>PYXC01000904.1:832500-1182500 GCA_015244755.2 Tenualosa ilisha
ACCAAAAACACTGTGTCAGAACTCGGAATACAATTTCCTGTTGCAACTTCCATGGAGGCTTTGCCATGTTCTATGTGTCTGTAAGACTGAAAAAGTGCATTTTGTTTATGGACGTATGTTGGGAAATATGAGAACAAGCAGAGAGCTAATGACACGATGTCTTGGTGGAGACAGAACAGCTGGTTTCCAATGTCTGCAATAAATCTTCTCCTGGGGTTTGAGAGGGAAAACAAGTGGCTCTGGATACCTTCCAGTAGAAGGCGTCACTCGCTAGACTTCGTTTATGAGCGCATGCACAGACTCAACTGGTCGCGCTCGGGCATGGCATTGCCCACCACCCTGGCATGCCAGAGCTTCCTCTGGCAGCTAGGGAGAGCCAGCCTTCCTTGGCTAATGCCAGTTCAACCCTGGCACCTCTGCCATGCCCTACCATCATTATCATCTCTCCATCTTTAAATTGGATTCTTTATTAATGTCCTATTCTCGCCACTTATCAGCACTGGCTCCGGGGGAAGAGGAGCTGCTGGCCAACAGTCTTTCCAAGCAGGCAGATGCAGATCTCATCTGCTCGGCCCTCAAAGCCCCGTGAATAACAGAGAGCGTTGCTGCCCCCACTGGTCAATGTGGGTAAATACAGCAAGTTCAACCCGACCAAAAAACAATGATCACATCAAAAACATGCAATGTGGAAGATAAACACTGTTAATTACTAAAACATTCCACCAAATACTACATACACAATGCAAGGTCTGTAAAATTTGAAGAGTGCATTTCATGACTGTTTCAGTGATTTACAAATTTTCACTGCCCTTCTATGCTGAAGTTTCTTCATTACAGTATAAAGGACATAATTTAACCTTTGAGGGAAGTGCCCTTGAAAATGTGTAATCACTTCCAGTGAGCTAGAAAGCTTTCAAAGCAGAGAACCACTTATTCTACAAAAAGGGGAGTCATAACCAGACTTCAATGGAAATGAAGTGGAGTCATGCGTATAGACATGCGTAGGAGCCTGCAGACTAAAACCACCAGGTTCAGGAACAGCTTCTTCCCCACTGCTGTCACACTACTGAACTCTGCCCCCCACTGAACCTCACACTTTGCTGCTATAGCTATGCTGCTATAGCCCTTGGACTGCACATCTGTACATCTGTATATACTTAATACATCTGTACATAACTGTCTCTATAGCACATCTGTATATACTTAATACATCTGTACATAACTATCTCTATAGCACATCTGTATATTGCCCTTACATTGAATCTCTATAGCACATCTGTATATTGCCCTTACATTGAATCTCTATAGCACATCTGTATATTACCCTTACTATCCCTTCACCTAACATGTATATTGCTCTTCTGCTTATTTATTATTACTACTCTTATCTGTATATAATCTGCTCTTTACTGCTGTACATACTGCATACTGTATATACTGCACTTGCACTTCTGATTAGATGCCAAACTGCATTTCGTTACCTGTATTTATACATGTGTAATGACAATAAAGTTGAATCTAATCTAATCTAATCTAGGTAAAACTCACTTCAGCAATAGCCAGGAAAGCCTCACTAGGCCTACACAATGGAGCTACTTTTCCAACACTCATACTGAAATGACAACAGGATAAATTCTGTATATATGCTGTATAAATACTGTCATTACATTACTCAGGGACGTAGTCCAAGGCACTCTTCGACTTTTTAAAAAAGCTTTAATTCACAACGCTAGTAATTGATCAATCGTAATTGAATAAGATAAAATCAGGCAAGATGTTTCGGCCTCAACATAGGCCTTCATCAGGGCATGGTGTCATAATGGTGTTGTCAAAGCAACTTTGCTTTCAAATTTGAAAAACGTGCCCAAACTGTGGTAACTGAGCAGCTACCGGTACATGGTACAGTCATAAAGCTAAAGTGGTTAGTCATAGTACTAACCAACCCATCATCAGACTGAGTGACTGATTCCTATACTCCACTTCCTTTTCGTCAAGCCACAGTTGGCTGCCTATGTAGCAGGCATAGTGTAGCTGTTGAAAGGTCTGGTCTAGTCTAGAAGATGGGGAGCACCTCTAGTAGACTAAACAACACGCATGCTGTGACTCATGCGTCTCGCATCATTTCTCAACCATGAATTAAACTTTTTTTTTGCAAATGCAAAAGTATATTGACATGTAAGAGAGAGTGGCGAGGCTAGAAAGAGACAAAAAGAACAGGGGACACAGATAGGGAGGGAGATAGAGAGAGAAAGAAAGCGGGGGGGAGGGAAACAGAGAGGAAGCGACAGAGAGAGAGTCAGAAAGAAGAGGGGGATTGAGAACTCACCGACAGTCATAGACTCAGGGAGGCCTGAGGTGGGCAGCATGCTGCTCACAGGTGCCGTTGTCACTGGGGGACTGGGCTCCATGCTGGGATGAGAAGGGGAAATAAAACAGAAGGACAGAGAGACGTGTGAAAGAAAGTGACAGGCAGAATTTTCCATAACACCTGGCACCATGTAATCAAGCAGTACCTGCCTCAGCCGTTTTTGTACATGAAGGCTGAAGCTGAACTCACCTGAACTGCAGCTGGGATGAGGGCTTCTCTATGTCAGTTGCCAGACCTGCACTGTCTGCTCCATAGCCAACCGTCTCCACTGAACTGACTGAACACACATACACACACACACGCACACGCACACGCACGCACGCACACACACACACACACACACACACACACACACACACACACACCACACACACACACACACACACACACACACACGCACGCACATGTAGGCACACACACAAACCAAGTTAAACATATAAAGTCAAGACTAACAAAATTAGTTCTAATCTAGGTACGCCACAGTGAAATATAGTGAATCTCTGACGTGGCAATTTTGCACCTATAACTCTGCTTGCTGTTAATCCAGGGATGTAAGAAGACATTTGACCTCTGACCTGGCTGTGTGTAGACATCTGCGGGGGCCAGCGGGATGAGGATGTCTGAACTGTCGTTGTCGTTCTCTGTCAGGATCTGCCTTGGGCTCCAGGTGGAAACACTTGACAAGCTACCCACCACCATCCTGCACACACATGCAAATAAATGGATGGATGGATGGATGAATGGATGGATGGATGAATGTATGAATGGATGGAAGGATGGGATAAGGCGGATGGATTAGATGATGAGATGGGACGGATAGATGGATGCATTGTTGAATAGATAAACAGAGAGCCAGATAGAGAGGGTGTGCTGTAATACTCACTGATCAGTGCTCCCAGACTCTTCCTGTGGTGCAGGCCTTCCTTTTCCGTACACATCCTCATCCTCGTCCTCCTCCTCGTTGTCGATGCTCTTGGTGTCCAGCGGCGCTCCGTTGTGGGGCGGGGTGGTAGCCCAGCCCACAATGCCACTCTCCAGCAGCCCGTTCTGGGCAGGCGATGGCTCCAGAGCCTCCTGGGCTTCCAGGGGCTGGATAAGGTCGAGGTTCTCCTCCGGGCTGCCCTGGCCCACAGGGACTGGCACGGCTGCCGATGTTGCTGCTCCCTCTACCGCTGTTGGCGTGGCGGTCACTGCCAGTCCCTTCCTTGGGCTCCGGACACCCTCGTAGGGCTCCTCCCCATCAGGGTCATCGTCATCGAATGAGATGATGTTGGTAATCTTCTTCTTCCGTCGCCGTTCTTTCCTCAGGCCCGAGTCTTCAAAAGGGACAGAGGAGGCACAGAGATGAGTGAAACTGCAGCTAACAAACAGAAGGTGTTGTTGCAGTCAAGTAACCATTGTGTCCAAGCAAAAATGACATGTCTATGCCTCTGACCTGCACTTGCACATAATATTCCACACCCTGTGTGGGACTGAAACTGACTCCTGATGGACCATTGTACATTTTGTATGTCCTACAAGACAAATGCCAACGAACACAATGCCTCAGTATAAGAAGACCATAAAGTCATGGAAGGCATCATTACTGTATGGAGTGTCCAGCGCTCACACATTATCAAGCCCTGAAGACATAGACATTGGCTTATGAATATGAATCAGAATGTAAGAATAATTCTGAGATGAATGTTTTCAACATTGTACTACTAATAGGATTAAGATAGATCTTGGATTATATCTGGATTTTAATTAAGAATCTCAAAACTCAGAGAAAACATAATTCAGTCAAGCACACAGCACAAAGCTAAATCCTTGTCTGGGACACTTGCCCCATATCTATTAACGGTTGAATACATGATCATGGTATAATGTTTAATTACAACAGGGTGCCACGTATCATTTATCCTGTCAGGCATTCAACCAAAAATCAAAAGGCACTGACATCAGAGAAGGAAAAATGTGTGAAATAATCAGATTAATCAAACTTGACAGACAGAAAATCTATTCTTGGCACGGTTCAATGTGGGGGCATACAACGAATGTTATCCCTTTTACCCGTACAAATTCTGCAGTAATTTTCCTCGTCATTACTTCCCTTCTGTGAAGATGGATTATGAATAATTTTAGATCTCCCTGGAGCACAACTCCTCGATGCGCGTGGCACCACACGCATTTCTGATCTACTTAACTAGATACAGCTGTCTAGACTGTCGACCTCGCATTTAAAGATTCACTGCTTCCAAAGAATCTCACCACATGAGAGGCAACTATCTGGAAAGAGGCTGACATAGTTTTCTTTCCATGACACCGTACCAACACTGGCATGGGGGTGAGAAGTGAGAGTGGGGGCTTGCATCCAGAGACGGCTGTTCATCAGCTAACGATACTGTTGGCCCTGAGTTTTTCGCACATGGTTTGCCAACATAACTAGCGTGCCAAACAGTGTTAATCTGTCCACATGTTTGCGTGTGGGCACACCACTTGTGTCTGAAGTACTTGCCATTTGTTTTTCCAATGAATGTAGTGGGATAATAGGGGTAACTGTACATTACTATAGATTATTATATATTATGTACGCTGGAAAACAGGATTCTCATTTACTGCATGCTTGTATTTCTATACTGCATGCACTGCATTCTTTTCTGCATGCAAACTTGTGATTAATTGTAAGTACATGGGATGAACTGCAAACACACACACCTGAATGTGTGTGTGAGTATGTGTATGTGAGTACAAGCCCCACATACACAAACACACACACACGCACGCGCACACGCACACACATGCACAAACACACACACACACGTCTACCTGCGGAGGTGCTGCGTGGCAGCACGGGAGGGGGTCGGATGCCTCCTCCGACCGTGGGGTGAAGCCCGGCACGACGGCAGTGGCTGATCCAATCTCACGCAGCAGGCTGCTCACGCCCTGCGTGGACTCTTTCCACAGGCTGCTCATACCCTGGGTGGACTCCTTCAGCAGGGTGGACACCGTGGCACTGCCTCCACCCGCGCCTGGCCCACCACGGCCCTGTCCGTTCAGGTCGGTGTTGTCGATGTTAATGGCGAAGAGGATGGAGTTGAGGCCTGTGCAGATCATAGTTGTCATAAAACTAATATCATGACTACAATAAAATTCCATGCCTAAGATATCGAAATGATACCAGATCTAAGATATCGAAACGATACCACATCTAAGATATCTAAACAATACCGGATCTAAAATATTGAAATGACACCAGATCTAAGATACCAAAACGATACCACATCTAAGATATCTAAAAACGATACCAGATCTAAGAAATCGAAATAATGCCATAAAGAAACCAATACTGACGCAATACCACAGCAAAATCCTTTGATAATAGTAGTAGTGCAGTGTTATATGTTGTATCTGTACATTATGGACTAGTCAAGAACATTTACAGTACGTTTAAGCATTTGGCAGATGTCTTTTTTTATCCAAAGTGACTTACAAAAGAGGATTAACAATCAAAACAAATTGCCGAAGACATCTTAGAAGGAATCACTAGTTACCACTAGTTAGGAAATACCCGAGGATAAGACTGCAAAAGTGGAGCTAAGTGCAGAACGAGATGGAGCAGAGAAGGGTAAGGAAGTAGATGATCAAATCAGGTAACTAACAAGCACATTTTGTCAAATGTACTCACTTGTGGCCAGCGAAATACAAACAAACAGTCTCACTACATATAGTGACACTAAGCAATACAAAAAACCTAGACAAAGCGGAGGAAAATCCAGTCTCACCAGCAGCCATGGTGGGCAGCATACTGGCTCTCTCCTCATCCAGAACAAAAGCCCAGTCTTCATAAAAGGCACTAAGGATAGAAAAGCAATGCAACTGATGACAATTCTGCCTATGAATTGCCCCAAAACACAGAACTGGCATCAACAGGCTTAAGGTTTTTAACTAACAACACTTTAACTCTTCATTTCATGCAAAAACAATATAAAAAATATATCTACATATAAAAATTACACACACTTTTTTTTTCTTTTTACACTATTACATTTTTGCACATCATTCTGCACTATCACACGTCATACAGGATTTTTTTTCTGCTTGTGATATTCTTGTTTTTTTGTCTTGTGATCTTGTCCTGTTTAGCGTTAGGAAAATGTCCTTGTCTGCTATGCACTTTTTTTCTTTAGTGTTAATTCTTATCCTTGGCCCAACAGTCCTATCTGTCATCTTATCTGAGCATCTCTTCTTCATCGTGGGATACAGACAGCGAAATTGACAATAAAGCTGGCTTGACATGACACACACACACAGCAAAGATGCTTGCAGTACCTGAGTCGGGCGCGGTCAGCTAGTACTGTGTGAAGGTAACGCTCGAGCGAGTGCTCATTGAGCGCGGCGCGGAGCCAGGCCCGACCGCGGCCCTGCTCCGTGGTGATGTGCCGTAGAGAGTAGAAACGTTGGAGCTCGTGTCGATTCAGGTGCTCCTTCACATAGAACCAGAAAGTCAACTCTAGAAATAAGAACAGATTTTTTTTTTTTAAGGAAAGACCCAACAGTTCCTACAGGTATTTTTACCTAAAAAAATCACAATCAAAAGGTACTAATAAAAAGTAACTACACTGAACTCCTAACATTCCACATGATCTCAGAAAATGTGATTTGACACAGAATGGCCCTGGATTTATCATCATGAACTCCTAAAGACTTCAACACTCACTTTCCACATCCTTGAGAAACATAGCTATGAGCTCTGACCCTGTTTATAGACAGGGTTTGTGGCAAGATGAACCATGCAGTTACAGGTGCACTTGTAAGACAAAACTAGCCTGTGGCAAACAGAAAACACAGGAGATCTGTGATACAGGATGGTTATACAAGGATGAGATGCAGGGTTGTGTTTTTCTCTTATAACGCTCCTGGTCACAAGCTGCCACCCTGGACTGTCTGCAAGGCAAAGGCCTGAGGGCAGTACTCAATAATTCAGCATCTGAACTATATACATACACTGCCTGCAGTAACAGCTCAAGGCCCGACCTAATAGAATGACCACTGAAACCCCCTTTCACCACTAAAACTGCAATGGGTGATGTTGAGACTTTGGCGAGTTGGTCCAGAGAACATCAATTATGTAGATGCAGTGTGCCTGATTACTGCCCCCCCCCCTCCCCCCGCCATCCCCTAACTCTCACCCATCCATTCCCATATCAAACGTGTGCTTCACGCCTCAGATGCTCCTCTGGAGGCCAGTATGGGCAAAAGGGGCTACATTTAGCAACAAAGGGGCGCGCAAACAGGGCGACAGTTCTCACTGCTTATTTTTACTCTGCAGATTTGCAAAAGATGGGCACGAGAAAAAAAGAGGATGTTCTCAGTTTCTAGGGCATGCTAATTAGGAAGAAATGAGAGCATGGCTCCTTCTCTACGCCTCCCCGTTGTCACTATCATTCAGCAGCAACACTAACAGAAACACGTCGTTACTTTTTACTTCAATCAGGTGACACTTAGGCCTTTTCAAAGACGGTTCTCAATTCAAACTCTAGAACTAAGTTATACTGGTCAGAAGCACCAACAAACAAAAAGACAAAAATCCTGTTAAATACTTAATTCATGAATTATAAGATACCATTATGAGGAAGCAACCCTATGTGAATCGCTGTTCATAAGTACTGGAAAATAATTTAACCGCTAAAGAGGAGTGTTCTTGAAAAGCCCAAAAACTATCTAGAAAGCTCAGCAAATATTACATTTCTGCAGAAAATGAAGACCTTAATCATGATCATAAGTTAGCATAATTAAAAGTTTGCTTGTTAAAGTTTGATCAAAACTTTAAAATTCAGATTAAAAGCAAAAAACGGCTGGGACTGGCTGGGAATCTGCTGTCACTCCTTTAAATAGCAACGCCAATCATGGGAGTCCACTGACTCACAGGCACAGCAAGCTCCTGGATCTTCCCCAAGACACCCGAGGGGAAAAAAAAGAATGATCCTGTTTTAACAGTCTCACCCCATAACTCTGCAGATCATTTGCCATCTTTCAGCCTCTCATCTCAGTTTGTCTCATTTTTGCTACTGATACTACAACTCAAAACCAAACCACAAAAGGTGTTAGAGCAGGCCGAGAGAGAGAGAGAGAGAGAGAGCGAGAGAGAGAGGCCCAGTTCTCATTTTGGCTGATATAGAAAGAGTTTGTTGCATAACCATCTGGTTTCGCTAAAGAGTATCAGCACCTGTCTTTCCGGAGAGGTTTCACAGCAGCATCTGTTTCCTCTGAGGAAAGGCAAAGGGGTTCAGAAGGTGCACCGAGGACAGTTCATCTCTAAACTCTCCCAGGTGTAAGCTGTGCAGCGCAAATATTCGCCTGCTGCTTCCAAATGGTGTTCAAAGTTGAAGTACAGCGCAGAGGAAAAGTTATATTGTCTGCATAGTGAGGATAAGTGACTCAGTGCTGCATTTCCACAAGTCCAGAAACACATGGGACACAACTACAACAAAAGAAAACCCATGTCCACACATAATATCAGACCACATTAAATCAGTGCTAGGTTTCCTGTGTTAGTGCTATATGAGGTTCAGGCTGCAGTGATCCAGAGGAAAAGTTGTAGAGTTGGTTGTGTTGCACAGTGTATACAGTGCCCAGCATAAATGAGTACACCCCCTTTGAAAAGTAACATTTTAAACAATATGTCCATGAAAACAAAAAATTCCCCAAAATTTCGCAGACTAATAATAATCACACCTGCGTAACATACAACACAAACTTTTGCTTAATAATATAACATTATAATATAAGATTACATATTTTTCAGTTTTACTCAAATTAGGGGAGAGCAAAAATGAGTACACCCCCAACAAAACTACTGCATCTAGTATTTTGTATGGCCTCCATGATTTTTAATGACATCACCAAGTCTTCTGAGCATGGAATGAACAAGTTGGCAACATTTTGTAACATCAATCTTTTTCCATTCTTCAATAATGACCTGTTTTAGAGACTGGATGTTGGATGGAGAGTGATGCTCCACTTGTCTCTTCAGAATTCCCATAGGTGTTTGATTGGGTTCAGATCAGGTGACATGCTTGGCCACTGAATCACTCTCACCCTTTTCCTCTTCTGAAAGCCGCCAGTGGCCTTAGATGTGTGTTTAGGATCACCGTCATGTTGGAAGAGTGCACCACGACCAAGTGCACGGAGTGATGGTAGTATTTTATTTTTCAATATAGAGCAATACATCTCTGAATTCATGATGCCATCAGTGAAATGCAGCTCCCCAACACCAGCAGCACTCGTGCAGCCCCACGTAAGGACACTGCCACCACCATGCTTTACTGTAGGCACTATGCATTTTTCTTTGTATTCCTCACCTTTGCGACGCCATACAGTTTTGAAGCCATCAGTTCCAAAAACATTAATTTTGGTCTCATCACTCCACAATACAGAGTCCCAGTAGCCTTCATCTTTGTCAGCATGGGCCCTGGTCAACTCTAGGCAGGCTTTTTTTGTGCCTGGGCTTTAGGAGAGGCTTCTTTCATGGACGGCATCCATGCATGCCATTCCTCTGCAGTGTTCGGTGTATTGTGTCACGGGAAACAGTCACCCCCATTTGGCTTTCTACTTCTTTAGCTAACTGTAGTGAACTTGTGTGCCGATTTTCTTCAACCCTCCTCATCAGAAGACGTTCCTGTCGAGGTGTTAACTTCCATGGACGACCAGGACATCTCTGTGACATGGTCGCAGTTCCATTTTTCTTAAATCTTTGTACCACTTTTGCTACAGTATTCTGACTAATAAGTAAAGCTTGGCTGATCTTCTTGTAGCCTTTACCTTTCTGGTGTAAGGAAATAATTTTCTTTCTCAGGTCTTGTGTCATTTCTCTTCCATGTGGTGCCATTGCTGACAGCAGGGAATGGGGAGCGGTTTTCTTAGAGTAACACCCTTTTATAGTCAACTATCTGCTGGACTAATTGAATAATTACTCACCTGTGAATGAATTCTTGGTAAATCAGACATTTGTAGTCTAAAATCTTGCTTTGCCCTGAGACTTTCAGTGGGGTGTACTCATATTTGCTCCCCCCCCCCCCCCCAATTTGAGAAAAACTGAAAAATATGTAATCTAAGTTATATTATTACGCAAACTTTTGTGTTGTATGTTACACAGGTGTGATTATTATTAGTCTGCGAAAATTTTGGAAATATTTTTTTGTTTTCATGGACATATTGTTTAAACTGTTACTTTTCAAAGGGGGTGTACTTATTTATGCTAGGCACTGTATATCTATGTGCACAACCCAATCTGAGACAAAATATCTCTGTTGAGGGGCAATGCAAGGATGCACAGCATAACAAACAAACAAACAAACACACACACACACACACACACACACACACACACACACCACAGCGGTACCTGCAGTACCTGTTTCTGTTTTGCTTGTGAAACCAGCTGCTTGCTTGATGGCAGCTGCAGTGAGAGCCAGACCACGACTCTTCCTCAGACCATGTTGGAGCACCGACTCAAACTGTGCACATAGGCATATCACCCTACACACACACACACACACACACACACACACACACACACACACACACACACACACAAAGACGTTATCTCGTGAACAATAATGCACACTTGAATAACAAAGTGACAATTCAGGATTTACACAGATGTAACTAGTGTAACTAACTATTATGTGGACATTAGGAACATATACAGATCCAACTCAGATACAGATTGAAACTCTGCCTTGTTTCGACTTAAATTCTGTTGTTAAAGGTCTTTATGTACTTTCATTTGATACAAAAAAGGACCAATATCCATTTAGAAATAAGCAAGCTCACCCATTAACACAGTAAGAACAAAACATAGCTATCAGGGCAGACTTTATTTTGACATAAAGAACCCATCCTGGCAGCTACTTTTTGTATGTGCTACGATTTTCATCATTTTTGTATAGAATGAAAGTACAGTACATAAAGCCCTCCATCTACAGAATGCAAGTTGAAACTCGGCTGAGTTCTCCTTTAAGATATTAGACTCCTCTGACCTGCTGTCTGAGTCAGAGGCGATCTCCTTTCTCCCCCCAAAGCGGATTTGGCACTGTCAGAGAGAGGGAAAACACTACAGTCAGTTTTATTTTATCTGTCCAATTTCACACAGCAGAAACCAGGCCGTAAACTCCCAAGCCCCCCAGGGGACACAAAGAACAACATCACCCGTCTCACCTGTTTGACTGCGTCGAGCAGCCTCTCCAACAAGTGTTGTCTTTTCAGGTCATTTTGCTGAGCACCTGGAAAGGACATCAGTGCATCTGATTATGAACAGATTCATTAACAAACACAAATACACAAAGGCTAATCAAATAAAGACCTTAAATAACCCATGCTGATTTAGCATATGAATGGAACCGAATGACAATACTGAAGCAGATTTGTGTCGAAAATACAGGAAGTAAACTGTGGTTCCTACACACTGTTTTTTTCTGTTATTGTACAACTGCCTTTGGATCATCTTGTATAGCTATTCTGTTACTACAGCATGTCTAATTGTGGCCATTTCACTGAAGATAACGAATCACCAAATCACACACAAATGGACTGGATTTCAGTCTCCTGTTTACCATTTGTACCTTAACTGCTCTGAAAAGAGCCCATGTAAAATCCTGTGTGCAATGATGCATGTGCAGGAGCTACAGGCCTAAATAAAATCATACTTCAGGTAGTAGGTAGTAGTAACATATCAGCATATGATCAATGCTAGGAGATCATATCAATCAGCTAGGAGAGTGGTGATATCTATGCCAGTGTAAATCAATTTATGGAAAGCATTGAAAGACCATGATTCAAAAACAGTCAATGCAAATCACAGAGAATTTCAATGAAACAGCTGTAAGAACCAAGAATTAAAAAATAACCAAAAAAATAACAAAACTGATCACTGAACTGAGTGATTCCTTTCTTGGTATTTTCTGCTATTCAAATATAATGTCTGGAACACTCCTACAAAAACACTATTACTAATGACAAAACCGTAAACACATAAGCTTCACAGCACAGCTTGCCCAAGCCTCAAAATTTTAGGAATTGACATTGATGCACTGCAGCTAAACAAATTCAATTGTGCTCATTTCAAATGTATTGAACAACCAAGGTCCTTTGACTTTGGTCTGACTCTGCCAAACACCTCATGAGACCTACTGTTTTGTAGTCACACAGTAATGGATTAGGACTGCAATAGACTTATGTCTACTGTTTGCACAGGAAAATACATAAATATACTTAATTATCCATTGACGAAATGATGATCCACTGAACATTAGACTAGATATTCTTCATCTAATCTTCTCAGATCTGTTCTGCAATGTTGGTTTACATATTTGTCTTCCTTACAAGACATCTGAAGACAACTGCACTGTTAAATAACAAAAAGCTGGTGTGTAAAATGAACTAAATGAAGGAAAGTGGCTTCCTAATTACCACCATTTATGACATTACCTTAATTTCCAGCTTTTTTTTCTCAGGGACTGGAATATCCACCTACTGCACATTATCATAGCCGAGTACCTTATATTGTACTCATAACCTAAGTCCCCCTGCTCTTCAGCCAAACCAGTCAACCACTTATTGTTTTGTGGACTAGATTAAGAAAACAAAACAAAACAAAACAAAACAAAACAACACACACACACAAAGAGAGAAAGAGAGAGAATAGGCTATGCCCGCATTCATTTAATCTGTATGAATGAGTTTAAAAATATTGTTTTTATTTCAATTGCAGTAAAAAAAAACAGCCAAAGAACAACTTTTTCGTTTTCAGGACCCCAACAAAATGTATTGTAAACTAACAACATACTTTCCAGACAAACCAGCCTGCTTACTGATGCAGAGTAGCTTAACTTTGCTCACAAGTGCTTGCTTTTAAATATTAACTTAAATGCTGACAAAGATGTTTGAGGATTGAGTTACGTTAAATGTATAACAGAGGGACGACAACCATCAACAGCTTCTGCACTTAAGCACGTCAAGTGAAGTAAGCAGACATATAGACAAGTACCATCTTGACATCTGTCTTCCGCACTACAAAATGAACAAATGCAGATAGGTACCATCTCGACATGTCTCCCAAAATTAACAAATACATGTTACAGTTACATAACCTTACAAATGTAATCAACCTATCTACCGTACCGAGGGAAGACCATTACTCTGAAGTGAAAGGAAAAGTCTCTCTATGTACATCTGCATACCTGCACTTTCGCCAATCACAGACTTGGCTTATCATTTGGCTCGACTTGTCATTCAGTGCAACATATTATGCAACAGTGACGGGGAACAACACCTAATAAGCTTGCAAACGACTCACCGTTCATTCTGACAGTCGTGTCAGGCTGTCAGGTGGGATACACCACACAGCATCCGTATTTGTGGTTCTTTGTTCGCTCCACAATATGGCATTAACACTTGGCTTAGCGTCGGTCGCTTTGCTCTATTTTGTCATGTTAGGATCCGCCACAATGGACCAAAAGTCCAATAGCTTCTCCTACATCTAGACCGCGCGCTCCTACAACTCCACACTCCTTGATGCTAACTAGCAGGCTACAAAGGCCTGTCCCCAGACTGTAAACAGATATTTAAAAAATAGTAGCGTATCACGTTTGCGAAAGCATTGTGCTACAAGTGCAACCGGCATCACTTTATGACTCGGGTAAATAAATGTCAGTGATGTAAGTCACTTATTGTCAACCTAGTAACATTTTTTCCGAACCCTGTTGCTTGGACGCTCGGAAGTGAAACAGCTTTTCAGCGAATGGGTCACATGACACAGCATTGTTGCCATATGACATCCTCGGATTGGTCACATGATTACTCAACTTTTAGCGCTGGTTGCTGAGCTGGCCAACCAGATAGGTCTTCAATCCTGTGTAAGTAGTTGTCAAGACAGCAAGGTGAGCTTTTATCATCGATTTCACACTGTGCTGGATAGGCTACAATGAAACAGAGCTACATGAAAGGAAGTATCGTGTGCCTAAATTTTGTTTTCAGTAGGCCTAGGGTATTTTTCATTGTTTTTCTCTTTGAAAAATGACAATGCGTGAAACTAACATTGAAACATTGAAACATACATACATATATACAAGTTGAACTAAAGTCACTTTTAGCACAGAAAAAATTATAGTTATTCAATGAGTCATTGTTTTTATGTAGTCTTTCATTGTCACACGGTCTCCGTGATGAGATTGCTTTGGGGCACAAACCCAGACCACCACTGGGAAAAAGCCCCACTGTCAGTGTTTTGTGCCCTGAAGCTGTAGTTCTGTCCTGTCTTTGTTGTCACGAGCACGGTTTTGCCTTCCTCAGTGGAGGGCAGGGGCAGACTGGAGTTAGGAGTTACTTCATGCCGCTTCTCTTGGTCAGCTTGGCCAGCCTCTGCTAAGATTTCCATTCCTGAGATGTCTATGGCTTCTTGCAATACTGTTGTTGGTCCTGCTTCCTCCTGACAGGGCACTGTGGGGCATGGTTGAGACAGTTTTTATTGGGTGGTGTTAAATCTAAGCCTAGGCACGCGGGCCTAAAATAGGCCTTTTGTATTGTTTGTTTTTAACCTCAGCAATGCAAGCAAACTACTACCATGTTCAATGGTAAAAATTAATTCAGCTCTTCTTGTCACATGAAAATAACATGGGCCTAGCCTTCCCTTCCTTTAGCATTCGTAGCATTAAGTTTGTTAATTGTGCCGTATTTGTGCATCGTGAACTATGATTTCAGAAGCATTAACTTGTTAATACTGAAAATTCTTGAGAAAATGAGGGTATAATAGTCTAGGTTTTTATCATATTAAATCTTTAAGGTACCCTGCCACATAAAACCAGTACCAGTATATGAGTTTGAGGTAGGTGCATGTGAAAATGTAAAACTATCTTTGCAATAGCCAATGAATAGAAATAAATGGAGAAATCAGGCCAATTCAAAAAGGTAGTCAATTTTACATAGCATCGCCCAAACCCTGAGCCACTGGCAGATGAGAACTGACTTATTGCCCAATCCATGCTTGTCTGTATTTTATTAGTGCCCACCCCCACGATATCCTAACTATGCTAGATCACTGCATATTCGTGAAGTAAAGAAAACAGGCAGAACAGCAACATTTCATTTAGTTTATGACAGGAGGTTAGGGACAAACGTCTGCAGTGAAATTTTGGAGAAGTCCATTATTTTTCTGTGTTCAGCACATTTTGAAAATAATAACTTGTCAGCTTCGGTGAATGGAACAGGCTTCGTAAGTTTTAAGTGTTTGGAACAGTAACCTTGCAATAACAAAGCAGTTATCTGGTTATGTTGGCTAGTGTAAAACCCTACACATTACAAGCTTACTGTTGTGAAGTGTCTGTTAACAATCTCCAAGCAATTGGTGGATATGTGTATCATAGGCAATATCTTTCTCAGCTTCCTCCGACTTAATATTCCAACATTTTTCTTTCTTCTTCCCTTGCAATTCTGACATTAGTGAACTAATGTAAATATTAACTTAATTTGCCTTGCAACACTGACATGCTACAGCAGCGAATCAGAGCACAGCTCATTATCACAGGCGGAAAATCAAGGCGCTTTATTCAAATGGCTATTTGAAAAGGTTGCATATGGCCCTCTCAAGGTATCATTGGACCGTTTTCAGCCCAACGAAAGTTACATGCCATCTTTGGAGACCTCAGAGAACAATTTCCAATACCATATGTGTGGCAGGGCACCTTTAAATGTTTTGTTGTGACCTGCATGTTCAAAACTCACAACTGGGGAAATACTTTATGTGTCCTCACTTCAACCCAACATTAAGTTTAACATGAACTTAACATTTGCTGATAACCATGGCATCTCATTTACCTTTGGGTTTGGAGAGAGGTTTACATGTCTTTCTTCTCAGAAACTGCAGGATCAATGACATGGCCGTGAAGACTCCCAGGAATACAAACAAAACTACCAAAATCACTCTTAGGTTGGCTGACTCTGTATATAACCATTCACGGAAAGAAACAGTTACTCGATCAATTAGATTTTTTGTCTATGGAAAGTAAATCACTGAATTTGTACATTGAATGAGCTTCAGAAAATTTGTGAAATTCATGGAGGTCTTAAATTAGACTACACTACATATAAAATGCCATACATCCCGTTAATCACTTGTATCTTCACAAATGCACATTTCATACAACCATTATTGCTATATGGTCTATTTGACTAATGTGTGTAAAGCATAGCCTACATCCACTCCTTGAAACATATCAGAAAAATATCCGTTTCTATTATCTGAGATTCATCAGACATGATAACAAATAGGCTTCAAGTGCAGTAGCTGCCATTACTGTCCAAAATCAGTCCACATGTTTAGTGTAGAATTATCAGAAATATTCAGATTTGACTTAATTTTTTGTTATCGAGTGTTTTAAAATCGGAATTTTACTCACGCGTACAGGATGCTGTGCAGGACACAGGTGGGGAACTACAACGCAACTGGCAAGGCTCACACTCCTCGGTGAGACCATCATAGTAGTGATTCTGAGCACATTGTTTGTCTGCTAGAGACGAAGGACTTATATAAGCTATAAGGCCAAGGTAGAACAGCATCTTCCCCCTGAGACCAACGCTACACTGACAGAATCCAGGCTCAGCTTTAAGTACATCTGTTGATATGTAAATCTTTACAGGGGGAAGTCCCTCTCCTGTGCCGTTTTTGGTTTGTAAGACTGAAAGAGATAATTATTTAACTAATGAAAAGAAAACTTCATTTGGCAACATGAAACTGTTATATAAGGAATGTATTTCAACAACCAGAACAATGATGTTGATTTGCCATCATATATCTTAAAAAGCAGGTCATCAGTTGATATTTTGTGATGCTGTGGACTTGGGCCACACTCAGTTAGGAAATTAATAAGGGTGGTCCCTATGACTGTCGTCTGACAGCTGATGCATGTTTCTGGAGCTTGGTTTTGAGATACAACTGACTCAAAACATTTTCACATAGGATACACTGGTGATTCATTATGACAAAGCATAGTCATGCAGTGCTGAAAAACAAACCACATGTTTATTTAGACTAAGCTATATTTTATTTTGTGACCCATAAAGCCATACGTAAAATTGTATGAAATTATTTACAGAAATAGTTTTGTTAAATAGCATAAAATAAAAAGATTTTAAAATGTTTAAATGCGCTATTGAAAAGAAATTCTTCTTTGGCAGTGAAATGTCTGTTCATCTGTCTGTACTCTGAAACACAAAATTAAGAAGAGAACATGAGATTTGGTGCAGAGAGGTTAAAGCACTGTAAAATCTAAAATATTAAACCCATCATTTGAACCTAAATGTCACTAAGACATTTGTTTTTTTCTAAATATATACTTTTAAATCCATGTTCAAAGCACTCAACTCCAAAGGCAAGTTTGACAAAGTGGACAGACCAAAGTCTGCTGTTTATCTAAAAGATAAATCCAACATAGAGTTGCCCTGGGATTTAAACACTGGTTGATTATTCACTTGGAGATAAGCTTATCTTTGAACGAAATTCGAAAAGAATGCTTTGTTACTAAAATGCACCATTTTGTTTCAGTAGGACATCTCCGTATTGACAATATGCGTCATATTACCTTAGAATTATACTGACAAAGGTTCCCTGTTGAATTTAGGGCGTTCAGTCTGTGCGTTTTCATAAGGGGTCATGGCAATACTGCCAGGGACTTGTGGTGTGTCCTCTGTCCCGTTACCCGGCCTTGGGCTTCCTCCCTGGTTTGCCCTTCCATTCCTCCTGAAAGAGCTTCTGATACCATTGGTAAGGCTATTGGAGACTTTACGCACAACGCCTGAAATTCCTCTGCTTTTCTTGTAAAACGCAACGTCGTCTTCCAGTTCTTCTGGAGGCACTTCGATGTTCCCGGAGTACCAGAACACCCACCATATGAGACTGAGAAAGATTATAACGGCGCCACAATACAACAGAAAGTCGTGGAAGAAAACGTCCCAAAACACTCCACTCAAAAGGATTAAAAATCCGAGTATGTCATGGGCGACGGCGAACCAAAATGCGCATTTACATCGACCGATACCGTAGTAGTTTTTCTCCATTTTGGCAACAGGCAGGGTACATTCGCCTCCTCGGGTGTGTTGCAAGGTGGGTGATGCCGGTCACAGTAAGGGGAACGTGAGTCTTTCATTACCTGAGCAACTGAGCAGAGCAATTACACATCAGTTGCCAATAAGAATCAGTAAGATAACCTCGTACAAGGTACGCTGCGAACCATCAACTTTGGATAGTCTTTGGCAACCAGTTATCTTCACAATCAGTTATCTTCACAATCAAAGTGAATAGCAGTTTACTTATCGACTTGTTTACTTATAGCATATTGAAAAAACAATGAAGTGACATAATGCAAACCTTGACACTTTCACACAATTAGGCCTAAAGAAGCTCTACCTATTTACGTTGCTCAGCAAGTTTATCACCCTACGTTTAAGTCGCCTCTAGTAAGGTGACCAGATGGACAGTGGCGCTGCGATTTGTCTGTCCATGGTGAATTACACGAAAATCCACTTTGTTCCCGATTTTTGAAGCTAAAACATCACTTATTTTAATAGTGCCTCTAGAAATAGAAATGTCCCCGGTTCCCAAGGAAATTCAAGGAAAAGTTCCCGATTTTCATCTCACAGGTCTTGTCACCTTATCCTAAAAGCTGTCAGAGGTGGGAAAAATAAACAACCCTAATCTAGAAGTCCGTTAAAGAAGACATTTGCCTGCAGTGACTATCACATCTCAGTAAAACCTCTGCGCGGCTTCCGTCCTTTGCGCCTCAGTTTGTCCTTAATGATGGGCAACCAAATAAACCCAAGTAACAGGAACATGACTCCAATGGAATAGCACACAGGCGCAATAGACTGGGCGCTTCGGTTACTTCAAAGGAGGCCAGCAGGGATGTAATGCCACCGGCGCCCAGCATCAGGCTCCCTATTATAATCACTATGATTGGCTTGTGGTAGTAGCTCCATAAACACGGCTCATCCAGATCAGCATCCCTTCCCGGGCATATCGCACAGCGCCCAGATTTCTCCACGTCCCGGTTATGGTCTGAGGAAAGGGGCTCCGCTTGTAGCATACTAACAATTGGGAAACACTTTCAAAGGCCTGCTGTATATACGTCAGCACGAAGAAACACTTCGAGAAAACGTACCCTCGCCTTATGCGGTCCAAACGTCCTTATCCTCAGGGATGTATGTGTGTTCTACATGGCTCATGTCTAGTATAACACTAGAGCAAACCCTGGACACACAGAGGGAGGTTTGTCTTGGGTAAACAGTCCCTCTCTGCCATCAGTCGTTTTGGACACCTCTAATCTCAAACACAAATCTCACTTTCGAACAGCTCCAGAAACCCTCCGAACAAATATACTACATTGTGTGCCAACAGATAAGTTTAAATTGAGAGCCTGAGTGCTTAATTTAAAGGAACATACAGTATCAGATTCCCATATCCCCTCCGAAGAACCTCATCTAACCCACAGGGATTCAACTTGTTCTGTACGAGTTAAAATACTAATTTATTGCAGGACACTGAAGAAGAACACACATTCAAAGTGAACTCTCACTGGACTGAAAGTTGTCGGGTCGGGACCAGACAGCAGCTGCATATGGCAAACAGCACCTGGCCTCCAAGCCAAGCATCCGTCTGTATCCACAAAAGGGCGTCATCTGATCCCATTACGCCATCCTTGCAAAGACAAACATGATTCAGTCCATCCAAACATAAGTGGACATGGCGTATGTTGTTAACACACATCAGATATTAAATGGCAGTGCTGCTAAGCTTAACAAAAGACAGTCATACAGCAAACAGTACAGTCTTTTATTATTTACAAAGTGAATAAACTGACAAAGTGAATAAACATTGCCTGTTCCATCCAATGACTGTATGGGTCCACCTGCCTGGTACAAAAAGACAGATTCAGGTAGCTGCATCTCAGTGAACTTCGAGTGTCCATTTAGTCACTCCAGAAGTTTGCTGCTTCTGCTACAGAGATCAGTCATGAAAATGACTATCTGATACAATGAATCTAATACAATTACTGCACAGCAACATACAGTATGTAGCAGGTTATTTTTTAACAGGAAATTGTGTACCGTGTATCCTAAAGCACTATGATGCCATGTTTCCATACAATGATGATACAGACTGTGGTTATGCCCATAACTAGTGACAAAGTCCGGATGGCTGAGTTACAGCTTTTTTTTTTTAATTCAAGGAGAATAACAAAAAGACAAAAAAGGGTGTTTTTAAGAAGACTTTGCCAATTTTCTTTTCAGTTTCTGCGCAGGGGCTTTCGTCGTTTTCTTGGCCGCTTTCTTTGGTCGAGTTTTGTTTTGTTTTGCCGCTCTGCCTACCAGTGGCTTGGCCGCCTTCTTCAGGCCTTTCTTAGCTTGGTCCTGTCAAAATGATATGAATATTCAGTTTTCCATCAATGTAGTAGGCTGGGAAAGTATTTAGTTCAACACCATCCAACTCCAAACAATTTACTTCATTAAAAGGCTCAGCAGCGGTATGAGCTGTAATGTGATAACCATACCTCCAACTTGGCTTTTTTGCTTGGTGTCTGAATAGGAACCAGCTGGGGGATCTCTTCGTCCTCCTCATCCTCACTCCTCTCTTTAACTGAAGATTTGTCCTTTCTTGTCTTTGGTGGGGAGGAAAAGGTCAAGCACCAAGCATTACTCCATGTTTGATTGGCAACACTGTTCTGCTTTAAATGTATAGCACGCACTGCTCATGGACAGGGGGGAGAAGAAAAAAAAAATATCACAAATGAAATGTCCAACAGTGGACACAAGAGGGCGCCCCACATCTCATTTATTTTTGTATCAGAGTTGTAGGGACAGGTTCTAATGGAAGGAAGAAGCCCGTCTGGATTAACTTTGAGTCTCTCTGGCATCAACTGTACCCATGGCCCAACACTGACAAAGGAGAGCAGGGTTTTGCTGCAATGCCCCTTCACCCATTACACTGAATTAATGCTAGGAGATTACACTTCTCCCCAACTCCCTCATCCAAACACTTGACCCAGCAACATCCGATAACCATACCTTTTTCTGAGTTCCCTTTTCCCCATCTTTCAGATCAGCATCGCTGCTCTCTGCAAGTGCCTTTTTCTTCTTGGGCTTCTTCTGAAAATGGGCGCATAACAAATCACATGTTTACTGTAAACAGCAGCTGGCAAACTTCTCAGGATAATTCTACAGCTTTTTTCCCCCCTTTAGAGAAATGACACCCGACATCATCATCTCATTGCCAGACACACACCATGTGTTTGATCTTCCAGGTAAACAAGATAGTTAACACCAAGAGGTGATGGAAAGCACAAAAATTATGCAGAGAGAAGACAGAAACTGCTAGCAGACTCAGGAGCGGCTGAGAGATGTGTCTGTGATCTATTTTGGAAACCTGTCTTTTAAGTACAGTGTTTGGTTAAGAGAAATAACCTCTCCACTTCTCTAGACTTGGCTATAGGCCCCATCAATGTGACATCACTTAGCAGTGACTGCACAGTTGATGTATCATTTCTTAAGTCCAAGCCTGTGTCCACAGTGAGGGTGATGGCTCACCTTTTCATCAACGGCCTTCAGCCTTGCTTCCTCCACCAACGCAAGGTGACTCAGGTCTGAGGTGTAGATGGGCAACGCTACTGATGTCTGGCTTTTCAGGTGGATGATTTTAATCATTTTGTCTTTCTCCACCTGCAATGGGACAGACATTCAAAAGCGGTTATTTCTCAAAACTTAAGCATTATGGTGCTAGTAGTGCTAGAGTTTACCGCAATGACTATCGAAAACAAAAAACAAAACAGAAACAAGGCCGACACGATGGAAGTGAACAGACAGAGCATCTTGATCAGTTGGGTTGGGAGCAGTCCCTGAATTTGCTTTTTGCAGGTTGGGGTAAAGGCTAGTGCCAAGAAGACAAGACGACAAATGGGCACAAATAATTAGCCTACACTTTCATTGATAAACAAAGTAGGCTATAGTAGCCAGGTTGTGCTACCCCTTGCCCCACCCACCACTGGCCAAAGAGGTACCATATCGTCATGGAAAACAAAACAAGTATAGTGTAGAGTTGAGCTGGTACCACGTCATGGAAAAACAGCATTAGTGAGACATTCGGAAAATGTGTGCTATATCCAGGTGTTCTTTAATGGGTTTCCATGCCCAGTGAGATGTGAAAAAATTCCATTTAAGAATTTACATGGAATAGATTTGCATCTGTTACACTGGCCACTCCAAATACGCCAAATGTCTTGTCTGCAAATGGAAGAGCGCCAGAAGAGCTGGACAGACCAACCCTCTGTTGATGCTTTGGTCAATGGATGAATGCAACTGATAATCATGGTTCATGGCTTTCTGTCTGATCCCAATCTTGCTGATAGACAAAATTAACTTTTTTCAATTACAAGATTGGCATTAGAAGATTACGTCTCCTCGAGTCTAAGTTATGCTTGGCTGCATGTGTGAATATCACCACAGCTAACACCCGACAGCAAGAAGTGTGCCTAGCTGTCAACACTGCCATTGCAAGTTCTCTCCGGCTTGTGATATTCACAGAGCCAAAGGCAGATGTTAACAGGTTCAGGCTCACCATGTCCAGCTTGGATGTGATGGTGTCTACTGCAGCGACAATGTTCTCAAATATTTCTTCAGTTGTCATCCCCGAGTGTGCCACACGGGCCATACTGCAAGACACAAACAGCAGCACATAAATAATTTAACACACACACACAAAACATACAAAAAACATAAATAAGCAGGCAGACAGATGGCATTATGACTTATGACTGTGTCAAAGTTGTAGGGACAAGCTCCAATGAGAAGAGGAAACTCGTCTGGATTAACTTTGAGTCAATCTAGCACCATCTATTACCCAAGCCCAGCACTGGCACGCCAGAGCAGGGTTTGCAGTGGTGCCATTTCATGCTTTCACACATAAAAGGAATCAAAGAAAAAGACCGATTTTAGGTAGAGGGACAGACACAGGGTGTCGTCAAAAACCTTTGGATATTACACTATAAGCTTGACAAATCCAAATGCCATTATCCCTTTTTAATGTTAAATAATATGCTAAATTTGAGCTAGGTCTACAGGAGTCTGACCTGCAAGGGCCTTTTTTGCCAATGGTTACTGTGGTGCCCTGGATAAGACGATCCATGACCTGGCCCAGATTCTTGACCTGAAGGTCCACAGACAAGGGAGCTCTGCAGGAGAAAGACATTATTATTATTATCATCATCATCATCATCAGGGGCGATGGTGGCGCAGATGGTAAAGGTGCCATCTGGTAACTGGAGGGTTGTAGGTTCATTTATACATCATACATCATTTATACATCATGTACATCATACATCATATCATTTGCTAAAACTTACTTCTTTGATTCATAGAAATGTCTCCCAATGTGAGAAGGCAAGAGACGGCGAATGCGTGCATCAGACATGAAGAGGTCAAAGTTTCCGAGTAGCCTTCTTTTGGCTTCAAAGGCCTTGTATTCTGTTTTTAACACCTTAAAAGGTATCACCTACAATAGAAATGTAACAGTTAAAACAAACAGTACTGGACAAGATTTAGTCTTGCAAAAAGTTTGTCAATATTTGATTTAACTACCATACACTATGGTAGACTCTTCACAGCTAATCACTCTGCATTTCCAAACTTCCAAAATGGTCATTAACTGTTGCGTTGCTTGGGAAGGGGAGACGCAAAACTAAGCTTAGAACTATTTTAGGGGATAGAGGATGAACAAAAATAAATGAAAACTAAATGATAGAAAATATAATTTGGTTTCTTAAAACTTTGTTAGCTGGCAATGAAACTGTTGTATAAAAGGAATATAACACTTGTGGACATTACGATGTTCACAGCCTTCAGCTTCATGCCTGTGGCTGAACCACACCCGTGAAGATATCCACAAACAGCCTCTCTCCCACTCGTGTTAGGACGGGTGGATTTTCCCTATTGCATTAAACACTCAGTACATTTGCATCCACATCTAAATCAAGCTCTTGGCAATAACCAAGCTAATGATTTGTCTGGAGGATCCGAGTAATGCGAGTATACATGCATGGGAAGAAAATCTAATTATTGACCAAAGTGCATCTGACTCCACGACTGTAGGAGGAGATATATTTTGGTTTGCGTTTCGACCAACTAGTTGTCGCTACTTATTTTACTGTCTATGACTAATCCACAGATGTGATGAACCACAAACTTCCAATGTACATTTGAAGACAATGGCGATATTTAATGGGAATATGAGCAAAGTGATGGCCAACACCGCAGCACCGTAGGTACATTTTGTACATACGTTACTTCTCATTGTTTTGCATGTGACACTCACTGTATATGTACATCAGCCAGCATTTGTTGCCAGCAACTGTTGTTGTTACCAGAACCCGTTTACCGACCCCACCATGTCCATCATTCGAGGGGAGGTGTCAGTCCAATCTTAGCTGCCGCCTGACTGCCTGCCTGCAGCAATGCGACTTTAATCGAATTATCTGGATGAAGCTCGATTATGAGTAGGCCGGTTCAGTTAAATTTCAGCCAGGCCAATGTGTATACACGCATTTTAAAAGTTTGATTTCATGTGGACTAAGGCAAAAACATTTCTCTTAGTGAATGTAAATGTACTGACTATTTTCATCAACGGTTAGACCATCTCTACCTCTGTGACATGATTGACTCCTCGTTCTTTGAGCAGCTTCTTGTAAAACCTTTCAGTCTGATCTGTCGTCATGTTGGGCTCATCTCTTGTGAAGAGGCACACTTCACCATTTTCTGTGCGGATTCCATGGGGTAAAGGACTAACGGACAGAAGAACACCAATTCACTTAAGAATTCAGACAGCTCTAAAATGAGAAATATCAGAACAAATGCTGCATACTATTAATGTTCGTCTAGTACTGGTTGGATATAAAAACACCATAGAAACATTTATTAGTATCCCTCCTCAACACAATTATCATAACATGGCAATATATAATTTTCCTCAACCAAACTCGGGTGTTCTGTCACACAGACCGTGACCCAACATTAAGCACATTGACAGTTGTAACATTCGACTTTTGGTAATAAACCAGTTTGCAAAGATAGTAGTTACAACTTAATAGACTTTCTCTACTTACATACGAATTGTTTGTTCTTTCCTTGGTATCTTCCACAGTGTAAACATAAGCGAAATATGTTGACTCTCGTTCAGAAGTAGGCTTTCTGAAGATGCATTGCTTCTGAGGAAGGCCTGAAGGGCCAGCACAGCTCTCTTCACCTACAATTAAAGACAAGACACCTAAATGAACATACTAATGGCTAACGTTAGTTAGCACACGACAAGCTCAATTTAAAAAAAAAAAAAAAAAAAGCTAAATAGCTAACGCTAAAGGTCTAGCAACAAGTTTGCCAGCAGCCATCACAAAATCCAGATGCTTATGGGAGAGCAATATATAACGTTATCATCGAGTTGTTACTTAATCTTAACCAATTCAACGTGTGAACACCGACGTTTGTGCCTCGTGGCAGGTTAACTAAACACCGTTCTTATTCCTTTAGGCTGTTGGTTTTCGAGTGACACTTCGAAATCAACAACGATACAAATAATACACTATGTACAGTCTACCATTAATTGTCTTAATTCCTTTAGAACTGTTTGAAAATACCTGAGGTTGGTCCAGCCGTAACTTCCCCTGTTGCTCCGCCATGCTGCCTTCACGTGTGTCGGTCCAAAAGCACGCATGCGTAGATGACATGAGCTACGTCATTAGACGTCTCGTCAAATCCAGTCAGTTTATGTTTACGCCACAGCTCTTGCACAAGTGCAAGTCCGTAAATGTCATTTAATTTAAATTAATTGCAATTTGTGAAAAGTATGTGTCTACTCCTGCTATCCCGGCTACTTATTAACACTGGTGCCTGAGGAGTGGCTGAACCTTTAGAGTCAATAACTCAAACACACATGAAAATGTGAAATTTGAGTTCTTTCATAATTCCATTTTTTATTTTCACTGCAGCTTCAGGTCAACACAGGCCATAACAGTGGAAGTGCCTCAATGTCCAATTCATTTCAGGGTAAGGAGTTGATTGGACAAACTCAATCCTTCATATCAGCATGATTTTTTTCCCAAGTGCATTGAGAACTTCTGATAAATTGTTACTGTAGGCTGAATAGTCTGAATTAAGATTCTAGAAGATCTCTCTCTGCCTTTCCAAAAGGCAGAGAGAGAGAATTTCACCCATTATTAAAATGTTAAGTTGTGATTGGCTGACCTTTCATAGTTCAGGCTACATGAGTGGCATAGCTGAGCTCTCAATATGAGAAAGCTGACACACTGTATTTTTTTTTCCTTATTACTGTTCTTCTTAAAAACATCAATCAGTTCCTTTTGTCAGACATGATTTTTGTTGTATTAAAATGGCTCCTTGGAGGGTAGATAGTGGGGAGCGGAGGATGGCTACAGAGGGACTGTAGGCTAGGATACCATCCTCCTCCATCCCATAGTGCACAAGGGGACAGTCCAGTAACTCCACATTAATCCTTCTCAGGCACCAGCTTCAGAACCTTGCCGATGGCAATAGTCTTGCCTACGAGAGAGAAGACAATTCTAATTAGACTTTTGTATAATTCAACTGATTTCAGTTACATAGTCAAGCATTATATTTTTAGATTATGATCTGAAAAGCGGTCTAGGTTTATTAGAGAAAGAATTTGTGCCCAGTAACATGAATAACAACAACATGGAAAAGCTCTGTTCAGCTCATCATTCACATGGATATAATATACTGGTAGTATAGTACAATTTTGGGGTTGTCTCATGACTCAGTAGCAGTTGAAGAGGACTGTAAATGTACAAACTCTGGCCAGGCGGGGGCGCCACCCTACCTTCATCTCTCAGCGTGAAGCGCCCCATCTGGGGGAAGTCTTTGAATGTCTCTACGCAGATGGTCCCCGCTGCCCTCAACCGCGCAATGCACACCTGATCCTGCTTGACAAAGCGGGGTCGCGTCTTGCTCTTCTCACCGGTCTTTTTGTCTACCAGACAGATTAAGGCCTGGGGGGGGGGGGGGGGGGGGTGAAGCAATTCATACATCAAGGCAATGTGGATTCGCAGCCCGACAACTGATGCATTTTGTAGTGAAACACAGTGTAATGCTGAGCTAGAGACACTTACTGTGATCTGCACCTCCTCGATGCAGGTGTGGATGTGAAGGACTGCATTGTAACCTGGGCATATGATCGATTTGTGTTCAATGATGACGATCTAAAAAGAAAAAAAAATAAACACACCGATATGTCAACCTGTATCCCAATCTGTTTTTTTTTGGCCTTTACACACAATAGGTTCGAACACAAATGTGAAACAGCATAAACCAAGAGATCAGAGCAGAAAATTCTCATTGAACATTCCACATTCTCATGTCAATGTGGCCCCTTCAGAGTCTATTTAATCTGACTGGCGGGGTATTCTAAAAAGGTGGTTAAGTGGCAAGTCTGGGTTAGTTAACTCGGAAATAGTAGTAAACCTGATAATAGAAGAATTTACAATCCCCATTCTCTGAACTAAACAAAGCCAGAAGGCTACACTATTTGCAGGTTTACCACTTCCTCAAGAATAACATGCCCAGGTTTATCACTTAAAGGCATACTCCACCATTTGAGAAATACACTCATTTTTCACCTCCCCTCATCCCCTCCTCCCTGCATATCCCTTTAACCATAAATTAAGGCATGCTGTAAGCTGTGGTATTCAACCATCCTGGTACCTGGGCATCGAAGGTCCTCCCAGTGTGGCAGAGATTCTCAGCGTTGCATAGGATGAAGCCGGGCAGAATCTCCTCCTCTTCTATGCCCTTGAGACGCACCTTGAGGTTCTCACCGGGCATCGCGTCGTCTGTCTCAATGTCATCTGAGAGCAGACTCAGAACCTCTACTGTGTGCTGCCAAGATAGGACAACGTTCTAAGCATTGTTACCTCCCGTCACATACTGCCTGATGCCTAACAGACTACAGACTACAGTAAATCCTTAGTTCTAATAACAATGAATATACAGTTTTATTGAAGGAGTTCGTTTTACAATAGCAATGAACAGTAATTATTCAGCTTTATTGAAGGATGTTGATTGACATTAGAAATGAACAGTAATTGTAAGCATCACCTTACCCTGTTTGGCATCATGACAAGTTGTTGTGCTTTGGAAACAGAGCCAGACTCCAGTTTCCCCAGGATCACGGTTCCCATGTCCTACACGTGAACACAGTAGGCTTACATTACACAGGAGGACTGTCTAACAAACCAGCACTGTGGTTGGCAGGGGATATCAGGCACCAATATGATGACTATCTCCAATGCAACTGTTTCCTTGTGTCAATGGTCTCTGATGTTAGAGGTCATAGAGATGGAGGGCCTTAAAAGAAAGGCGATATTCACCTTAAAGGGGCTGGACTTCCCAAGTGAACTGCTAACAACATGCAACTAGACAATTAAGATCAATTAAGACATTCTTGTCCTCTTTGTGTACAACACAGTGTGCTTTTACATGCAAGGCATAAAAGGTATTCCCACAATCCTTCCTCTAAATCCACATTTTTTTAAATTGAATTTATCAGTTGAGTCCAATGGCTGAGCCAAAGAGCTGACTAAGATTATTTCTTTGAGAAACTGCCCGTCCAACTCCCAGGTCACATGATGTGGGTTAGACGAACTTCAAAGGATTGTGCGTCAAGCTCTGGGCAATGCCACCTGCTCACGACTGCACAGAGCTGAATATCATAATCCTCTTACTGTTCCTCTGCCAACCATCGACCTGATGTAACACCAAATCAGACAACTAATAAGTATGGTTAGCAAAGGTGAGTGAGATGTGTGCCATTGTAAATGATGATCTGAATGTCGTTTGTGGGTCTATATTTAACCTCGAAGCTCTGACTAACCAACGGTCCTTCAGAGAAAGCCGACAGAAGAGCACGGATCTTTTCTCTCTTTTTTTTGGCTTTTGACGCACTAACCATCAGCACCACAGACAACATAAACCACATCCAAATTAACTTGACCTCAATCTCACTGTTTACACTGTGTGCGGTTTTATAATACAAACGTCTCTGTTATACAACACTGCAGCAAGAGAGGGGGGGTGTGCAAGTGACAAAACAGAAGAGAGAGGGAAAGAGGAGAGGAGATTAAGATAAGGAAAAGAGAGATATTTACATCTCATTTGGGCCTCCAAGATTCATTCAAACACATCACCAGATACAACAACACATACGATATATTTAATGTACACAAGCAGGCTGACAGGAAACATGATGAAATATTTTTTTCTTGGAAGGACATCCACATTTGACAAAGTTCATCCTGGCACTCTATATCAGGCTGTGTCAAACCCAGGCAAATGCACTGTTACACAAACCTCTGACATGATTGCTCTCATTGCCCCTGAGGTCCTTTAAGTGCACACATTTGTGCTGCTGCTTTGAAAAGGAAAATTACCAGACCCTTGAGGAGGACATCACAATCATACGCAGGACTGCCAGGAGAGGATCAGCTTACCTTGTACTTGTCCACTATGGGTAATCTTACAGGCCCGTCTACTGATCTGTTGAAGTTTGGCAAACTGTCCAGATGAGGAATGAACGGTAATCCCCTGTAAATAAATATATAATCAAAAACACAAAAACAAAGTAATTAGACACACTTTTGCTCTCTCTCTCACACACTCACACTTGATTGGACTAAACAGGAGTGGTACTCACGTGTACCAGGGGCAGAGTTCACAGGGGTCTTTTAGATTGGCTCCTGTGAGCCCTGAGCAGGGCATGAAGTGGATGTCCTTTTTGGGGTTGAAGCCCACCTTCTTCAGAAATGGCACTAGTTTCTCTTTGCATTCTTCATACCTGCAGGTAGTCAGCAGATATTTGTTGTAGTTATATGCCTTACTGATAATGGTCTATTTGAAAAGCTAAAACAGCTGATTCAGGGATCAGGTTTGTCTGGCCTGTATAAACACTTTCTGTGCCAAGCTGAGGGATTTTGCTTGCGGACTCACCTCTCTAAACTCCAGTTCACCGTGGGGTCGTCCATTTTGTTGATGAGGACAATCAGGTGCTTGACTCCAGCTGTCTTGGCCAGCATAGCGTGCTCCCGGGTCTGACCCCCCTTCTCAAAGCCCGTCTCAAACTCGCCTTTCCTGCCAGAGATCACCTAACAGAGGACGAAACAACAGTCATCGACAGCTAGGCTAAGTTTACCCTGTGATAAAAGATCCAGGGCAAGACCTCAAAAGATACTACCCAGCAAGCACCTTTTCCTCACCGCCCCTAAAAAACCTCCATTTTGGACCTTTAGTGCTACTCAAAAAAATTCAGAGCTCTTTATAATAAAAACATTTTCCCCTGTGAAAACCCAAACAAATGAGGTTCAACCACCAGATGGCCTCATTAACAAGAATAGTTTTAGAGGAGCAGACTGAGGCTATGTTCAGACTGCAGTCGAAATATGATTTTTTGGCATATCCGATCAAAATCTTTCTGACTGTTCACATTGCATAATAAGGGTGCTCAGATCCAATCTGCATGTCTACGTCTCATCTCTCAGATCCATATTGGTGACTGGCAGCATAACGCATCATGCCCAGAAACAAACCATGGAGGGTAGAACTAGGTTTGTTTCTGTCTCAGATGGTTAGGTGGGGCCGTAGCACAAGGCCACAAATAACAAGAACGTATCAGAGATGGAGGAGTACTCAGCTTTATTTGCATATGTTGCATTTATGTGCATCATTGCAGAACAGCGGATAGGCTACTAGATCTGCTGCGTGCTTAAAAACATTTACTGATGTTGCTCTCCATGTGCGAGTTAACATTCCAGATAAACTGCAACTTTGGGTCCCCCAACATCGTGCACTGACACGTTGTTATAGTAGGCAATATAGTTTAAAGAAGGGTTATCCTTAATCAGTTACTTCCGTTCTTGTACATTCCACGTGTTGTTGTTTGGGTCACATTGCAAATGACGGAAAGGGCACACTGAAATCCTCCCATCAAGACAAATCCAATTGGAATCGCAACTGAAACCACCTCCGTATGTGGGTTGAATCAGATGTGGAAAAATTGCATTTCATGTGGCTTTCTGCTGTCCAGACTACCTGAAATTCAAGCTAGATCCAACCTGGATATTCAAAAAATCAGTTTTGGGCTGGCAGTCTGAACAAGGGTTAAGTGTATTTGTGATGCATTCATAAACTGGTCTGATAACAGTGCTTGACTGATAAGAGTGCTGCTGATGGCAGGTAATGGTTCTGTGAAGAGCCATTTATAGCACTTCCATGATAGAAGCAGTGAATAAGGGTCAGAAATATTACAAGCTTTAAAGAGGGCAAGAAAATGAAAACAACAGGCACAGCTGTTTATGACCTCGTATTCTAACTGAGTGTGTTTACATGCCCTTCAGTATCCTGAATATGCAAAGTATCCCAACTTTGTTTGCACATGTAACCACCTTTTCCCAAATTCAGGGTCCTGAATAAGCCAGGATTCTGCTAGGTGGAGTGCTAAGGTGTGTAAACAACTTATCCCGGTTTCTGACTTAGCGTGCTAGGTGCAAGACAGATTGCTGATTAGAACCAAAGACAATCAAGTGGCGCTCTTTAGAATCCACTGTGAGAATGGCACAACAGAACACTAACCAGAGTACTAGTGCTTATCATGGAAATATGATGGCATCACGGTTTCTCTGTGTTCATGTTATGGCATGTCAAAACCGGGAAACACCTCATATTCAGGATAGTGTTTCGCATGTAAATACAGTGACCGACTGCTCGATCTGCTCTTCCCTTTTCTCTCTCGAAAAACGTTCTTCTGCCATAACCAATCTCTCAGAGAGAGAAACTGAAAAGGCATTTTGCGAAACTGAACAAGCATTTGTCAGTGCAAACCAGCCAGCTGACAGTACCCATCAAAACACCCACAGCTGGAGGGCCCCTTGACTGCGACGCGCAATGCCTCTGCAGAGTGCCAGAGCAACTGCAGGAGACTCACCAGGACTGCCAAGTCAGCTTGTGACGCTCCGCCAATCATGTTGGGCACAAAGCTTTTGTGGCCGGGTGCATCCAAGATGGTGAAGTGCTTCTTCTCCGTCTCAAAGTATGCGCGGCCTACCTCCACAGTCTTTCCCTTGTCCCTCTCTTCCTGGTTGGTGTCCAGGGCCCAGGAGAGGTACCTGTGAGGACGCAGGAGAGATAGCTGGATGGATTCAATCAAATTAAGCCACCAGATGTAGATTACAGTTGGTTAATCCTTTCATGGAGATCTATTTGTGATAAATGCATCACTAGCATTGGAAAGAATCGGAATTAGTATTGCATCAAGGATACAGCAGTTAGGATTTCTTATTTTGCAATGCTATAAACAAGGAGATATGCTTAGATGTTTTTTTCTACAATAATTTAGGAAAATGTCAAATCAAAGAACAGTGAGTTAAGTATGTAAACACATGTAGGTGATAGGTCTATAAATATGTAAACACACACTGCATGTTCTAGAGGACATACATGGCTTTTGAGAGTGGTCTGGAGGAAAAGAGGCCAGGCCTTTAGCTTGCTTGTATTGTTTTGTCAAGGATTTTATATACTTCCTGAATTGTTTTCCCAGCAAATGCTGGTTATGAGATTCAGGTTTTCACAAATAAAGACATTATAGGCATACATAAACAGAAAGGCACTCTTACAAACTCATACAACATACCACACACACACCAATATAAATAACTGAATACTCTCCATTGTCCTTAAATGTATACACAGTGATGCATAGAAATAGGAGACCAACAAAGTCAGCTACTTTCAGTTCAAATGTTCACTCACCAAGTCTCTCTGTTCTTCTCTTTGGCCTCTTTCTCGTATTTCTCCAAGGTCCTCTTCTCCACCATTCCTGTCAAATACCTCGAGGAGGAATTTGAAACTCAGACCTTTAATACCTCAGAAAATGACTTCCAGTGATATTCCTTCCAATGGCAACTTTATGATTTAAGATGCTGTATGTTGAGCAGTCAATAATGCGTAATTGGCAATGTGCACATAATGACATTCAGTTATGCGTTAACTATGGTGTACTGATAAAAGATTCTAGACTCACATTATCTGTCCTCCGATTGTTGATTTTCCAGCATCTATTCAGGGAAGCAGAAGTGACAGACATTGGCAAAACAGTAAATGACCAAACACACAACATATACACAAAAGGAAAGAAAAACACTCAGATGATGCGGCACATTCACGTCACTCTTTTGATTATGCCAGACTAATGGTTAGCAGTCTCACTGAAATTCAACCTCAGCACCCCTGCACCAGCTCTACCACAATGTCATAAGTGTCATATTGAACGCAACGCACCTACGTGCCCAATGAACACCACATTGACGTGCTCCTTCTTGGGGGCATCAGGTTTTGCAGGGGGCGGCTTGGGCGTGGGCAGCTCCTCTTCCTCCTCTAGTTCCTCCTGACCCTCGTCTAACTCGGGGCCGCCGGTCTCTGCCAGGGGCCCACCTCCAGGCTCCTCCTCATCCGGCTTCACCTTCTCCTCCCACGTATCCTCAACGCCCGCATCTGTCTCGCCGTTCTCCACCGCTGCTCAAAGGCACACCATGGGAAATATATAACCATGACTACAAATATAACTTCATCTTTCCCACATATTTCCCTAATATTTCAAAATACAATGGAAAAACACACGGCATGTACTAAAATGCACCTACTTGACTTTCATTATTTTGGCTTGGTCATTTTCATACTTACTGTGCATTAAGCATTGATTGCTAATTGTTTATTGACACTATATGGTTTCAGTAATGATTAATGAGCATTCAGTATTGATTACTCAGAACAGCAGCTTTAAAACTGCAATACATAGCAACTCAGTGTTCTGTTAAGGCCTATAGAAGTGTATTCATACAAAAGAAGACATTTTGGCTGGCTATTAGACAAGAGAAAGGTCTAAGCTCATAATGCTCAGTAAGGTCACAATGGCCCTATAAACAGTGTCAGATTCATGTTGAGACACTATTTTGACACAATCTATGTTTACAGCAGCATGATCTCATGATTGAAAGCTCCCTCCAAAGCAGAAAATAAGCAAAGCATTGAGAGATTCATCTGAAGAATTATTCACTCCACTGACCACTCACAAAACCCCTTTTCTTCAGCATGCTTGCTATTCACAATCAGCTACAGTAAACAGTGGTCACCACAGGACTTGTCCAAGATTTTGCCTTGAGCTGACACCAGACTAATGAGAATTACTTTATCAGTAGAACTAGCATCACAACAAACACACTAAGTAAATGATTCAAAACATGACTTATGTATTTATTCACAGCATTTTGAAGTCCAAATTCCTCAGCATATTCTACAGTCCAAGCAGGTACATTTGCAGAGTACATTATCGCCATTGCTGTGGTGATCTCCCTTAGCAAGTGCTAGGGTCTTGTATTCCTGCCAAGCTGTAGTGGCAGTGTGGAGCGTAGAGTTAAATAAGGCTTGTAACATGAGTCAGTGGGGCCATCCATTCGGGCTAGTTATAAACTGCTCTGGTTGGCCTGTATATGGCTGCCGAACCAACGGAAGGAGGACACCAGCATGCCAACCCACGTGCTGAACACAGTTAGCTTGGTGCTGAAGTAGGAGCAGAGATCTAAACCGTTTGATCAAGACAAGGGCACACAGTATCAATGGCGTTGCTGTCAATTAGGTAACTGTGGCATTGACAGGGCAGTAAGCGCAGTGTACATCAAGACCTTAGAACCACATCATAATAAACTAATAGAAACACTCTAAGACAGTCTTACCAACAATTTCTGAGGCGTCCTTGTTGGTAGCTAGGTCTGTACCTAAGGGAAGGAGGAGATGTGACAGTAACACATTTAAGGATTTTGGGAGCAAAGATGTTTTGAGACCAAAGGCCTACTGATTTCATCATCACAGAGAAGCCAGAGGTTTTATTACTTGCAGAAGCAAATAGGTACACGGTTGCATAATGCAACATAAACCTGCTGTCAATAATCTATATTTACAAAAGCATAGAAGCAGAAAAAATCTGAATAAATATTAAACACAAGTCTGCAGACACCTTTTCAAAGACTAGATCCCTCGAAAATAGATTAACAGACATCTTCACAGTAGCTTAATTTATTAATGACAGGCATATTTTTCTTTTAATCTCATGGTGGCACACCTTTCACGTCAATGAAGGGTTTTGTGACAGGCAAAGAATGTAAACGTATGCGCACGTTTGACGAAACTCTAGTTGCAGGTGCGGTGATGACTGACTGCCTCCCACACAAAATCAAGCGAAGACAGATACATTAGGTGCAGTTACAGAAAACCAAATACTGACCAAATAACAACTGGTTGGCCAACTAACGTATCTAATATTTTTGTAAAATTCTTTAAGTTCCAAATAATCTATATTTCTACTACGTTTCGTTTTCTTGAGACTTGAGCTGCTGACATTAGGTTAAGTATTTTGTGATAAGCTGTAGACACACAATTTTCTGTCATCTGCTGAGAGTTGGCTGGTTGACATTGGCTAGCGTCAGCTAATTGTTAGCCAGCTAACGGTAACTTTCAGTCAAACCTACCACTAACTGGTAACGTTATGCATCATCTTATCTGTCAACGTATTCGCATTTGCATGATTATTGCAGTGTATCTGGACAGCACATTTTGGTTAACAACAACTGCGCCACAATGTGACGTTAAACGCTATTTCGAAAACTGTCGAGTCTGTGTTTTTTCCCTTGCCACATGAACTTACCGTCAGGCACTGGAATTACTGAAGGCCCTCCCTGCAAAAAGGTCGGAACAAACTCAGGTGCATTTACATTGAGCCCAGCGAATGTAGAAGCTACATCCACTGCTGTGGCCTCGACATCGTCCTCCTGTTCCCAGGAATCAGGGGCTGTGTCTTGAGGGTCCATCACGGGCTTTTAGCCAGTTAAATATTGTTGCTTCACTAACGTTAATGCAGTGTAAGCTGGGCAGCTAGCTAGCTCGCTAGCTAAAGTTACCCTGTGTTTACGTCTTTAGGCAGTTGTCGACAAGGCTAGCCACTACCATAAAACTATCAAACTGGTCGTATTGCGTTTCCACGAGAAAACTCGTCTGTCTCGTTTTAGTCAGATGCACAAGTACCGGTAGCTCTCTGCTCCATCAACCTCAGAAGGGACGTGGACCTGGATCCTGCACAGACACAACGCAACTCCGCGTGTGTGTGTTCGATGGCATTCAGTCATGAATTCTGGGAAATGAAGTTTACCGTTCTAATGGACGTATTTTATAGGAAAGTACTTTACGAGACACTAAATTACACCTATTTATGTATAGTTTCATTTTCATTTATAATGTCATAAATTTGTGCAGCCTGTGTTCACCCATAGTTAATTTACTTTTACATGACTAAGCTTAGACTATAGTAAAATGCAAAGCCTACAATAAAAGTATATTGTTATTATTATTAGTAGTAGTAGTAGTAGCAGTAGTAGTAGTAATATTAAAAGTCAAGTAGAGGAGCCTAATTCTCATCCAATCTCGGAATGATGCCTTATCTTGCCACCAGAGGTCGTCGGCCACCACTTTTTCAAATTAAAATTTTAATCATGGAACCTTTAATAAGTCAATTTAAAATGCGTTTAAAGTACCGTTTATTTTATATGAAGACGTTTTCATATATTTTATGATGCACACACATGGGTATTCGACTAGCCTGCTGTCGTATATTTCCTATTTTGATTGCAAATGACAGTGAGAGGACCAATCCACAATTTCATGTGTAGACTATTCAGAAAAGATAAATGACAGGCAATAACAAAGTCCTTATAAATTACAGAGTTACAATAGCCCTGATGAAAATCGTGTAATAGCATCTTCTTATATTCAAATAATATTTACATTGTGTGTTAATCAGTGTGTTGGCTATTCACACTCAAAGTAGTGATAATCCCGTCTAATCCAATCTATTTTAATCCTTGAGTGAAACGATAAATCACAGAGGAAATGTTGATTATGACTGAAATAACCATAGAATCTTCGTGAGAATTGAGACTTTAAAATAGTGTAAAATGTGCCATGTAGCTGTATATTTAATTTAATGTAATTTACTGCCGAAAACTCATGGCATGGATTTGAAAACGTCCGTTTTGACAGTAGTGTAAACCTACAAAGCACCTTGCCCATCATCGAAAGTGCATAACAGCGATGATGACGTCACGAATCCCACCTTTCCTATGTCCTTACAGTCAGGCGCAGGGAAGTTTGAGCACAGGTCGCAGTCTGTGGTTTCGCCACGGGCGCACAGTTGCGCTGACTCGATTCCACTCAGTCTCGGAGAGACTTGACTTTGATGATTTCTGATCAAACTACAGAAACGGAGACCGGTTTTCACCGAAAGAAGATTATTTAAGAGTGGATTTACGTTCCGTGTGGGAAACCACTGCTGTTTCTTTCCGTGGGCTTTCAGGAATAACCATCAATATGTCGAGAGACCCCGAGGACGTGAATAAGCTTACTGAAAGCACATATAAGGTAAATACACAGCGCATTAAGATGGGGATTGAATGTAAGGCTGCCTCACGTTTACGTTCAGTCGGTCACTGTATTTGCTCGAGAATTCATGCATATTCTCTACTGTAGAAACAAAACCCGAATGCCCTATTGGTAGCCTACGTTCTTCGGGTCACATTTGCACCTGTGTAACGTGACTTAGGTATGTTTAGTTTAGGCTGTATGGTAGCCTAAACTAAAATAACACTTTTGTCTCAAACTGATCAAATGCCACTTATTTCGATCACATGGCACCCTGACACACCTTGTGGTGGGGGTTGCCTTTTTTGATCTGTCTTAGATTTATCTTAATTTCTGGCGTTACCGTTCTCTGTGCTTCTACCAGCACTAGTTCATAGCCTAACTATAATGTTAGCCAATCAAACCAGTGCAAAGTGACAGAGACTTTAATTATTTCACAGTGAGTTAATCTTCCCCAGCTAGAGCTGGTTTCAGGGATAGAGTGAAGGAACCTGTTTTTGTGGGGTGTAAATGCTGCATACCTGACTTGGTATTGTTCTGTTGAGGGTGTGCCTGGGGAATAGAGAGGAACAGCCCGGCGTTTTTGGTAGGGAGCTGCATTCCTGTAGAGACTTAGCTAACTCTGGAGTGTCTTCACAAGGACTTTGGTCTTGCCTGCCTCAATTAAAAAGTTAATGATTAAAAGGTTTTGCTGGTCTATTTATAATGTTATGGGCTGTATGAGCAGTTTCCTCTCTTTGCGTTAGAAGTTTACAACTTAGTGAAGGATTTGAGATTTCTCTCACATGCCTCATCCTTTGTAAACAACAGGGCTATCCAATCTCAAACAGTTTCTTACAGCCGTGCCATTGCCATTGTCATCGACAGGAGGATTGTTTTTCTCTCTAATACACACACCAAAAAAAATCATGTTCACAAGCAGCTATTGGCAGTTAAGCCAATTTTCATCTTTGTCCTCCTCAGAATGTTGTGGAAAACTTCAACCCTGCACTGCGGAACCTGGTAAACTTGGGAAAGAGCTATGAGAAGTCTGTGACAGGTACTGTGCCACTGTGAAGATGATTGTATTAGATTTGTGTGCAAAAGATCGATGCGTCATATACTAATGGCTGTCTGTCTCCTCATCGCAGCCATGAACATGGCTGGGAAGGCATACTTCGACGCAGTGTCCAAGATAGGAGAGAACGCCGCCGTCTCGCCGGTCTCCAGAGAGCTGGGTAAGTGTCTGCCCGCCCGCTCCTGGCTGGCCCTGAAGTCTGTGCCTTCACCAGCCATTTCGCCAACGCCAGTGAGAATGAGTCATGATGGCGTGCGTGGCCAGGAATACACAGGGCTGATTAGCCCGTCTCTCTCCGGCCCCAAGCAAGAGAAAAAAAATAGAGTTTGCTTTTGCAGCGGCCTGTGTGGCAAGAGAGAGAAGTTGTTGTCATTTTCATTTATTATTTTTTGCTTATAGCTCTGTTGCCAGTAGCTCAGTACCCTGTGTGTGTGTGTGTGTGTGTGTGTGTGTGTGTGTGTGGTGTGTGTGTGTGTGTGGTGTGTGTGTGTGTGTGTGTGTCGGGAAGCGGTGGATGCACATATGTAGGAGGGTGGGTGCATTTAGAGGCCCTCCTCAAAGCTTGACTTCATTAATCAACAGCCATTAGCCTCTCTCTCTTCCCATTTACGGTCTCTCAGATAGATTGGGAAGCCCATGTAGTCTTGACTATTTTTACACTGTAAGGCTTTTTATATGATGAAGGAAAATGATTGTCTCCGGGCCACTATTACCCATATTAATGTGTGCCATTAGACCGATCCTGTCTTATGTGTGGCCATCATCATAAGTCATGAGTCTTGTTGAAACTTCTCTTCAAGTCCACGCTTTTTCTAGTTGCTTTGTGACCTCACTGTATCATGGCCTCTCTGCAGCCACGGGCGCTGCACATGTAGCTCAACCTGTGTGGTTCCATGAGCTTGCTCTGCTCTCAGACGACTAGGCAGACGGTGTGAACTCTCTCACACATCGGCGGCCAGAGCGGCACACAAACAGAGAGAGCAAACAGAGGGAGAGAGAGAGCGCCTGAGAGACCATACTCTCATCTTGGCTCCGCCTTCATTACTGTGGTCTGTCAGGTCTCAGGGAAATCTTTAAGACGGAGGCAAATGTGCTGCTGCGTGTCTCTAGTCTTGAGCTGTGTTCTTTCTCTCTGTCTCTGTGTATTTGTTCAGGTTAGCTGAAAGTCCTCTGAGTTATCCCTGGGAAGTCCCCTCAAGCAGTTGTTACTGCCCAACCAAAGGCTCTAGACATTGTTGTCAGAGGACATCATGAGTTGGCCCTCTTGTCAAATCACGTTTTAATGGGTTCTGACTCTCACTTGGTGTAGACACATGATTATTTAACCACTGAGCTTTGACTCTGGTGTCACGCAGTGGTGTGAACACATCAATAAGCTTATCACTTAATGGCCATGTGTCTGTGATAAAAAAGCAAAAGGCCAGTACACGCCTGATAGCCGCCCAAGGTTTCACCCACCTGTGTGTGATAGGATTCCCTCCCCAAATGAAGATCAATGTGGCACTAACGCCAATCAAATATCACCCTGTTGATGCGGCGCCCACGTGTGTCCGACTGTCGGGAAAGGTTCTACCACTTGAACTAATGGCAAAATGAATTTGTGCTGTCATCCGTGCCCCCCTGTGGTTGGCACCCCCATGTCTCTGATAAGAATGTTGTGGGCCAGCTAGGCAAACACACAGGAGTAAGCCTGTGAACAGGAGTGAACCAGACTTCCCGGCTCCTTCCTGCCATAGAATGCTCTTGATTGGGTGCGAGTGTACACCTCTTATTATAGACATCCCCACGGGTATACAGTAAGGCCTGAACAATAATATCAAAAGCTTTTATCCCCCTGTGTGTGTGTGTGTGTGTGTGTGGTGTGTGTGTGTGGTGTGTGTGTGGTGTGTGTGTGTGTGTGTGTGTGTGTGTGAGCAGCTGCCATAAAAACACACAATTTGTTTCTAGTTTAAAAAAAGAAAGTAACAGTGACACTTCAGTCTAAATAGCAGCAATTGTTTTTGTCTTTCTTGGGTATTGTGGTAATGTGCAATCGAATATTAGGCTTCTCCCTGGGAGAGGAATGAAATTGAAATGCCGCCAGGTTTGGAATGTGAGCCAACAAAGGCCTTCATTTGACCCTCCACCCTTCCACCCTTTCAGAGGCTGGCAGAGTTATGTGGAGCAGGAGCGAGTGCCCAGCTACCAACAGGCAGTTCTGGGCCGAGAGAGAGGCCCTGCCTCCCCCCCACGGGGAATGAAATTGTTCTTGGACTGGGAGCAGGGGACTCCAGTGAACCAACGCTTGTTGTTTGGGTCGCTTGTTCAGGCCCTGGGAAGGCTTCGTGACCTGGCCCGTGCAGAGTGTGCTAAATGTCTTGCCTCTGGAGGTGTCGTTTGGCTGTGAGGGTTTGATCGCAGGGTTGACCACAGGCATGCTTAGGGTGTGTGTGTGTGTGTGTGTGTGTGGCCGGCCTAAGCTTATTCATCAACATCCCAAGACACAATTTCAGAAGTCCTCAAGAGCTGTTTTTCTCTGAGACTGTTGTCTGTTGGGATCTCTTTTCTCAGACTGTAAGGCACTCTCTCTCTCTCACTCCTCCCTCCCTCCTCTCTCTCTCTTCATTTCTTTTTGTCTGTCTCTCCTCACCTCTCACACCTCCTCTCTTAGAACAGCAGGGAAGTGGTCAACGGGGTGAACACTGCTACCCCCCGCCCCCCCGCCCAACTCCCCTCATCCCCCACTTACTTGTACCTGTCAGCTCTCTCTCCGCCCGCGTCACATGCACACCCGAAACCGATTGTTGCACACACTGTTTGTGTTCTCTCTGCCTGTCTCCTGCTGATTTCTCAGGAGATAGAGCTCGCGTCACAGCAGTGACTGAGGCAGCGTGATTTATTTATTATCTGTGTTGTAATAGGCATGGGCAGCCCTGAAATGACAGAATTTCCACTTCTATCAGGAACAGGCCATGACTAGCAGCTCATGACTAGCCCTCTTATATCAATAAATGAGTCTTAGTCCGTGTTGCAAGTGCTCTGCTCATGGGTTACTCATACGACACTCCTGAAACGTTCCCACATTTTCTCCACTTGACGGCTATTCCCTGCAACCCTTATCTCAAAGGTCACCTAGGGGTCACAGGGTTGAAGTTAGCATCGTATGACCATGAAGGAATAGCCCATATCTAAAATGTCATGTATCGCATTATTTGTGTTTAAGCAACATGATAATTGCACTCGAGTCGCATTTTGATTATGTAATAGCCTGCTTGTGTGTGTGTGTGTGTGTGTGTGTGTGTGTGTGTGTGTGTGTGTGTGTGTGTGTGTGTGTGTGTGTGTGTGTGTGTGAGTAAATGAGGGCAAATCCAGGGTCAGGATTGAGTGGGTGATGGGGATGATTGTAGCCAATGTGTGGGCTTTTGCGTGGCCCCAGAGTACACAGTGTGGCCTCCACCAAAGCAAACACGACTAGTCCTTTTTTTCCTCTCCTTTCTGAAGTCATGTGCTCTTGAGCCCTGAAGAGCCAATTGCCCCAGAGTCCTTCAGTTTGTGCCTTCCACCTCAACACTGGCTGCTCCAGCCAGCCAGCCAGCCAACCAGCCACTCGGTCACAAAGAGTGACTGTAGATATTTCCAGAATAGAAGAAAAAATCAAGCTGATAAAGGGTGAATGCATTCCAGGACTTCTGCTTGAGTCACCGGTGCTTTTAAAACTCACTTTCTGAGTCACTCCAGTAAATCAGTCTGAGGTGGTATGTATGTGTGTGTGTGTCTGTGTGTGTATGCCTGAATGTGTGTTTATGTATATATGTATGTGTGTGTGGGACGGGATTGACGGAGGAAGCAGGAGGAAAGGGGAGAAAGATAATAATTCATCCCTAGCAACCTTTGCAGCATGTGCCACTCCCAGTGTTTTTGCTTAAGCCCGGTATCTGCGTTGCCAAGCAGCCGTCCGTGCCTTGAAAAAAGGTGGAACCACCAAACGGGTTGGCACCGATTTGCCGAGACACACCTGGTGAGGACACGCTGAGTGTTTCCTATTAACTCGTTCCTGCATGTCGGCCTGTCTGTGGCTGTGGACATCTGAAGACCTTGTCATGATAACAAGCTTAAGCAAGTTACTTAAACAAGTCATACACCCCCCCTCCTAAAACACACACACATACACACTCCCAGCAGTCAATCATTTCTCTTGTCAAAATATGCACATGATCTGCCTCAGGAATAGCTAGCTGTGCTGTATGTTATCATCCCTGTGAGTGAGTTCATTATTAGCACATAGTGTGAATAGCCCCCCCCTCCCTGCCGCATGCACTGGGTGCGCTGGCAGTGGGAGGCCTGATGACGAAGAGGATAGAGGTGAGAATGGGTGGCTGTGTCTGGCAGCAGTCTGAGTTAAGCTGCGCGCGCACACACACACACACACACACACATTTACATACATACACGCATAGCTAGAATGAGATATTATTACTGAGTGAAGCCAATTTTTTCACAACTCACTCATTTAATCAGAAATCTTTAACAGGATATGACTTTATGCGCCTCTGAATGCTCAAGAAGTTGTGTGCAGATGACACATCTGTAACCGGAGGTCAGTTAGTGATCATCAGACAAACTCCCAATCAGCATGACTGAGGTGTCAGAGTCTGTGACCTAAAAGGATATATATGGTGGAATCACCTGTTGGTAATTTCCACAGCTGGCCCATGGTGTTCAATCAGGAAGTAGAAATCCTATTTCGGCTTCACGTTAAAGGTGTTTATTTTGAATAATTTCATGTACGGTAGTTTCTTCACTTGATGTAGATGAAACAGATAGACATGACCGTAGCTGGAAGATCAGGGTAGTGTTGCACTTTCACTGCGAAGGATAAAGATGTTTCTGCATTCACATGTGAAATAGGAAGCAAAGCAGGGAGATAATCACAGTCTTTTGAACACACCCTGTTTTCCAGTAATGTCTTACACTGGCTTCAATCCAGTCTGACTGGATCAAGTCAAAAACGATTGCTGTGGTTTTTAAACCAGATGAGCAGACACAAAGAGACTTTAAAACAGCTCAAGGGAGCTCTGAGCACATGCTGAGAAGCTAGACACAGGACAGTGTGTTTGTATGTGTGTATGTGTCTCCATTTTTTTTTCACGACTTGAGCAGTAACCTTTTCGGGCGGGGGTGAGGTTCGGGGGCGGTCAGGTCCGCGGGCAGATTGTTTCTAGAGCTGTGAAAACAGCCGGCGCCGATGCAGACCCGTGCGCCACATACAAAGGCTGCATTTACCAGCACGTTCTGCTGACCTTTAGTTGGGGGGGATGTTGTTGTAATAACCACATGTGTACACTCCCCTCAGCAAAGTTTCAACCTCCAGTCTGCTGTTTTCAGACACCTTCGTTGTTGTTTTTTTGTTTGTTTATTTTTTGGTCAAGTCTGTTTACACAATTCTCATTCGAGATGCCATAACCTGATAACAACACGGGTGTGACTGCAAACTGGCAACAAAGGTGATCCTTCTTGTATTTAATACAGTTGTGAGATGAACTTAGAAACCCTAGATCTGATTTTATTTGTTTGTTTGTTTGTTTGTTTATTTACTCGCTCGCTGCTTTTGCTCTCCTAGGCAGCTGGTTCTGGGTACATTTTTAATGGTGCAGACAGACTGTACACCAGGCAAAAGGTCCATCATTTGTGTGAAATGACACCACTAGAATATTCCAGTCGGACTTGTATATTGTTCTGAGTCATAATGTAGTGTCTGGATCTCTCTCTTTTTTTCTCTGAGAGACATCTGGATCTCCATCTCTCTCTTTTACTCTGATAGATGTTATTCCCCCTACACACACACACACACACACACACACACAGAGAGAGAGAGACACACACATACATACATACATACAGTGTTCACACTTGCTTTTGATTCTCTGTCTGGGTCTTCTGTTTGGTCCGCTCCTTTTGTGATATCATTAGAGACAGTCATGCCTCTCTGTGGTGACTGCGGGGCACGTTCTCTGCTCTGCCCTGGATAAATTAGCTCGCCAAATGCATCTGCATATTCACCAGTTCATAAGTGTTCAGAAATGAATTAGTGTGTCATTATAAGAGTAGGCTTGCATCAGACACCTTAGCCTCACACACTGTACTTCAATCAGTACATGGAGCAAGATCAGACTTTACCACTTCTATTACCATACTGTCCTTGAAATGTATATATGCTATGGCCACTAGAAGAATATATCGCAGAAGGTGTCATTTGTCAATGGGCTTTAAAGGGCCCCTCATCCTGTGTTCTACATAAAGATGTACAGAGTCCACAGTAGGTGGGGTGTTTATTTGATACAGTTTGGTTTGTGTCTCTGAGACTGGGATTAATCAGTGGGGGAGTTTACAAAGGCAGGATAATGAAATGAAAGGCTGGCTTAGAGCTGATGAGGCTGAATTGTGTCTCCACAGGTGTCGTTTTGATGGAGATTTCCGAGACGCAACAGAAGGTCCAGCTGGAACTGGAGGAGATGGTGAGTCTGCTGCATCACATGACCACCACCGTGGAGGGCAATAGGTGGATTCAGGTTGCTGGGGTCTGCTTAGATAGAGCAAGGCTACATGAGGCTGTTGAGAACCACATAATCCAAACTGGTTGCTTGCTCTCTCTCTCTTTCTCTCTTACTCGCTCGCTCTCGCTCTCTCTCTCTTTCTCTCTTGCTCTCGCTCTCGCTCTCTCTCTTTTTCTCTCTCTCTCTCTCTCTCTTTCTCTCTCTCTCTCTCTCTCTCTCTTTCTCTCTCTAAATGTGAGAGTGCAGCAGTAGCACATGAGTACACCTTCCACTCTGCTCAGCCCCAGCAGTTCTGCTTTTCTTAAGCGAGGGACACAAACAGTGCTCACAGCATTCCTTTTTTTTCACACTCCATCCCTTTCTATTCGTTTATCTGATCTAGTCACTCGCTCACTCCTGAAGGGCAGGAGAGAGAGAAAGAGAGTAGGGAGAGAGAGAAGGGGGGAAGGGTTGGGGGAGACAGACAGAGAGAGAGAGAGGGAGAGAGAAAGAGAGAGAGGAGAGAGACACTCCTGCACTAATAGAATGCCACAGTGAGATGACTGAAGTCTCCATTATGCCCCTATTTGTCTGGAGATTAAAACCCTGCACAGATGGACTGTTTGATGTGGAATAACACACACACACACACACACGCACACACACACACACACACACAGTGGCAACCTTCCTGTTCTTGACTCTTGACTACTAATTTGCCATCTCTTACAAGCTTTTTCAATTGCATATAACAGTATTGCTGCATGTTTTTGTACTTGTGATCGCTAAAGTAATCTTGGGGGCTCTCCAAGCTGAGCCAGCTCTGGAGCACATAGACGTACAAATGATGTTAATGTTTCGCCACGCTTGCCTGATAAGCCGACCCCACTGATAACGATTTCTCCTCTAGGGCCGTTATCGGTCAAGGCATGCATAACTTTCCCCAGTTTCGCATCAGGTCAGCTGAGTGTGTTGAGAAACCCCTTATGTGGCACCCCACTTAAAAAAAGTAACTTTGCTTTCCTTTTTTTCTCTCTCTTTCTATTCTTTCATCAGTTCAAGAGGTTCCACAGGGAGATCATAGCCGAGCTGGAGAAGAAGACAGATCTGGATGTCAAGTACATGACGGTGAGGAGGGGGCACTTTGGGTGGTGGGGATGGGGAGACATGATGGAACACAGAGCAGTGAGGGTAGTGGTGGTGGTGGTGGTGGTGGTGGGGGCTGCTTTTACTTTTTCTGAACTTGGACTAGCCAAACCTGTGTGTGTCAGGGGAATGCCACACACACACACACACACACACACACACACACACACACACACAGGCACGAAGATCTTGCTCCCACTTTCTCACTGATGCAGTGATTGTGTAATGTTGTCCCCCCTAGGCCACATTCAAAAGATACCAGTCAGAACACAAGTTCAAGCAGGACAATCTGGACCGGTCGCAGTCTGACCTGAAGAAGCTCCGCAGGAAAAGCCAGGGCAAGCATTCCTCCAAGTATGAGGTCAAGGAGAACGAGGTGAGATCACACATGACATGTTTAAATCTGCATACTTAAATCTAATTGTCAGTGTAATTATTGTTAATACTGTGAAATATCTTACTAAACATGGCGCACATGGGTAATGACATACTGACAACAGTGTGCCATTCTACAGGTCAATAATCAGGTTACATTATATAATGCCATTTGCAAAACACAATGGATTTAGGGTGGAGAATAAGGAAGTCTAGTCTTACAATACTGAGCTGTAAGTGCTTGCAATGAATACACAATATTCGTAACATTTGCCCTGTTCATGTTTAATCAGATGTTTAAATTGGGTTTCCTCTGCTGTGGTGGTCTGTGGCTGTTTGAAGCTGTTGTTTGTTGTTGACCACATTGACCGCAGGACATTTGAGTGTGTGGGTGGAGTGTGTGTGATGTATGCCTTCAGACATCGCAGAACAATAACACGCATTTTTCCTCGCGTTTCATAAGTATTTAGCATTAAATGTCATGCGCTTTATGCTCGAGTTGCATTGATGATGCAAAAGGGCAGGTTGTTGCTCTACACCCTGAGATTGTTTTAAACGGCATCCATGCCATATGCATTCAGTCTTTTGTACAAAGGAAAACAAATGTGAAGAAAAATATCCTGTGCGTATGTAGAACCAAACCAACAAAACAAAACAATGCAAAACGAAACAAAACCAAACTCCTTAGCGCCACACCTTCGGCCTCAGGCAGATTCTCTGTGTTGGTGTTCTACTGTCTCTGTTTAGCCCTCAATTTCAGACAGGGGTAATTTCTTTGACATATACCATCCCCCCCCCCCCACTCCCCACCCTTCCACCCACCTCTTTGACCCCACGCCCACAACGAAAGTGTCTGTCCCGAGCACACCAACGGGAGGGGTGGGGAGTGTGGGGAGGCAGTTGAGTGATCTTACTCCTGACTCGGTGCCCGGCAAACCATTAGCCTCCCCAAAGGCAACTCTCTCTCATTAGCACGCATGCATTAAGTGCCTGGGCTCCCTTTGTGCTGTAAATCAGTGCAGCGCTCCAGTCTGTGGGAGATGGGTTTTACTGTGCCTAAGTACAGACAGGGCTTAGCCCCAGTCATCTTGTTGTTGTTGTGTGTTTGTTTGTTTGTTTGTTTGTCTCCCCTAGTGTGCCAAACAGTAGAGTGCCTGTCTTTTTCTAGTCAGTGTTTACACTGGTAGAGTTTGTTTGGGTGGGTGACTAAAAGTCAGTGTGTTTGTCATTCATCTTGTTGTCATGGCGATCGATGCTCCTGCATTCAGCAGAAAATGATTTGTACTTTGTACTGTCTGAGGCGATTGATGTGTCTCGCTCTCCCAAGTATTGACTGCTGCCCAAATTTAAAGTGTCCCTCCCCTCGTCTCTTCTCCTCTTGTCTCGTCCCTTCTGTTCTCCCAAATCCCTGGGAGAACCTGACCCTGACAGTCCAGTGCACACAGAAGCCACATGAATTTCCTACATATTTTCAAACAAACACACACATGCTAATAAGAACAGCAGTTTGGCATGGTAGCCCCATATCACGTAACTTGTGTGCGTGCACGCAATGTGTGTTTCATAGGCGAACCAACCACGTCAAGAAACAGAAGCACAATAGGCACTTGTTTGGGGGAGAGAAACCCACGACTCTATGGCCATGCAGAGATAGGAGGGGCACAGAGAGTGGAAGTGGAGCCAGACTTCTAAGAGAAGGGTTGTGACAACAGGCTGAAACCTACACCAGGGAGATGGACCATTCTCACTGTCGCTATGACAACTCTTGTCAAAGAAGAATGGGGGGGGGGGTTGACGGGCTGGAATGGTTTCCATAGGGGAGCAAAGCACACACTCTGACTGAAAACTAGAAACAGCTGTTTTTTTTTCTCTGATGTATGAACTATGGACTTTGAACATCATGCCTGATTTGCAACTAAAAGCTTTATCATGTACCTTAATGCGGCTTTTACAAACTGACTGTTAGATACTAATAGTTACTAATATACCAGTGTTACTAATATACTCTGAAAATACCACTTTACCACTTGTAGATATTGGCAGGTGGAGATTACATAATTTGGTTTTGCTAGGATTTAGAATATACAGATATTCTCACTGCATGCACTGCTTGTGTGTATGTCAACAGGTTATTGCCTTGTCTGTCTGTGTGTGTGTGTGTGTGTGTGTGTGTGTGTGTGTGTGTGTGTGTGTGTGTGTGTGTGTGTGTGTTGTGTGTGTGTGTGTGTGTGTGTGTGTGTGTGTGTTTGTTCGCGTGCACGTGCGTGTGTGTGTCCACGTGCACGTGCGTGTGTGTGCGCCTCTCCTTACCTCCTCCCTGCTGTATGTGTTGGGTAACAGTAAATTGATAGGCAGGCTTTTTGCCCTATCATGCCCTCTCTCTCTCTCTCTCTCTCTCTCTCTCTGTCTCTCCCCGCTGGGCTGAGCTAATGCTACCTCTCCCCTCCTTGCCCCCCACAGTGTATGCAGACCATCTCAACGCGCCAGATGGACATGCAGAAGTTCATTGCCGACGGCTGCCAGGAGGCACTGCTGGAGGAGAAGAGACGCTTTTGCTTCCTGGTGGACAAGCACTGCAGCTTCGCCAATCACATGTCCACCTTCCACGTCAAGGTGAGATGGCCAATCACAAAACATTGCCACATTCCCATATAGAACAACTAAATTTGAGAAGTGGTACCTTAATCCTAGTCTTAGTCTTAATCTCATCCTTAATCTTAATTTTAGTATTAATTTTAGTCTTAACCTTCACTTTTACCTTCATTAATAACCACACATAATGGTAATGGCAAATTTCAAAGTACAGTTATGGTGGGTGTGTCGTGCATAACGCCCAATTCACACCCTGTGTTTTCTGGCACAGGCTAAAGAGATACTGACAGAGAAGCTGCCCAGCTGGCTAGAGAAATGCAGTGACGCCACCAAGGTACCGGACACCGTGATGACCATGATCGAGGTCCTGCGGACCCCTGTGTCCATGACTCCTGAGGCCTCCCCCCTCATGGAGCGCCTCGCGAGGGTAAGTTCGGGGTAAAACGCGACAACTGTTGTTGGGTTGACTGAATTCATCACTACGATTGACTGATCTTTGTCGATTATCTTATCTAAGATGGGATAGGTTGTCAGTTTAACCATGGTGAAGGCAATGAAGTAGTGGCGGTGAACAATGCTCTCTGGTATGTGGGAAACTCATTTGATAGGATGAATTGAGGTAGTTAAGAATCTAAGTTAAGAGGTCAAGGAGCTTTTCTCGTAGAGGGTGGAATCTCATAGAGCACCTTTGCCGAATAGCACGTTATCAAATGGAAAGATTTTGTTAGTTTGGAATGTGAGCATCCCCTGTTGATAAGATGGCTGTTATCTTGATAAACGTGCAAGGCAGTGAAACAACTGTATTCTTTTACTCTTTGTCCTGGTCATGGGCCAGAGGAACTTTGATATCTCAGTTGGTGACTGAGCCGCAATATAACGGGCCTTGCCAACAGGGCTCAAAGTAAACAAATAGAGAAACCAAATGCTCGTAATTTGTGATATCTGGTGCCTTTTTCTCCATCATGTTTTCATTTTTCAGGGCTCGAATTCAGACTCGGTGGGACCGCCACCCGCGCCTGCCTTGAAGGCCCAGATCAGTCCACTCGCAAACATGTTCACCCAGGACATTCCCAGAAGTCCCCTCTCCCCCGTCTCCACTGACCTCAACTCAGGTACTGGCCACCGGCAACGGTGCTCTCTCTTAAATTCTACTGCTGCTGGTGCTGCTGATGCCTGCTGGTGCAGCTGATACCTTCCCCAGGGCTTCATTCTGAGGAAATGTATGTGTATGTTTTAATCACAACATGAGCGCTGACCTTTAGAAAGACATGAGCAGAAGTAATGTAGAAGGTAGTGAAGCCATCACATCGATTTTGAGCCTCACAGTTCTAATGACATTTCACGTTGTGAGGGAGGATGGGGGTGGGGGTTGGGTTGGAGGTGTGTGTGTGTGTGTGTGTGTGTGTGTGTGTGTGTGTGTGTGTGTGTGTGTGTGTGTGTGTGTGTGTGTGTGTGTGTTGGGTGGGGGGTGGTTGGTTGAGTCATGAAAATTGGATACAGAAATGGTAGGCCTTTGTCAAAAGACTTAGCATTTAAACAATTTCAACTCATCAAGTTCACGGGTTTGCCAAGAGTTTGAAAAGTTCATATACACTTCAAAGGAGCAGTGTTGGATTTCATGATGCATCAATTGTCCATCTAACCAAGAGTTTTATGTTGTCAAATCAAGCAACTATCAGTAGTTTGAAATAAAATTGTTATATAAAATATTGGTAGTTAAATACAAAACCAATCTTAATAGTGTTCCCATGTCTCCTTCCAGAATCTGCAGACCAGGACAGCCTGGGCAGCAGTGATTTGTCACGGTCGACCTCTGTGTCCAGTGACATGAACCTGATGAGAAAGCCACGGGTGCTCACTATCTTCCCGCACACGGCCGGCAACAACGAGACGTTGCTGAGCTTCGATGATGGCGACCTCATCACCCTGCTCATCCAGGAGGAGAAGGACGGCTGGCTCTATGGGGAGCTGGAGAAGACTGGACAGTGAGTGAGGAGGGCTTAGGGACGGGGATGGAGAGGGGGAGGGCGATTGAGGGTGGAGGTGACGGAACAGGTGGGGTGAGGGGGAAGCGGAGGGATAGATGATATGGCTGAAATGTTTCCGTCTGCTGAAAGACTGCCAGCATCTCTGACCCTGGCTGTGGGTACATTTTCTCTGCTGCAGTACTACAGTCTAAGTGTGGCTGTAGTAGCTGCAGCTGATGGATGGGAAGTAGTGTTGATTTAGAGCTGCACAACTCCACTTAGTTGTCTGATCAGCACTTATTTTAGAAATTATTTATTCACTGATATGTGTCAAAAATATTTAAGAATATTTCAAAATTGTGAGAAAAGGTGATTTTTGAGATATTGAGTGACTTTTTTTTTTTTACTATTTTCAGATGTCATCAATCAGACAATCATGAAGGAAATTAACTCTGAATGCTGTATAACAATAAATATTGAGTGTATGGCAGGTTTTGGGTGACACTTTGGGTGATTGACATTTTGTCACCATTTTTAGACGTTTTATTCTATCAAACTAATTAATTCACCAGGAACATAATCTACAGATTAATTGACTTTGACAAAATTGTTAGTTTAAGCTGTGGTTGCACTGAAATGTTTCAGTCTCTCTGCTGGGAGAGTAGCAGTGTCTTTGACCCTGGCTGTGGATACAGCTCCTGTTATCTCCGGCGCTGGTTGAGTGTGTCTGCTGCTGTAGACATTGCTGATGGATGGGGATTATTTTCTCAGTAATGGAACATACTGTAGGTCAGCGTGGTGATTTATACCTCAGACTCTTATTTTTTATTGTTATTATTTTTTAATGTAAATTATAGTTTCTAGTGCTGCTGCCTGTGTCCTTAGCTATTAAGGAAATTAGACTCCTGCTCTTTAAGACTGTTTGGAAAGTAGGAAAGGGTTAGAGAGTCTGTAAAAGTCATTCTTACGGTTACACTCCATTTATTAACAAGGTGCAAACTAGTTTATCTGGAAATAACATGTTTTATTTGAAAACTAGTGTGGCTATAAGTTGTAAATGGGCAGACAAGGGCACTGCTTTGAATGTGTGTTTTCATGGCCTGTCAGATCTCATGCATGACTGAAAAAAATCTGACAGGTTTGACACACACATATGCACGCACACGGGCACACACACACACACATTCTGAGGTTTACATAGCATCACTGATATGGTTGCTAGAAACCAAAGACAAGAAACACATACCTTTAGCTGTGTAGTTGTCACTCTCTCACACACACACACACACACGCACACACACTGCTGATCTGTGTTCTGTAACCGTTCACCTTACCCTGAAGTGGAAATACTTGTTCTTGGCCTTTGTACATTTTTTTTACCCTCTCCTGATTCGCTTCAGAGAGTTCTCTGGGAATGCTTGACATGCCAGGCGAGATGTGGTCCCACTGCCTAGTGGGAGGTCAAAAGTAGACGATCGTTCCTCTCTAGGTCTTGGGAAGAGGGGAGGTGACCCTTGGAGCGAGAACACAATCACACAAGCACGGCTAGTCTCGAAAATGTTAATGTCCATAATAATGTCTCAACGCGTTGGTGTGTTCCTTTGGCATCCCAGAGTAGGTGTCTGTCAGACTAATGAGTTTTTAATACATTCCCTTGCACTATTACACCACATTATGGCCAAGTTCAGTGGGACCTATAGCAGCATAACGATACAGTCCATAGGATCACATAACAGTAAAAGGCCGTTCCTCTGGTTTCTCTCCGTCCCTCCCGTTAGCAGACTGTCCCTTCCCATGTCTTTCTCTGTGGACATGCAAACGGCAAATCCAGCGAGCTGTCAGCAAGTGGCTTATGAACGCGTTTGTGCCACCAAGGAAATGGCATTCAAAGCTAAGCACTTGTGCAGGGAGTTCATTAGCAGTGCCATGTTTTTTCTTCCGTTTGGTTCTCTGGAGGTCAGCTAAGGTTCTTTTTTCCATTTTTATCCCAAGAAGCTTGACGAGCAGCAATTATTAAATGTTTCAAGGCTCACTTTTGCCTGGATGTAAACAGCAGTGGCCTCCATAAGTTAGTTTCTTAGCAACCATATCTTGATATGCTTTTAGAGATGACTCTTTTTGTCAAATGGTTTCCAGGGATAGAGCTGAGGGATGTGGCGAACACCCAGTGATTTCTCTTGTTCAACTCCCTAATGGTATAATGGTGACATTGGCATACGCTTTCTACTCAGTCTCCAAGTCACATCCTCGAAATATGCAGCTTCTTGGGTCAGCGAGTGTCAAACACTCACACCCACATACACACACACACATACGAAAGCATTTTTTTTTCAATGACGCAATGAGCTCTTGCTCCTGTTTAACTATGTCTTTGTTTCCTCAACAGACGTGGATGGTTTCCATCATCCTACTGCCGGCCTTACAGTGAGCCAGCGGTGACAAACAGGTAAGCTAATGTTGCATCACTGCAGCAGCGTTCAGACTTGAATTAACGAGAACTGCCATCCTCTCTCAGACAAAGCCTATTGTTCTAGACCTCAGACATCAGACGTGTTTTCTGTCGTCTTTACTAATCCTAATGCTACACTTTTAGCACAGTTTCCACTGCGAAAACAATTTGTATTCTGTCATTCTGTCATTTGTATTCTGAGGGCTTATTGTGACTGGCTTGAAGGTGATGTTAAATTTTGCCTGTAACTGGGCATGTAATCAGTGTACCAGTGTGCATATGGGTGCTTAAATCACATCTGACAATATCTTATTAACGGCATGCATGAAAAAGCATCAGAGATCCAGAATAAAGTTATCCAGAATTAACTGTGTAAGTCACAGTTTTCTTTCTTGGTTCCCCATCAGGATGGAGACACCAGTGTACGGCGGGCGAGCAGACACCCAGGATGGGGACACCCCCGTGCTCCTGCCTCCGCCCGACTACAGCGACACAGCACAGGACAGCCCCGTCAAGACCTCTCTGGACAACACGGTCAGTTCCAGATACCCATGTTGAGCCTTTCAAGTAGGCTTGGGAGTTAGGGAAAGGTTTGGGCAGATGAGGTTAGGGGATGGAGCAGTTTCTCATCATCTCTGAGGAGCATGTGAAGTGTTGAGTGGAGATGACTGGAGATATTTTTATATATTTAATATAATGACTATGTTTTATTGTCAGTGTGATCATACAGTATACTGTAGGAACCTCGGACAACTCAAAGTTTCACTCTGAAAACTGAGTGAAAGTCAGTCAAAGGAAAGTGCTGGATGTTTGCCACAGTCTCTCCTTAGTCATGTTTTTCTTCCCAAGTCTTCCACTGACTTATCAAAAGAAATCACAGCCGCTGAGATGCACAGGACTCCTCTTTCCTCCCGCACCGTCGCTTTCACAACCAGGCCCAGCCATGCGGCAACATCCCCAACCAATCCCAGTCTCTCTCCCGGGTCTGGTTTCACCCCTGGGGGGACAAACCTGAGACGAGCTCCGCAGCTCTGGCCTGGCCGGCCGGCCCCGCTGAAGAGACTCGCTAAACAGTCCCATCTCGCGCCTTCCCTCCCCTCCTCCCTCTATCCCTCTCTCACTCCATCCTTCCTTCCATTCCTCCCTTTGTCCCCACCTGAGGCTAAAGACTTAGCTGGAGCCAACAAATGGACCAGACCATGAATACGCTGTGAATATCAATAGGCCCCTATATGCTGGTGGTGGTGTATGTGTGTGTGTGTGTGTGTGTGTGTGTGTGTGTGTGTGTGTGTGTGTGTGTTTGTGTGTGTGTGTGTTTGTTTGTGTGTATGGGTGTTTGAGTGTATGTGTGTGTGTTGTGTGTGTGTATGTGTGTGTGTGTGTGTGTGAGTGTGTGTGTATGCAGAGACTTTCAGTAGAGGCACGTATAAGGGGAAAGGCTGCAGGGTGATCTGCATTAACCTCCTCCCTTTTCTCTGCCGAGGCAAAGGCTAGAAGAAGAGGGAGGGAACTTGGAATGTGCAGCACTGCTGTCATCTCAAAACATAAAGAGACATTTCAAAAATGCTCCCAGCCTGGTTCTGTGCCTGCACTGTAGAAGAGAGAGAGAGTGAGACAGACAGACAGACCGAAAGAAAGAGAGAGAGAAAGTGTGAGGACAGAGACAAAAAAGAGACAGATGGGGGATTGTGAAAGAATGACAGACTGATACACAGAAATATAGTGTCTGAAATGGAGAGAAAAGCAAAGGAAGAAGCAGAAGTGAAGAAGAAGAGACAGAGAGACAGACAGGGAAAATGACAGATGGATGGAGAGGTAAATGGCGAGATGCAGACACGAGGAGAGGCCGAGGGAAGCTGCCTAGTCAGACAGGGACGATTCGACAAGCCAAAACAGAGCTCGGCACGTCCACGGCATCAATTAGCTGATCCTTGTGTCAGCTGCACCCCCCCCACCCCTCCATCCCTCCCTCCATCCCTGAAGCCTAGAGAGGCCCTGGCTCCTCTCCCGCTCCCTCTGTGTCTCACCACGGACTGCTGTCTCAGGCTTTCCAGCAAGACGCAGCCATCCGCACACTGCAAGGTTCATCGTCAGCCACAGCCACACACGCACACACACAGACACATACAGTATAGTGTGTGCACACTCAGACACACACAGACACATACAGTGTAGTATGTACACACTCACACACACACAGACACATACAGTGTAGTGTACGCACACGTAGACACATACAGTATAGTACACACCCATCTATAATCTCAGTCACAAGTGTGTAGGGCATAGTGACCCCAGTGCATCTTAGACAGGTGTAGGCCCACCCCCTCACCCCCTGATCCCCTGCAGACCCACAGCACTCGGTGCCAGTCTGCCCCCTGGTGGTTGTGAGTGGGTATTGGGAGCGAAACTGTGTAAGAAGAGAGTTTTGCTGTTTGCTTGGTCTTAGCATAGCATTAGGCTTATGTAAAACATGTCATGTTTGTCCTTCCGTCACCTAAGAATAATTCATGTACAGTTATTGCTTTTGTCAGTCGAAAGACCTGAAACAATCCCAAATATTTTTGAAGTGCTTCCCCCTTATCTTGCGATATTTGTCTTCAGCTTCTCAGATAATAATAACTGATGTGAGGCAACTCATATGCTGAGTGTGACTTAGCTGGCCTATCTGGGTAGTTGTGTGATTAGATTGTCAGTGCAGAGAGATGGAGTGTGCCGGCATTTCCAGATGATCAAGATTCCTGACGCGTGCGGTGAAGTCATTGTGTACACGCTGTTCGCCCTCAGCACTGGGGCTGCAGTTTTTCACAATAATTTGTTGACATCCTGATTGAACCAGTCCGTCCAAGATGCCGGCCAAGTCCCCACTCGGGGAATGAAGATGAGGTACAGGTGAAATATGCGTTTGAGTTCTCCATGCTTATACCAGGATTTTTTCTTTCTGTTTCTGAACAGGTTGTTCCAAATGGAATCCCCAAACCACCTTTCTTGGGGTGAGTAATGATGAGTATTGTCCACTGTTCACAGATCATTTAGGAAAAAAATCTTTACTAGAAAGAAGTCAGTAAACACTTCAGCCATATAAACTTTTGCTTTTCTCTTACAGCGGAGGGAATCCTTTTGCTACAGTTAAACTACGACCCACAGTCACCAATGACAGATCGGCACCCGTCATCTAGCCTTCCCCTGGCAAGTTCTCAATGTGTCCCGGCCTGCTTCGCCTGGGCTGATCCGGGACACTGCGCCCCAGCGTCCTCTCTCTCTCACCTTCAGCTGATCACCTGAACACAAGAGCGTCACCCTGCACTAACTCTGTTGCATTCCGGTTCTACTCATGTGCTTTATAAAAAGGCACCAGGGAACTTCTGGGTGGTGGTTTGTGGGGGCCAGGGGGTGTTGAGTCCTAAATAGGAGGACTCAGATAAGGCAGAGGGCCCACCTGAATCTGCCATGACCACTTGACCTCCTGAATAGAGTTTATGAAAGAAGTGCATGGCTGGAACCATCCCATGAGATTATTTCAACTGTGTTTTGTGCCATTATCATGCCCATTGAGGAATGGGGCTATTTATATAACATATATATATATATTTTAGATATAATTTAATAATCCTATAGATCTCTATTTTGAAGCAAAATTAGTGTGAATATTGTTCGTGCCCTGACAGTAGCTTTGCTTTTAAAGAGAAGTGCATTTTTATTTGGAAATAAAGAGCAATACTGCTTTTGTGTTTTTTTTTTTTTTTTTTTTTTTTTTTATGATATGGTGACACCTCCCTACTCCCTGCCCAACCTCTGAATGCCCATGATGAATTTTAATTTTTTTATTTCCCATTGAATGCTGAATGAACGTTTTCTGTTTGGAATGTGGATTGTGTTTATTGCCAGTAGTTCTAATTTTGGTTGTCTTATTGTGTATTTGTTCCTCCAAACTCCCTTTGTGTGAGTGCATACTACGTAGGCTGCTTCCTCATGTTAAATGCCTATATCTATCTGTCTTTGCTCTTGACGTTGATAGTGATATCTTGTCAGGATCATATCTGGTCAGAGACACCTATAGTATAAAAATGTTTTCCTAATTGTTGGAACATGGCAATAAATGTTTTTTGTGAAGTGATCCACCCACAGTAGAACTGGCTTAGCTTTGTCCTCATCTGTTCTTGAAAACTGATGTGCATTCTCAGTGACTCTTTCTGTTAAATCCCACCCACCCCTCTTTGATGAAACGGTGCATATGCCTGAAAGTTGTTGACATTTTTTTTTTAAGTATGGGGAATGGCTTTCTTTACCACACTTGTCCTTTAGCTTGCTTGTTGCAAATTTCTCTTTGTATGTTTTCACTAACATCACACACATTGAAATCTTTTGTTTTTTTTATATCTTTTCTCCAGTTATTTTTAAGCATCTTTTCTGAACATTCATAGGCACATTCTGAGACAGTGTAAGACCTTGTTTTTTGACAAAGAACCATATTTTGAATGTACAAGGAGGCTTTGTTTAAAATAAAGGTTTGCTCATGGCTCAGTTGTGGTGTTCTTTCTGTAACTCTAAACTAAAGACCACTATGCATTTTATACTTAACTAAAGTAAGTATTTTTAAAAGTAATTTTAGCCTGGTAATAATTTTGTTTCGTACAGAGGGAAACACTATATTCAATAGTGAGATTTGATTGCTTGCTTAAGGTGTTTAAGTTTAAAAAGATTGGATCAGCCCCTGACTGATAGTATTCTAGGCCTGTATTCACAACGCCTCCCTCTGTTCATCCATTGGACAGGTTAAAATGCCTCCTGAGACATCAAGCTCAATGGGATCAAATCCAGAATAGCACTGTAGGGAGATTATAAAAGCGGAAGTGCCAGAAAGGCATGGCCAGGCTAGTAAAATAGATCTTTATAGCACATTTACAACCAAAGTGCTGAGTATGAAGGAAAATAAAAACACCTTAAGTTTCAGCCAGAGCTGCACAGAGGACATCAAATGGCAATGACAGAGACAAAGATAATGATACAGTACAAGGAGGAGGAGACCTCCATCCAGAAATCACATGCAGGACTAGACCATTCAAGGCTTTAAAAAAAAACAGTGCCACTTTGTACAAAGTGCTGGGTTTAACAGGGAGCCAGTGCAAAGCTGTTAGGATGGGTGTGATATGTTCACTTTCTCTTGTACGAGTGAGAAGTCCGGCTGCTGCATTTTGGACCAGGAAAAGGTAAGATTCGCTGACCCCAGTATTAATTGCACTACAATAATCAAGTCTGGTAGTAATAAAGGCATGTAGGCCTATAACTTTCCTAAAGTCTGATTCCGTTAAAAACAACTTTAATTTAGCAACTGTTCTGAGCTGGAAAAAGCTACCCTTTACTACAGGATTTATCTGCTTGTCAAACTTTATTGTTCCGTGTCAAACAAAACCCCAAGATTTTTAACCTGTGCTTTAGTAAAAGGAGCTAAAGGACCCAGGCGTCTTCCCAGATGTTCAGTTTGCTTAGGGAACCAAAAAGAATAACCTCAGTTTTGCCTTCATTTAATTTTTAAAAGCTGTGCGCAATCCAATTCTTTACATCTAAAATCCAGTCATTGAGCACTGACTACCAAGAGATAGAGGTACATACAGTTGCAGATCCTCAGCATAGCAATGAAATGAGATATTATATTTCTGAATATTTCTTGAATATACAGCGAACCAAAAATGAACCCTTGAGGAACTCTTGATGTCATGATGGCAGGTGCTGAGGAGAAGGCCCAAATATTGATTCTGAAGGTTCTGTGCTTAATGTATGAAACAAACCAGTGTAGAGCCATGCCGCTAAATCCAACCCAGTGCTCCAAACATTCAATAAGTAGGGTGTCATCTACAGTATCAAAGCTGCAATCAGGTCCAACAGAACAGTCCAACAGAATCCAACAGAATCCGATAGAACAGTTCCCAGAGTCAGCATTTAGTAACAGGTCATTTGTCACCTTCAGAAGGTTTTTAGGTGCTATGAAAAGCCCTAAAACCGGATTGGGAAGTCTTATATACCTTGTTATTATGTAAAATATATGAGAGTTGAATGGAGACAATTTCTTCTAAAACCTTGCCTATAAATGGTAATTCAGAAATGGGTCGGGAGTTACTCAGTATCATGGCATCCAGATTATATTTCTTTAATAGAGATTGGACTATAACCTGTTTGAAGCAGTCAGGAACACTGCCGGTGGCTACAGGAGATGCTTTGTCTATCATTTCGTTCCTGCCCTCACAAATTTGGGTTATTTCTGAGCAGCCACGACATATCCATATCCACTGCTCACTTCTTATGGCAGTGCAAGAGGTTATAAATTGTGGAGTGAAGTGTGGTAAAGGAAGTGCCGCTGTTGAATCCTTTTCCAAACAGTGTCACATGAATGAGTGCGTGGTCTTCTGCATGGATGTGTATTTACAGGGCTAGATTTACGCCATAGATTTCCCAACCTACATTGAAGACAACTCGTGCGTCCGTCGCCGGCGATGGATTCGCTACGGGAGATACAAAGCCAGGGACGCTTGAGCCAAGGTGTGAGCCTAAACACAGAAATCTTTAATAGAGGTTGGACTGTAGCCTGTTTGAAGCAGTCAGGGACAGTGCCAGTGGCTTAACTGGAATTTATTATAGCAAGGACATCATTATTGATTACGTTAGATTGATTGATTTATCACGGAGTCTTTCAAAGAAATTAAGTCAAAATGTTCAAAAACTGACTTAAGACAGAGGGCCTGGTCCCAGCAATAGTGATGTTTACTCTAATATTCTCAACCTTATTTATGAAAATTGTAAGGAAATCATCACAGCTCTTACATGATGCTTCGAAGCCATTGCAGGGGCCAGGGTTCAAAACTAAGTTTATAATTTTAAATAAAAAAGCAGGTTTATGCTGATGCTTTTTTTATTAACGCAGCAAAATAATCAGCCTTTGCAGATCCAGTAAGTTCTTGAAAAATGTAAAGGTTAAATTCTTGGCTCATTTCATGGCCTGGTCATGTAAAGTTTGAAAATATTTCTTACGTAGGCCTATGTGGGGGTAGTAGCCTTGGGCGCTGAAACTAAATAGACAAGGCCTACTTATTTACTTTTATTTTTGGGTGGTGTTAAACGATCTGTGTCCACTTCCCACATGGAATTTCGGCTACTCTAACAGTGATTCATGACCACTTTGTCTGAAGTTTTGGAACATGCGAAATAGTTCATTTTTTAAGAAGGTCTTTAACGCCCCCACATGGACAAAGGCAATGTTGACAACACACCACAACTTCATTCAAACCACTTCCTGTTTCGGATTAGTGTGGGGTCAGGTGGGATGATAACAACAGGGCGAGAATGTTTACAGCGATCTAAAAATGTGTACGTCAGGTGTAGTGAATTAGCTCACATAATCTCAACTGAATGTTTCATGGCCTATGACAGGGAGGTGTAAAAGGTATGTGTTCTTTTTTTCTACGCAGCAGCAGCAGCAGCCGCCGTCTGTTTTAGCTAACCAAGGGTTTAGCTACGTCAATCTGATGTTTATTTCCCTGTATATCAGTTTGGTAAACAGTCGGTTGGGTGATTTGTTTCATAATAGCGTATTACGTAGTGCATTATGTACTGCAGTTTCAGTGTTCAGGTTTGATGTCTGGGTTGTGTGTCATGTCGATTTCTGCAATTTTCTAATTTCACTGATGATGGCTAAATCTGACAGCTCGTCGGTCAGTGTCAGTTTAGCAGCCTTGTTGTTCAATCAGTGATGCAAGTTAATTTGCATTTTGTAATACTTCATTATGAAGGGCCTGGTAAAATGTGTTTCACTCTACTGTTTCGGCGACCATTACATAGATAATCTATGATTATGTTGGTAACACTGCCGGCAGTGCAATGCAGTGCAAATGGCCTAGTCTTTACTCACGGCTTGGCACGACTCCCTCCTTCTACCCTCCAGCCACAGAACAAGTTAACAGTAACAAAGTCGCTGACTTTCTAACCCGAGTCCGCATATCACGCAGCCCTGTGCGGAGAAAATTGGCCTCCACTTGTCAGCTGTCAGCCTCTTAAACTCTACCTCAGCTTTTAAATCTGCACAGATCGCTGGCGTGATGCCATGGCAGGTTCGCCATCATCATTCCAACTCAAACTTGCAGTAGGCCATGTATTTCTGTGAGGTGCAAATAGAACTATTATGACTGGAAAGTGTTTTCTAAACGTCTGTGTCGCTATCGCAGGCTTTCACCATGCCTAGCTCACTCCTGTGGGCGGTGGACGTGTACGGGCGTGTGTACAGCCTGTCCACTGCGAGTCAGCAGTGGGAACAATGTCGCGACGCGCATATGGAGTTCAAGCGTGTGACGGCCGTGGGTCAGTGTTGCTGGGGCATCGCCTGTGACCACAACATCTATCTGAATGTCCACGCCAGTGACCTACCCATCCGCTACCAGGAGGAGACCTACGAGAACCAGGTAGGCAGGCTAAACAGGCTCCTCACGCAATTGTCTTTATGCACAGACTGTTAGGCCAGTGGTGATTAAATGGTTTCACTTCATTATGTGAACTCCCCACAGCACATTTCAGAGTCCAAATAAAGCCTAAAGCCCATTTACTTTTCCCTGTCTGCCAAACTTGAATGAATATAATGTAAATCACTTGTTGACTTTTGACAAGCCAGTTTTTCACAGTATTTGTAACATCAGGGGCCTGCACTACTAATCGAGGTTACTGGTTAACTCGGGTAGCTTTTGGAGTTAGCACTGATCTCTAAAAGAACCCTCCATTGAGCATCAGTTGTTTCTGACATGTTGTTTTTTGAGATTAGCAGTTATTCAGTTACCCAGTTTAGCCAATAACCAGGCCTCATATTATAGCCCCCTGATGATGCTGAGCTTGTTTCAATATACAGAGGTGGAACCCCGTGGACGGATTTTCCGATCGTCTGTTGCCAAGCGACCGCTGGCAGTGGAGTGATGTCACAGGGCTCCAGCACCAGCCACTGGAGAGTTTTCAGCTGCCCTCGGACAGCTGGGAGTGGGAAGCCGACTGGTACATTGATGAGAACTTTGGAGGAGAGCCCACTGACAAAGGGGTAAGTTGTGGAAAGGGAAGTTAGCTTGTTGACTTATTCGTAATGCTTTGTCAATCATTTTATTCCTGCCTTCACAAGTTTAGGTCATTTCTGAGCAGCCACAACATATCCATATCCACTGTCACTACTTATGACAGTGCAAGAGGTTATAAATTGTGGAGGGAAGTGTGGTAAAGGAAGTGCCGCTGTTGCATCCTTTTCCAAACAGTGTCACATGAATAAGTGCGTGCTCTTCTGCATGGCTGTTTTTTTTCACAGGGCTGGACTTATGCCATAGATTTCCCAGCCACCTACACCAAAGACAAGAAGTGGAACTCGTGCGTCCGTCGCCGGCGATGGATTCGCTACAGGAGATACAAAGCCAGGGACACTTGGGCCAAGGTGTGAGCCTAAACACAGAAACATATTGCCTGAGTTACAAAAAAAAAAAAAAAACGTATAAGTTATGTATTTTTTACTTACAGAGAAACTCTTGTGTTATTATCTGTAGCTCAATGCATGCATTCAATCTCAGGTAAGAATGACGTTCACTGAGACCTATAGTGTAGAGTTGAGTCCACGTGTTGAGCGTGTCCCTTTGGTCCTGATCCTTTTCTCTCCAATGTGACAGAGTGATTGATGTAAATGCTCACGAATCTCTGGAGCAAATGTAGATAATGAACACAAGTTTAACTTTACTTTGTGTGTCTGTCTCCATATCTGGCTGTCTGTGCCTCTGTATCCCCCCCTCTCTGTTTCTTTCTCTGTGTCTGTGTGCATGTGTGTGTGTGTGTTTGTGTTGTCTTCCTCACAGATCCCGTCAGAGCAGTCTGGCCCACTGCCCGACCCGTTTAATGACATTAGCTGCGGTGGCTGGGAGGTTAGCGAGGAGCCAGCCGGCCGCCTCTCTCTCTGGGCCGTCTCTCTGCAGGGCAAGGTCTGCTGTTCCGCTTGCTGCACACGCTAAACCAAAACAAGTGTCACCCAAATCCCCAAAACACACACAAGGTCCATCCAGGGCAAATTGTTCATACTGTTGAATCAAGAGAAATTTAGTACACAAGAAGCTAAAGTAAAATTTTAGCAGTAACACTTTAGATTAGGCTACACATATTCACTATTAACTAGCAGCTTATTAGCATGCAAATTGGTAACATACTAGCCATTTGTCATTACAGATCACTTATTAATACCTTATTCTACATGAGCGTTGTTCTACCCAGACCATTAACTAAAAATTTCTCAAAATAAAAACTCTTAATTACTTTTTATACATAGTTAGTAAGTTAGTTGTATATGAATTATGATCTTAATATGCCTTGATTAGTATGGGGCTTATAAGGCAACAGTACAACAGGAACAGTTATTCTCCTTTAGTAATAGTTAGACAAGATGGTTTATGCATAGGATCAAAACCCAAAGCTACAAGTATCTGATAGTGTCCAAGTAAGCCCTAATTATGTCTCTTTGATTGAGAATAACTGTTCCTGTTTTACTACCGCCTTATAAGCCCCTTACTGACCAGAGTATATTGAGATCAAAATACATATGCAACAACTATCTTACTCGCAATAAGTAAACAGTAATTAGGAGTTTATATTGGAGAAAGTGGTAATAATGCATGGTAATAAACTGCTAGTTAATGCTGAATATGTGTACCTTAGTCTAAAGTGTTTAGCCAGTAGAACCCCCATACAAAGTCACTGAGAACTATTGCATTCATCATCTGATACACACTTTTGTACATTTTAAAATATGCAAATTGTGTATATGGTTGTAATTTTTATCTTAGTAAATAATAATTGTTTTTGTATGCACCATTACACCATAGACACTGTATTTCCATCAGTGGAGAGATGTAGAAGAAGACTTTTGAGGTCTTTGCAGGATTTCGCTGGATATGATTAGGTTTTCATTGTATTTAATTTGACCATTGAGATGTGATCCTGGCATTCCACTCTCACTCTAGGTGTGGTTTCGGGACGGAATTCGCCACGACAATCCAGAAGGTTCCATTTGGGAGGAGGTGAACACTCCTGGGGAGGTGGTGCAGATAAGCTGTGGCCCGTCAGACCTGGTGTGGGCCGTGCTGTGGGAGGGACAGCTGCTGGTCAGGGAGGGCATTGGCCGCGACTACCCTAAAGGTTTGTCGTCGCTCGGCCTCTCTTCGTCCTTGGACCGTCCTGCTGTCTCCATAAATCACATCACATCTAATCACATCTCCCCTCGTTTCTACTCTCTTTCTCTCTCTATTGTTAGTCCTCTAGGCCCCTTCAGAATGTCAATCAGATACTCTGTTTGTGGAGGCACACCAGCCAACACATGTGTGATGTTGAATCCTGTTGTAAAGGAGATGCACTGCATCTGTTGTATATTTCCAAAGTCTCCTCTTTAAATATCCTCCAAATCTCTGAACTGATTTGATTGGTTGATTGATTGGTTGGTGGATTGAGTAATTAAGTGAGAAAGCTTTTTAGCGATCTACAGTATGATAGTCTGATGGATTAACTTTACTTTTGACATTTTTGTTGATTTCAGCTTCATGCTCTGTGTGTGTGTGTGTGTGTGTGTGTGTGTGTGTGTGTGTGTGCGGCGTGCGTGTGTCCGTGCGTGTTGTGTGCGCTGTGTGCGCATGTTCGTTTGTGTGTGTGTGTGTGTGTGTTGTGTGTCTGTGTGCATCTTTGTGTAGGGAATTCATGGGTGGTGGTGGACTCACCCAGCCCAGAGGTGGGAGCCATTCATGTAGCCGTGGGTGTGAACGTGGTGTGGGCCATCACAAAGGATCACAAAGTAAGCCCTTTTCAAATTGAGGTCTTAAAAAGTTTTGCGTTATACATGCCGTAAACAAATTAAAGGTAAACTCTGCGATTCTTCAGCCAAGCCCCATTTCAGTTTCAGCAGATTTCAGCAAAGTGTCACTCCTCGGTTTCCTTCACAACCAATGTGAAAGAGTGTAGTTTCCATAGGGGTGACTGACCACTTGCACCCACATCCCAGGCACGCAAATTCTGCTCACTCCCCCTTGCTTCAAATCTGCTGCGGTTTGGCCTTCTCCCTCTACTCTGATTCAACGTGTCTGTCAGCTCTTTTAAAAATGGCATACTAAGAATTATGCTGCCTGTATTCTGCCAATAATGTCAAAAAGAAACTCTTTTATTCCCGGACAGAGCTCTCAAAATCTTAACAAGAAGTTGAGACTAGGATACTGTAGGCTACTTTGCCATTTCACATCAGTGCGCAGTAAACCTTCAGATAAACACGAACAGCTGTCATTGAACCGGTCTTGTGCATATTAAACTTCATAACTGCGTTGTGACTTTACGTTACCATAGAAGAGATAAGAAACCAAAGTCTCCATTCATCTGAAGTTTAGGCAGTAGTTTGCAGCAGCTGCGGACTGTCTGTGCTGACTGCATTGGCAGGTAGTGTGATGTATGCGTCTGCATGATTAATTTACGTTTAATTTTTTTTTACATGTATCACATGCATTAACGCTTTAACATTGACAGCACTAGTTGTGACATTTGAGCTTATGCTGTAATGCATGCAGATGCTATGCAATTTAATGTCAGAATTTATCTATAAATAGAAGCCAAGTCTAAGAATCCCGAATCCAGAATCCTGAATCGTACTCCTGACTTCATGGTGATTGGGTTTTCTTTGAATCAGGCCACCAGAGTTTCTTGGCCATGAGTCAGATTCCCTGATGGGATATTTTGAGTGGTGTTGATGGGATTATGATGAACTGTGTGTTTTCTGCGGCAGGTGTGGTTCAGGCGGGGCGTGAACTCCCATAATCCCTGTGGCTCAGGCTGGATTGGCATGGTGGGGGAGATGCTGATGATGAACGTGGGCCTCAACGACCAGGTCAGAAAGGACCGCTGAAACATTATACTCGGCACACATGTCTGTAATGCACAATGTCCCAAAATGTAAAGCAAGAAACGAGTATTAAATTAATCTGAGGTAAAGTTACACTGAATGTGTAGTAGTATAACTGCTCAAATTGTGTATTTTGAGTAATATTTACTCTTAAAGTAGCTTTTACCCAGGGTTAAGGAACCATGTAAAGGTTCCCCCACATTTCTTAGTAAACCTCACAACTTCCAGAAGGCAGCCTCAACCCATAGTAACTGATGGACGAGCTTCCCAAAAAGTGCCTAGCCTATAGCCTAGGTTAAAGGAAGAGTGATGTTTGTAGGGGCTGAGTGTTCCTTCTCCATGCTGAGAAGCATGTGCTTGCATGTGAAGCTCAGCTGTCAGGTCCACACAGGGACAGCTGCTCTCCTGTTACTAAGAAGAGAGAGAGTCGGGGGTGGGGGGGGGTGGGGGAGGGCCTTCTAAAAGCCACTGTTGCTGAGTGCAGGAGATCGGAGATGCAAGCGCTGCAGGAGCCCCTCCGTGTCGAAAACACACACACACTCCCACTCCCACACACACTCACTCGCTCTCACATACACTTCACCTCTCTGTCTCTCTTTAATCCATAAGTTAATTAATTTATCTATCTATGTATCAATCTGTCTATCTATCTATCTATCTATCTATCTATATGTTTATCTATATATCTGTCTGTCTGTCACTTTCTCTCCATCCATCTCTCTTTCACTTTCCCTCTCTCACTCTGCCTTTCACTCACTCGCTCTCTTGTAAGATGATAGGGTTGCAAGCAGACAGGCGTTGGACATGATCACACCCTGTCAGCAGTGTGGCGGCACCATACTCTACCAATGTACAGCCCTGCCCTCCACACACACACACACACACACACACACATACTCTCATATAGACATGCCTAAAGTGGACTGAAGCTGGCTGTAGCTGATGTAACCATAGACGTGTAGACAGAAAATAGACATCTGTAAGATAATAATCTCTTCATCTGATTGCATCACATTTGAAATCTGTGCTTTTATTAAAAAAAAAAGGCTTTTGAATTGAACTTATTAACTTGATGAGAGATTTTAGTTGCTTTTTTATTTTAGTGTTTGGTTGTTTGTGGGCTTATTTTGTGTGTGTGTGTGTCAGGTGTGGGGCATCAGCTGTGAGGACCGGGCAGTGTACTTCCGTCAGGGCGTAACAAGTAGCGAGTTGAGCGGAAAGACCTGGAAGGCGGTGTCTGTGCCGCGCGACAGTGACCGCTCTCACTCCAGCGCCAGCACCGGCAGCATGCACAGGTGAGGCCAAGGAGCCGACCACTGCAGCCACACCAACACACACACTCTGACCACCTCACTGCAGCCACACCAACACACACACTCTGACCACCTCACTGCAGCCACACCAACACACACACTCTGACCACCTCAGCCACTGCAGCCACACCAACACACACACTCTGACCACCTCAGGTCAACCTCAGGATCACTTCCTCAATTCCAAGGAATTCGGTCTAGCTGCATTACGTGCCCAAAGCCTGGTACACAGTACAGCGATTTGCCCATCAGCTGTTGCCTCACAAGTGCAAATGATTTAAACTTTATCTGATTCACTCACTTTATACAGCATGTCAGTGGCTTTCAGAGTGGAGGCCTGTACCCCTAGAGGACCTCATCAATATGGAAAAATTCTTAATGCAATAATACAAAACATTTATGTTGTTATTAATATGTTGTGATGTAATAGTTATTTTTGTGGTAGTCTGGCTGGCGCCATCTAGTGCTTCTGCTCAGTATCACATTTCGCTACAGCACATCCAGGGATCTCTCCTTTAGCTTAGATTTCCTTCGACAATCTGTTGGCTGGGTAAACAGAGGGCTCTGACATGCCCAATATTTTCAGGTTCACAGAAACTTTCTGCCCACCAGGAAGGAAATATTCATCAATTGAGGATCACAGACTCTTTGTGAGATTAAACAATGTGAAAGAGTTTAGTATATACAAAATACAAAACGTGGGCGTGGGCGTGAGCATGGAAAAGTTTGGGAACCCCTGGTATATGTGAGTGTTGCCTAATAGGGTGTTTAAGGAAGACTGGGTCGTGGGGAGTTTCTGATGTCAGAGGGGCTGCATCACTCTTGATTCACCAGTCAATAGTGATGTGGCCCCTTGTAAAATCAGAAACTCCCCACTTCCCAGTATTCTGTGAACGCACTATAATACACCTAACTGACCCTTGACACTAGTCACTCATCGTGTCCTTGCTTCCACACCTGGCCCCTCAGTCTCCCCGCAAACCCCAGTGTCTCCCCTCTATGATCAGGGGTGTCAAACATATGACCCGACGGTCGTATCCGGCCCTTCACATCATTTCATGCGGCCCTGATTCAAAAACCTTGAAAAGGAATTGTAGCTACGTGTCCAGCTTGAAAATAGCTTGAAAGATGCAGAAAATAATTTTCACATTTCCACAACACACTACTGGCAGCTCCACATGCACAACATGTCACAGTTGAACTCAACTATGAGGTGCATCATGGAACTGCTCACCAACAGGAAAGGGAGACAAAATGAAGTGATGAGGAAGTCAGAACACAGACACATTAGGACTGCGATAGTAAACATGTGTCTTCTCCAGCCAACAGTTTGTGGTCACGAATGTGGACGAGGTGTGGCAGCCCTCTGAGAGAAGCATAGTGCTCATGTGGCCCATAATAAAAATAAGTTTGACACCCCTGTCTTAGCTGGTCCTAGTTCAGTCACCTTAGCTCCTCAGTTTCATGTGTGTGCCACATTCAGCTTGTTTGGAACAAAACACCTGATCAAAACTCACTGGCTTTGGAAGTGAATAATATATTGAAGTTCATATTTATATTTATATACAGTATGTTTATTTATTTTTATAGATATATTTTCATGTATTTTAATATGCAGTAACATTTCTTCTTCACTGAGTCATTTATAGCCGCATCATGTTGAATGATTTATGTGTGATGTAACTGTAGAACCCATGGCTAGCTAATGTCCCTATATAAAGCATCAGCATAGCTGTAGGTTTTTTATGCCAGCCATCTGTCTGTCTGTGTTTTGGAAAACATACGTCCGTGCATCCCCTTTTTGCTCACCTCAGTTGTGAAAATAACCACAAACTACTGTAGGTGTATTGTGAATGTGACGGAACCATCCAGAAGGGGGTGCTGTAGAATGATGTTTATCTACAGCTCTGATTTTTAGGAAAGTCACCAAATGCAGTCTAGCATTTGATTTAACTGTCATGAATCAGCCAGTCAGGTTTACGGCTAATGGCAGACAGGAGGGTTCAGCTTGTGTGTTTGTGTTGTAGTGCTGGCTGCTTCTTTGGAGGAGAGGTGCGGCTTCAGTCACAGGGCTCAGTCCTGAGCGATGTAGACTCGGACTCTGAGCGAGTTCCTGCGGGAGGGCTCATGACTGACCCAGAGGCCCTTGCTGCTGCTGCTGCCCCTCCTGCTGTTTTGGCTACCAACGACGCCGTTGTGGACCTCCCTAAACCCCGCATCCCCAAAGTGACCAGCGACAGCTTCATCTCGGAGCTGGTGTCGGACCGTGAGGGCCAGGTGGGCCGGCGCGACGGGCCCCCAACCTCCGGCCCGTCCATCCCAGAGGAGGACGATACAGCACCAGCCACTGTGGAGGTGGGGGAACGCAGACAGCAAATCTCCCCCAGCCCTTGTGCTCTCCCCCAGCCAGACAAGTGGCGTGCAGGGCCCCCAGTGGAGCAATGTGGACCTGGAGGAGGCCCAAACACACCTGGCCGTGGGGCCGCCGGCTGAGTCGGCCGAAACCAGCAGCCTGTCATCGGTGGCCACCTACCACCTGGGCCTGGAGGAGCTGTATGGGCCCGACGAGCACCCGCTCTGGGCCTGGGTGAGTGGGGGAGGCTGTGACGTGGACTCCCACTCCCAACTCAACTGGTTCAACTCAGTAGGTGAGGCCCAGGTTTACAAGTTTGAAAGACTTCAGCGTGTATGTGTGTGTGTGTATATGTGTGTTTTTAAGGTCTCTCAGACAGTTATATTTGTTACTTAGTTTGGCATAATTTTGCCAATGTCTGTTCAGCTCTGGTAGAGTTTGAGAGTTAGATTGTGATAGCAGACAGGTTGTTGTGCTACCTACCCTTTTTCATGGATGACGCTACGGCTAAGCATGAAGCCCTTTTGCTTATCTCCTGTATTTTCTGCCCCCTGCCCCCAGCTATGAACACATCAGCACAGTCCATGTCCCTGTCCATCACTCCAGCGCAGTCAGCCGCATGGCGTAAACAGATCTTCGAGCAGCTCAGCGAGAGGTCCAGGAGGGAGATGGACAACTTCAGGCACTATGAGCAAGCCATCGAACAGGTACTGCGACCAGGTGAAATTACCTGGATTCTGGACACAGGATCCTTCAGTGAAAGGGGTGTGATAAGCGCAAAGACTCTCTCTATATTCATGGTTGGTGGTTTTGTCTCCTAATTAGTTTTTTTTCTTCTCCTCTCCTCTGCTGGGCTCTGCTGTGGCGTGTGGTGTGGGTAGAGCGCCAGTGCTCCTTCAGAGGAGGCTGGAGAGGCCCAGGGCCGCAGGAGAGGAGTAAGGCTGGAGCTCAGTGTAGTGAATGAAAAAGTGCAGTGCAGTCACCTCAGCAATCCACATGTGTTTGACCTTATCTCTATCTGCACATGCCTCTTTCTGTATAGCACAATATACAGAGATCATCAACATATAACATGTATAAGATTAGAAAAAGTAATAGAAAATAATAATAAATTCAGTGACAACCTCTGGACAAAAACCTCTGAATATATAACATTTATGTTGCCACTCTTTCTAAATCCGGGGAGGTATCTGTATGTCAGATGTAAGCCATCTGATAAATTCTTCCTTATTGTGTTTCATACATGCAAATGGAGATGAGGTGAAACTTTATAATGTAGCTCCAGGAAGTGGTAGAGGATGAACAGTAGACATGTCCAGGTTATGCTGTAATTAGTTCAGCTTCTCGGTGTGTCTAGTCAAGCTTGACCATAAAAGCAGGTGGCTCTCATGTTGCGTAATAGCAGCAGTGAGCATTAGAAGCAGTAGCTACAAATGAAAGACACCTGTTCACCCATGGGACTCTTCCTTCCACGTATTCTCTCTCTCTCTCTTTCTTTCTTTCTCTCTCTCTTTCTTTGTCTTTCTCTTTCTTTTGCTTTCTATCTTTCTCTCTCTCTCTCTCTCTCTCTCTCTTTCCCTCCTGCAGTCGGTATGGGTGAAGAAGGGCTCCATGCAGTGGTGGAGAGACTGGAAGCCTCATAAGTGGACGGATGTTCGTTTCGCCCTGGAGCAGTTCTCCGGCGCCGAGGGCAACAAAGACGGCATCCTTTTCATCTACTACACTTTCAATGAGGAGAAGAAGGTGACCACACCTGTCCACCACATTGGGAATTACATGAATGAATGAATGAATACAAATAGCAAATGAATTTTACAATAGTAATTGTCTCGTGGCACTTTACGTGAGGAGCACTCAAGAGCAACAGGGGCAAGGAAAAACTCCCTTGTGTTTAGTTAGTCTAGGAAGAAACCTTGGGCAGATCCACGACTCAAGGGGCTAACCCAACTGCCAGGGGTCATGCAGGAGAAGTACAATCAGTAGTAACCATGATAGACTACTAGTTGTCCATGAATATGAACGATATTAACACAAACAAATAATGAATTAATGAGTATTTACACAAATTAATTTACACCAGTGCAACAAGTTCAGCGAAGAGCAGCTGCAATGTGATGTGGTACAATTATCATTTTAATGGAGAACAGGATCAGAATGCTAACATCGTTTCTGAAAGAGGTCACACACCCCTAACCGACTCCCTGCCATACATACTGTCTTCTCCACAGTATCTCCACGCGTTTGTCAATGAGGTCACCATCCTGGTGCCTGTCCTGAATGACTCTAAGCACACCTTTGCCATCTATACGGCCGAGAGGACCAAACAGAGATGGCCCATCCGCCTGGCAGCGCCCACAGAGCTGGAGATGCATGACTGGGTAGGGCTGGCTAGCTCAGTGGATGGACTGGACTTAGTGCTGTATTCTATGTATCGGAAGAACTGGAGGGATCACGTTAAAATGCAACCACATGAGTCTTTTTTTGTGTTTTCGTTTGTTTAATTTGTGTTACAAGTGTACATGTTGTGTCTGAGTTAAATACATTGAAAATGTGTTTGTGTTTGTGTTTGTCTGTGTGTGTGTGTGTGTGCGTGTCCATGGCAGCTGGCCCTCCTCAGTGTGTCCTGCTGCGACTCCCGAAGGATCCACGGTCCGCCCTCCAAGCAGGCCATCTGGTCAGTCACCTGCAAGGGGGACATCTTCGTCAGCGAGCCCACGCCAGAACTCGAGGCCTCCCCCTACCCCATGCCCTGCGATCAGATGTAAGTCCTTGTCATTTTATATCACATAATAATGAGTTACAACTGAAAAATGTTTTCATTTTGATGCTTATTATTGGGTGGTTTATTTTCACTACTTATTAGTGAGTAGTTGTTAATATATTATGCTACAGGATTTAAGTGAAAATTGTACACGTGGTGAAGTGCAGTTGTCATTATTTCTGTAGAGGTTGATTCATCTTCAGGTGTGTGTTTCCCCTCTCTCCCAGGTTCTGGCGTCAGGTCGGGGGTCACCTGCGTATTATTGAGTGCAACAGCCTGGGTGTGGTCTGGGGTGTCGGCTACGACCACACAGCCTGGGTCTACACTGGAGGCTATGGAGGTGGATTCTTCCAAGGTAATACCTTGCCCCTTCTCTCTGTTTCTCTCTCTCTTTTGCTGTTTCTCTCTCTCTCTCTCTCATTCACTCACACAGCCACTCTAACAAACACCCACACACACAGACAAACACACACACACACACACACACACACACACACACACACCCTCGCGCTCTCTGCTCTCTGTCAGTCTGTCAGTATGTTGGGATGATGTGCCAGAGCATGTGGCTTGCATATTCCCGCAGGGCTGGCCAGCAGCACAGATAACATCTACACTCAGACAGATGTCAAGAGCGTCTACATCTATGAGAACCAGCGCTGGAACCCTGTCACTGGATACACTAACAAGTACACTGGCCACACTGTTAACAGTCCACGCACAGCACTATGGCATCTGCTTCAGATACCACTTGGACTTTATATATATATATATATAGATAGATAGATTGTAATGGAGAGGTTTCCTCAGTCGTACTAGTATAAATGTCACTTAAAAATCATTTATAAGAAGTGATTTCTTGACTCCAATCTCTGATTACATGATTTGACAGATAAGATATCTTGTACTGTTTGTATTATTTCCTGATTCCTCAATTAAAATGTACATGTATGGAACCGTGCATGTATGTGTGTTATTTTTAATCATGAAAAAGAAAATCCATTGTGTTAAATGTAATCAGTGTAAATACAGAACATTTAAGAAGGTTGCACCAATTTATATTAGTTGCTGTGGTGTGGTTCATTTCTAATAAGAGCTGTCATGTTTTCTGTGTCCTCCAGGGGTCTCCCTACTGACCGGTATATGTGGAGTGATGCATCAGGCCTGCACGAGTGCACTAAGGCGAACACGAAACCCCCCTCCCCCCACTGGACCTGGGTGAGTGACCCTCTACATCCACTTCAGACTCACACACACACACACACACACACACACACAACTGAGTGAATTCGTTATTGTTTTACAATTACATTTGTGGTGCAGAGATTAAATTGGTCTATCTGGTCTACTTTGGTATTTGGTTATTCCTGTGGAGTCAAATCTTAGTTTGTCTCTTTAAATCTCAGATGAGGAATGTGTCTCACAAATGAGAAGTATAGTGAGCCATAATTCAGATAAAATTCTGTCTCATTATACAAAAGTTGTTCGGTAGTACTGTATACCCTGATGATCTTGTTATACTAATGAAACGACAACCTCCTCATTTTTGCAGGTGAGTGACTGGGCGATCGACTACAGTGTCTCAGGAGGGACAGACAGGGAGGGCTGGCAGTACGCAGCAGACTTCCCTGCGTAAGTACTGATGCATCAGGCCGATCTGTAGACGTATTAGAGTGCGTGGTGTTAATGTTCGTGTTTGGTCAGAGTGGACTTGTTATTCTTTGGCTGAATGAAAAGCCTGTGTGTGTAATTGCCTTGTGAACACTGAGTGAGTGGAGGTTTGTTTATCCAGGTCATACCATGGCCACAAAACCTTGAAGGACTTTGTGCGGCGGAGGCGCTGGGCCAGGTAACTCGCTCTCTCTTCCTCCCTCCCCCCCCCCCCCTCTCTCTCTCTCACTCACTCTCTCTCTCTCTCTCCCTTTCCCTCTCACTCACATACACACACACACCTCTCTTTTTTTATCCATATCACCTGTTCATTTAGACACACAACAGCACGCATTGTTTGTCAGAAACTCACTGTGTGTTATATGACTGTTGTGTTTCACCTAAACACACATTTACATTGTATATCACACATCTACACTCTCTCTCTCAAACACACACGCACACACACACACACACATATACACACACACTATTGCATACACAGACATCCCACTCTACTCTGTTGACCTAGTTCAGCTAACCCCTGTCGCTGTCCAAACAGGAAGTGTAAACTGGCCACTACGGGACCATGGTTGGAAGTTCCGCCCATCCCCCTGAGTGACATCACAATACTCCCATGCAGCGCTAAGAGTCCGCTGGAGCAGGTGCCTCTCTGGGCCATCAGCAGCAAGGGGGATGTGCTGTGTCGCCTCGGGGTCACCCCCGAAACCCCTGCTGTAAGTCTCACTGGTTGCCTACTGCTTCCAGAAATGTCTGCGGAAATATCCACGTCTGTGAGAGTTGTATATTTTACCCCTCAAAAGTCACGCACTGCATACGCTTCTATGTTGGGAAAAGTAGCTTGAATGAAACATTTGCATGAATGATGAAAATGGTCTATTATTTGATCAGTTCTGTGGTGTGACTTGTGTGCCTTGAGGCCTGCTTGGGGTTGCAATGAATGTTGTGAATGATTGTATATAATGAATGAATATAATTGTAAAAAAAAGAATAGTGTGTGTGTATCTCTCTCTCTCTCTCTCCCTCTTACTCTGTGGTCTGTCTTTGGTCTTTATCTCTCTTCCTCTTCTGTTATGTGTTTCTTCACTCTGTTTTTCTCTCTCTCCTTTTTCTGCCACTCTCTATCTTTTTCAACCTTCTCTTGTCTCCAGCCTTCTCTTGTCTCCTTCTCTCAGTGATCATTATCAGCTGTGTGAAAGAGATAGTGATGTTGTCATCTGAGGGTGACTTGTGTAATTCCTGTGACGTTTGTGTCCTCTCTGCCACTCCATAGGGCACATCCTGGCTGCACGTGGGCACTGACCAGCCCTTCAAGTCCATCTCCATCGGGGCCGTTCACCAGGTGTGGGCCATCGCCCGTGACGGGTCCACCTTCTACCGGGGATCCGTGTCCGCACAGAACCCTGCAGGTCAGAAGCCATCCATGACTCAGCCCTTCTCATAGATGATACCTCAGGGATTTTGGAAAAGTGTTATACATGACATGTGAATATTTAAATGTGACTCAGGATCCTGTCCTGATTTTTTTTTATGTAATAGAGGAGCTGCATCTCAAAGCTATGCTAAACTAGTCCTGTCGGGGGAGTTGTTGGGGAAAGCTGCTGCAGCGTCCCTACGACATTCCATGGAATCTCCTGTCATTTCTTGATCCTATTCCATCTCTCTATGTCTCCCCTTAGCTTCCTCTCGCTCCACTTTCCTATGTGAAAAAACAAATCAGAAAAGTCTAAAAAAATACCACAGTTACACTGAAATTATTAGATTATGGTGAAATTATTGGATTATTTTGAGGTTACGTAAGATTATGGTGTAAGATTAGAAGGTCACTGACGCAGAGAGATACTGTTTACCTGTCCAACCTCAGGTGACTGCTGGTACCATATTCCTCCCCCGGCCAAACAGAAACTTAAGCAGGTCTCTGTCGGCAGGACATCAGTTTACACCGTTGATGAGAATGGTATGGCTTCTCGCTCTTTTTTCAAGCGATATGTAGAGTGAGGAAAATAAGTATTGAACACGGCAACATATCAGTACAGGCATTTCTGATTGGAGTATTGACATGAAATTTTGACCAGACATTGGTAATAACTCAAGAAATCCACACTTGTTAAAGAAATTATAAAGTGGATGTCTTGGGTCAGTACCAATGTCTGGTCAAAATTCCACATCAGTTGTCCAATCGGAAATACCTTTACTTAATAAAAAATACATTGACGTGTTCAATGCTTATCATCCCACTGTCTTTATTTTCTAAGCTAAAATATTTTCTTGCCTGATAACAGATGTGCTGCTAATACTCACTTCTTCTTGTCTCTGCTCAGGGAACCTGTGGTACAGACATGGTGTGACCCCCAGCTACCCTCAAGGCTCAACATGGGAGCACATCTCGAACAACGTGCGCAAAGTTTCTGTGGGACCACTGGACCAGGTCAGGCCTTTAAAAAGGAAATAAGCGAAGTTGCCTGTTTCAGTAGGTGTAGTTTCAGAACCACTGACTTAGTGGGGGAAAATGAAAAAGAAGGAGAATGTCAGACATGTTGTTTTGTTCTTTTCGGATAGTGCTTGTCATTTCCTGGCATGTTAACAGGTTGATATTAGTTATGTAATGGTAGCTACTAGTGAGTAAATATGAGAACTGAAGTCAGTGGCTGGAGTTAATATGAATGACAACATCCACACCACAATGACGTGTAGAATATTAATATTACTGGGGTTGACTTTCAAAAATATTTTATGATGTTGTTTTAGACATACTGTTGTTGTTCTTGGTGTGAACGGCCCTGAACATTTAGCATCTTTGCTGTGTTTCACAGGTGTGGATCATCGCAGACAAAGTGCAGGGCAGTCACAGCCTGAGCTGTGGGACGGTGTGCCGGCGTCTGGGAGTGCAGCCAGTGGAGCCCAAAGGCCTGTCATGGGACTACGGCATCGGGGTGAGAAGAGCCAGCAGCCAAATTGCATAAAGTCAACTGAACACTTACCTCCAGCTGCACCTATCAGGGACCATATAGTTGTTATACATATAAAACCAGATGATTATGAAGAGGTTATATAGGTGACTTGCAGGTGTGTGGTAATGTCATAGACTGACAATCGGGTGCCGGGTTCGATTCAGAAACACAAACACAAACACAAACAAAGCAGCTAAAATAAGCTCCAGTACACAGATACACAAGTATACAAGTATAACCAGTCAAACCAGTCATCTGGTATACACAATTTTCCCTTTGCACAAAGGCACACACACACACATGCGCACGCATTAAGATAAACTTGACACCACTCGTTTTCCAAGTCAGTAAAAATAGTGAATGGTTGTGGTGGTGTTTCCTTTGAACTGAAAATGTAAACAGTGTTGCGTAAACATTCTATTTCATTGGTAACCCTGCTTTCAGTTCCATGTACTTTCGCTGGGGAGTACCTCGTCAAATTGTTTGCGAATGTTAGCAAACAGAAAACAGACACCAGGCTGTTTGCAAAACTTTCTCAACACACACCTATCCCTCATGCAGTAAGAGCTTGTCTTGCTACTAGTACTGTCAATGTTAACGCGTTAACGCATGTGATAAATGTAAACATTTATAAAGTTATTTAATGGGGGGGGGGGTCATGTGGTCGGTCACCCCTGGGCACCCCTGTTATAGACAACCTGTGACAACTACACTTTCACGTTGGGTGTGAAGGAAACAGAGAAGCGCCACTTTGCTGAAGCCTGCGCTAACCCGAGGCACGTGTGACATTCTTTCTTCACAAAAAACTTAAAGGAGAGTTCCTGAACTTTAAACGTGCTGTTAATTGTGATTAATGATTAACTTTAATTTTTTTATCGATTGACAGCACTAGTTTATACACACTCTCCTATGTGCGCTGTGCACACACATACAGTATGCATCTTGTTCCAGCTCGGCATAGGACTGTCTGTCTGATGCTGCCATAAATCTCTGTCCCACAGGGTGGTTGGGACCACATCACAGTGAGGGGCAACTCCACAGAGGCCCCACGCATCAGCATGGCAACGCCACACAACAGCCTGACCCAGCAGACGCCCCCACGCAGCCCGCTGCCCACCCGCAGCGAACAGGAGTCCGAAATAAACGGCAGTGCCATCGGCTGCTAAGAGCCCTCCACACACACGCACACACACACACACACACACACACAAGCCTGGGGTCAAGCACATGGCAGCAGGAAGCCCATATGCATCCATCTCCTCTAGCCACAAGCCATTCCCTGAGGCATATTTTGTGTAGGGGAGCTCTACAAAAATCAACATGTGTTCACCACCAAGTTGAAGTTGAGCATTTGTGATTGCCACCACAGCATTCAAGCCTATCACAGTAACAGCTGCAATCAGTAATTTTACACACACACACAGACAATCTAAGAGAGTATACATGTGGATATTTTCTCTGATTATGTTGGACAAAAGTTAGTTATATGGAGAAAATAACATGTTTATTAAATGAAATGGAGAAAAGTAACATGTATTTTCTCACTGGGACACCCCACTCCTCACACATTCACTCCTCAAGTCAGACTCCTTCCACTTATGTCCATTTTAAAATATTAGATTAGTCATTTCCAGACCTTGTGTCATCCAGGCTGATCTTTTGATGGTTTACTCGTAGAATTTTTGTTTGTTTGTTTGTTTTATAAATAGTTTGGTCTTGACTGTTTATTGTACATGAATGTGGGCATTTGTTTGTTTATTTGTGTTTTTTTTTGTTGTTTATTATGGGGCCATGCAGTGCAAGACATCCTAACAGTATGACTAAAGTGTAAAGAGAGATCAAACTATGGCATTAAGTTGACAGGCTTAGGGTCAACACACCAGCCACCCTGTATGTCTCAAGTCTCACAATGTTTATTTGCCATCTGTACCTCCATTGTTTATGGCCAGAAGGGCATTTCAACATCAGGTTATTTAAACCATAATATGGTGAGGAATTACAGCCTCAAATGCTGTTCAACCTTCAGTTTAAACGCTAGGGTATCATTAGGTGATGTAGCACTTGACAACTCTTTGTGTGTGTGTGTGTGTGTGTGTGTATGTGTGTGTGCGTGCGTGTGTGTATGTATGTGTGTGTGTGTGTGTGTGTGTGTGTGTGTGGTTTAGGCTTGGAATTCATGTGCACCATGTTTCTTTGTATCATGGCCACAGATGGCTTCCCTTTTGCATCCCTGACACTGACAGAGGCTTTTGCTCTCCGTATCCATTGCAACATGACTTGTACTCACTCTTCTTTGCAACATGGCTTGCAATTGTCAGCAAAATTTAAGATTTTTATCTCCATACTGTGGGTTGAAGAAATTTTGAAAGCGTACAGTTACCCTTCGTGGCAGTTAAAGTTGTGGCACACTTCTTGGTGCGTGTGAAATCCAAATTTTATGACCTAGCATTTAGGCCCTTTTACATATTAAGGTGAAATATGTTACATTTGTTTTGTCTGAATTAAAAATGTGCAATTCTCCACTCAGGAACAGTCTAACGTCCTCAAAAAGAAACACTATTTTCATTGATTAGAACAGTAAATAATGGTAGCACAAATGCTTTTAAAGAGTCCTGAAAAGATAAATGTATTTTTTGCATAAATGTTAAATTATTTGAGTATTCATTGAACTAAGGTTGAGGCATTGTGATGCAAGGCAGCCTATGTTCTTTTGAGCAGTGTATAAAGTCAAGTGAAACTTCTGTAAAATTGTGGAATGTGTAAACCGTGAAGCATTTTCTGGGCTGCATGATGGGTAGTTGGGGCATTATCTGACCATTGCTACTGTAAATATTGAATCCTGGGCTTTTCTGTGAATAATAATGTACTCGTGAAGCTGAACGAAGTGAGTGGCTAAACGGTTGCAAAACTGCTGAGGTAATGCAAAGTAGATAAGTTGGCCTTCCGTGTGATAAAGGTAGGTTATATGTGTGAGCAAACTGTTCCTCTGTCAAAGTCAGTGGACAAGGCAGAGCAGAGCTGTGACCATTCCATCATCCTTTTCTCACACAAGAACGCATTAGCACCCTCTTTGTGAATCTGTACACATTCCAAGCTAATCCTGTAGTATTGTGTACACTTCCCAGAGTTCTCAGAGAACATGTCGTAGTTCTCTCAGGTTTAATCTTAATTTATTCCTGTAACGATGACAAAGTGGTACAAGGTTGTTGTACTGTAGTTAACCCTAGAGTACAGTGTACTCGTGAAAAAAAAATGTGCATGGTTTGTGTTTGTTCCATGACAATGACCAATAAATGTGAGCATTCTCAATCTGTCTCACTTTAAACAATGTCATGTTTTGGCTGTTATGATCAGTTAACATTCGCAGTTAACGATCTGTTGTTTTATTGTGTCTGTTTCTGTCCTGTTACCACCGTGTGAAATGTTTATATCTGAGAGTCTGGTCAAGTTTTTACAATGCAATCTTAGTGGTTACTTAAAACATGATTGGAGAGTCTCTTTTCCTGCACCACCTTAATTGAATCAGTTTAACGGGGCAGAGTTGAAGGCACAGCCTCTGTGCCACCGATTATCAAGACTCAGAAAGTGCCTGATCATGCTGTCTATGGAGTCTTTAGGCTTTTGCCTGGGAGGTCTGGGGTCAGGGGGAGGGATGGGGCCTGGGGTTGGCAGGGAGTAGGGGGCCAAGGTGTCATACCACAGTTCTCTGTCCCCACAGTTGAACTAGAGACCAGTCACTGTCTTTTCATTTGACCAATCTGTTTCTGAAGCATTCCGCTTCTGTTCTGGTTCTGCAGCATTCTGAAGTCTGTTCTGCCACCCCGAGACCCCTTCCAACCCTCCACCTGTACCGCATCCTCCTCAGGGCTCCTGCTAGCTGCCCTGGCTGAAGCTGTGGATCTGACTAAGATACTTGGACAGGCTCTCCTCATCCTCTTCCTTGAGATGCTTCTGGCAGCACTGCAAGAGGCTGACGCTGGCCTCGTCAGGGCCCTCGGTGCCAGACCTGCAGCCACCTGACATGCCCAGGATGATGGTGGTCAGGGACTTGATGTAGTTCTTGGCCAGTGTGAGTGTCTCAATCTTAGAGAGCTTCTTGTCAGTGCGCACGTGCGGGATTGCCTCACGCAGTGCCTGGAAGGCGTTGTTGAGCTTGTGCATGCGCTGGCGCTCACGCTCGTTGCTCTCCAGGCGCCGCACGTTGCGTTCCTTGGTGCCTCCATGTTGACGCCGACGCCTGGAGACCGTTCTGCCACCACCACCACCATCCAGCCCCTCACCAGCCTCAGCCCTGTGTTGAAGCGCCCGGCGGGCCCGCCAGGAGCCCCTCAGTTGCACTGAAGCCTCAGAGCCCTCCTGCTCGCTGGAGCCTGGTTCTGTCTCCGGGTGGAGGTCCGGGTCTGACTCACTCCAGGCCTGCTGCCTGCTGCGTTTGCCCACCTTCCCTTTAGACTTCATCCTGCAGGCCCACCCACACTAGTGTGCAGCAGCCACGGGTCAGTTCAAGATTATGGAAGGGAGACACTGGAGGAAGTACCAGTGAAACAGTTAACATCTAATATTTCAATTGGTTTAGTAAGACAATTCAGAAATATTATTTAAACCTGCCTTTAGACAGCTATTTAAGGTTTTCACAGACAGTAGTTGAAATCTCCCATCACATTCTTAACAAAAACAACATGTTATTAGTTCATCACTTAGATAGAAAGGAAGTTTAATGCAACCATTAGATGAACTAGATGTTTATATTGTGGTTACAATGGTCCTGTATAAGGCATCTAACAATTTGAGTGCCTGCACCTGACACGCTGGCTGGGTATTGTTATCGTGTTTGATGGGAGCAAGCGTTAGTACAGGGCTTCCTAATCTGACTACACACGGGGCATGATAACATGTTCAAGGTCAACCCCTCTAAATACAGAAGGGACAGGTTAAGGCACTTGCATTATAATAAGCAACAAAACTACTATGGATTTAATGTTACCCGTGAGCACCAAGTGAACCATGAGACTGTTTACACAAAAGCGTCAAAATGCTTACCTTACTTGAGCTAAAGGAAATATCTCAGGACCATATTTATACGTGTCTATTAGAATTTTATACAATAATGATATGATGTGATATAAGATCATGTTAAAAAAAATATAGCATTGAAATTCAGCTTACCTTATGAAATATGGCTGTTAACAGATCAGAGATGAGAACCTCAGTAAATGTGATGACTGTTTGCAGTTTTAAAAGTTTAAGATGCGTGAAGCACAAGACGAGGCATTCCCAGAATGAAACGTTAACTGTTACACATGCGGCTACCTGTTGCTGCTTGATGTACACGTAGCACTTTGCCTAGCCAATGAGATGGAGATTCAGTGTCAACTGAACTCACTTGCGCGTAACAGACTTGCGCGGATATCGAAAGCAGAGTTCAGGGAGTCAGTGACAACGAGAAGCCTACTGGCAAAATTTAGACCATGATGTTAACCAGTATTGAAAAGTAACAGGACGCGTCAGTAACACCAATCAGAGCCACACAGTAGTTTCTGGAAAAACGGAGCGTTTCATCACTTACCTCGGTATTTGTCAGGTTTGAGGGTGCTAACATCATTCATTCATTTTTAATAGTCTAATTATGGTCTAGTTCATCGAGACGAACTACGAGGAAAACGTTTTTAAATGTTTACCTTGACATTAGATGCTTGGAATGTTAATCTACATGTGTGAACCCCTTTATAAAGCTCATTCTAATAATTTTGTCGTTGTACTTTTAGTGAAAGCTGCTGACATGACAATGAATGAATGCTTTCAGGGTACATACAGTAAGAGCTCAAGTATTCTGCAAGCAGTGATGTCAAGAGAGAGCTTTGCCTTCTGATACATTTTTATTTGGTCTTTTGAGGAATGAGCCCACAAGGAACTGTCTTAGAGATCTTTGATTCATAGTTTCACAGATTCAGAGGAAAGTTTTCAATATTCTACCCATAAGATTCCCATTCTTCCTGTTTAAATAAACACTCACCCAGACCTACAGATATAGCCTATATGGGTTAATGAGATCAAGACATTGGATTGGAAGTGCTGTTTCCATTATGCAGTCCCTTGCTTTAGAGTCTGACCAGTTTACACTTAACACCTGTGTCACTCCCAAGGTAGCTTACATATCTGACACACACACATGCATGCATACACCCCCCACACACACACCCCTAAAAAAACACACACACACATGCACACACAAAACTGATGTCCTTGGTGTGCCTCACAGATCTGCTTCATTGGGTGAAGTGCAGATCAAGTGTTGTGGTGGTGGCTGATGTTTAAACAGCCACAGGCAGGCACACAGCACAGGCGTGCCACTGCTGAGACTATGGAAACATTCACAGTTGCTTTTTCCCCTCTCTTCCCTATTTTTCCATTGTCCCTGCCTGGGGGGTCTGTCTGCAAGGAGCTTACTTTCTCAGGTACTGATAAGATTACTGGATGGCCAGAATATGCACTGTGATCCAGTGATAGAGAACAAATAGACAAACAAGAGCCAGTACATATACATGCACACACAATGCATGAGAAAAAAAACTTATATAGACAGTACACACGCTTTCTCTTACTTATTTTCACACACACACACACAGACACACACACACACACACACAATCACTCAACTGACTCTGATACTGTATGTGTGTGTATAGTCATCTACCACTACACACCCGCATGTAAAAGAGCCATAGACAGAAGGTGATTATCTCGATTATATTACTATTTGCATTCTAACAGTTCCAGTCTTCAAACAAGGAGTTACGTGATAGTATGAAGCAGGAAGTTAGTTGTTGTGCAGCAGTTCTGTCTAGACATTGTACTGAAAGAACACCTGAAAGTTTACTTAACTTTCTGTTTATTTATTTGATTAAGGCTCATTCATAGAATTCATGGCACCGTATAAACATTTTTTTTAGCTTTCCCCAAATTTTTCTCTCTTTCTTACATCCTGTATGCATTGTAAAAACTGTAAGTCTTAAGCAGACAGTTAATCTTAGAATTTTGGATATAGTTTAGTTGAGCAAATATGCAAACATTTGCCACAGCTGGATCCAAGGCCACACCTTTAAACAGATGAACAAACATAAGGCTCTTTTCCTCCAAGTCCACTGCACCTGCCCCAGTCAACTGTCAATCACTCAGTTTCTTTCATAGCTTACATAAAGTCAAGTATAAATAATTATCCACTGATTTGATTTTGATTGACTGGATAAACTGAATGCTGTTTATCTTAGCAACTAAAATTGCTGTTATTTTTGCACCCAGAAGAAACTACATCCTGTATTGTTCAGGGACTCAAAAACTGGAGCTGCTAACACCAGAAGTTGTTTGTCTGTTGCGAGGGAATGTGGTCATCGGTTTTCAGTATGTACTGTGCACGCCATCAATCCCCCCCCCCCCCTCCCACACACACACATACAACCACACACACCTTCAGCAACATCCAGGAGGTACACTCTAATCCCAGCCCCCCTATGCTCCCAAGACAACGGGAGAGCGTGAGTGAGCGAGTCAACAGGTGAACATGTCCTTCCGCTCGGGGCCGGCCGCAGGCACACCATGACGTCACAGGCCACTCGTCCATGAGTGGCTTTTAGTACCCAACATGCACCTGTTCCCCCCGGTCTCTGATGTCACACCGCTCTCAGGCACTGCTGCATAAGGCGCAGACAGGTAGGCAGAAGGAAGGGGCCGCGGCTGCCCACCTGACTCATGTAGTCATAAAAGAGATAGAGCGTGCGTGGCCATTGAGTGTGTGTGTGTGTGTGTGTGTCTGTTTGTGAGGTGGGGATATCAGTCACTTTTTCCATGAGCCCTAAGCCTGACCGGATGAAGCGAAAAACAAGCGCAGACTCTTGTGTCATCATGACAACAGAGCTGCCCTTTTGACAAATGCAATCAGGGCCGAGTGCCAGCATGGTACAGGTTGACACACAGGCACACACACAAAGCATCACTCTTCTCTTACACACACACTTTCTCCACTTTTTTTTACCTGTATAAAGGTCAGATTTTCTGTAATGCATACCATTATTCCTAAGACAGTCTAGTCCAGCTGCAATAACTGTCTTACTGAGCACTACAATGTAGCTCTTCACCTTAAAATAATGGTTTCCAACTCATTTTGATCCTACAATACAGACTACAAATTGGATACTGAGGATGTTGTATTTGTTGTATTTGTTGGATTGTTGTATTTGGCACTGCCAAACTGTGCCTGCAGTGCCTCAAATTACAATAACATTGTCACATGTAGGTGCAAAAATCTTCCAGACAAACTCTGTGCCATCTTAGCACTGAATCGGTATGTAATGGAGGCAATATCCAGGAAGTTGACATTATTTAAAAGCAGAGTGTAAGAAGATATATACAGACGGCATATTATTGCAAAATAACTTTATTGCCCTTACCCCATCCTACTTATTATACAGTTACTAAACTACAGATATAGAGAAAAGTCAGCCATCTTTCAGTCATATCAATAAAAAAAACAATTTCTCTAATTCTTATGCGGAAGAAACTGATATGCCTTTGCTCTCCAAAGAGTGCAGCCTGATGAGTTAGCCTCTTCACTCCAAGTCCGACTCTAAGATGTGGGTGATGGAGTACGTGGAGTAGTCCACCCGGTCATGATAAAAGCAGGTGGAGCTTCGTGGATGTTCTGGTGTGTCTGAGATGTAAGTCCAGACAGACTGATTGGTTTCCATCAGAACAGGGAACATGGGCGACGCTGTGCAGAAATCATCATCCCATTCAAAATCTAGGGTGAATTGTAAATGTATGTACAATAAATCATTGTAGCGAACTGTGCACTGAGCTTTTACTGAATCTACTGCATGTTTCTTCTTTTTTGCTTGTTTGTTTTAAAGGAAAAGTTTGGTGTAAATCAATCCATGTCCCTGTTGCTCAAACCCAGTGAGTGCTGCCAGTATAAAGAGTAACGAGAAAATTTGCTACAGCAAGGACTGAATAGGCAAATGGCAGCAAACTCAGTTTCATTTTCCTGTGCCTCTTTCAGTTAGCGTTAGCTGCCTGTTAGCAAATTCGGTCTATGCTGTACTAATTTTTCTCATTCTTTTTCCTACCAGCAGCACCAGTCAAGCTCGAGAAACAGAGATATGTTTACACCAGAAAAAAAACTCACCATCCTCATCAGAATGAATGTCATTTGCTATGAATGGCTCAGCAGGACCACTGGTGAACACAGTCATAAGGGTCTGTGACTGCTGGCTCTGGATGTCCTCTGAGCTACATAAGGTATTTAAGTCCTGGGTTGGGGCTTCCTGTAAAGATTTGCAACAGAAATCATTAGTTAGTGTGTGTTAGAATGCCTGTTTTGTGTTGGCCAATAATACAAATGGAGTATACAATATGATCAAACATTTGGTCAGTTAAATGGTTTTAAAGCGACCTCTTGAAGTTACCTTGTCAAAAATAAAAACAGTGACCTCCTCAAAAAAGGACACACTCTTCTTCAGACAGGTTGTATTGTGCTCCTCTGAACATGCAGACAGTGCAGAGGGAAGGTGTGCCTCTCCTAGAGACCTCTCCCTGACAGGCGACGGGCTCCAATATTCTGTCTGCTTGCTGAGTGATTCATTCCCATTAGAGAATTCACGCTGACAGGCGGTATAAGACGTGGCCGTGCCCACGTCATCAATGTCTGAATCTTCAATCTCTGAGCCATCACTGCTGGACGTGCTGTTGTGAGAGCACTGACTGATTTGGTCACCAGACAAATCCACGTCAAATTCAACTCCAACATCCAATGGCAAGTCACTGCTGACTGTCCCCATTCTTCGCTAGCATTATGCCAAAGAAAGGTGCTTTCTGGAGGTGTTGGTAGCACTCTGAGCGATGGATCATTAGGTACAGTGACACAGTCTGGAGGCAACTTTGAGCATAAAGTCACAGTTGGATGCTGGACATGGTCGATCGTAGTCCTGAACAAGCAGTCGTTGTAGTTATCGTCTTGCAAAGTTTCTTCCCAAGGACACAAAATCAAAGTAGATTCAGCTCTGTTCTTTAAACATCTGGCATTGTTTAATGTAGCGTGATGGTCTGAGGCATATGCACTATATGGCCAGTGTCTTGGCGAACAATCAGCAGACACACTGCAGACAGCAGGCTTGGCACATGCAAAGTAGACAGTGGGCCGAACTTTGAGGACTACGACAGGAACGCTGTTCTCTCTGGTGAAGTGACTAACACATTTGTTTCTGTTATCCTCATGAATACCAAGTGACTCACATCTCAAAGAAGCCTGGCAGACTGTCATTAAATGCATGTCATTTAGTGGGGGGTTTGAATTCTTATGGACTTCACCACATTTGTGGCAATTCAGCCAGGTGATTCCTTCCATGCTATCCACAGTCGGTATGGTATCTAGGAACTTTAGGGCCACTGTGCTGACTGGATCATGGCCACACAGGCCTAAGAGTGGAGTGGAAATTGAGGCTAGTTGCCATGTACGGCTAGGATTCTCCTGCAGGTCAGGTGTGATGCAGGCCTGACTGAGACCTTGTGGATGAACACACGCTCTCCTCACCTGTAGTAACCCTCTCCACTGATGCCTAGCAAACCTGCTAATCATGATAAACATACTTTATTTTCAGGAAAGCTTTACATAAATGCTAACATTTATATTACATGCAAACCATTACTCACAATACCTTCTGTGCATAACTAAACCCAAGAGACATAAATAACTAACCCAACCCATTATAAATTGTCATTGCCAGATATATTTATATCCTTAAAACATAAAAATGAGACATTAAGTGCTTCCTTCCATGGTTTGTTTATTGAATTAATGCATTACGACAGACACCAAGGATCTCCAGGAACCAATTACTGACTCACTGCATCATTTGACATGAACAAACCACTACTGTCAACACTGATCACTGTAAAGACTTCTTGGTAAATCATCCAACATATGTTGAAAAATGAATGTTGCTGACTGAAAAGTACATGTCCATATTTCTTCCTGCCATCTTTCCATGTTTCTGTGTGAGACAGTCATAGCATATGCACTGCCTATAAATCTCTGAGATAATGATAACCATACTAACCAGTCTCTGAAACAGGTGTTGGTAAGTGGAACTTTCTAGAAATGGGAGACTTTATCCTCCTCTTTTCCCCAAAGTGCAAAGCATACGACTCAGCTCTTTTCTGTTTCAGACGATTTAGCTTTGATGCAATCGTTTGAGAATGTATCTATTATTTTCTCCTGGCCTCTCACCGCTTGGCTTGAATAAATATTAGCCGCCAGCATCAGCAGATACGCAATAGGAAACATTTTCCCCTCCGGTGTCGCCTGGCAACCCTCAAATGAGTGAGTCAGTGGAGGGAACAGAGTAGCTGACTCAATGAATGACGAGTTCAGAAGGACTTTCTTTCTCTCTCTCTCTCTTTCTGTCTCTCTCTCTGTTTAATAATCTTTATTTCGTCTCTCTCTCTCTCTCTCATACACATACTCACTAACTCTCTGTCTCCATCTCTCTAACAGACACCAACAATTACTTTCTCTCTCTCTTTCTCTCTCTCTCCAACACACACACACATACAATCTAGACCAGATCAATCTAACCTCTTGACCCTGCTCTAGTTCTTTAATAAACTGTGACCTGGCAGTGGGGTGGTTTGAAAATCAGTACACATCCGGTGGTTGTCAACAATTAAAAAAACAAAACCCCTCAGAGAACTACTCACCAGCTGGATAAAGCATGGGTCTCTAGCTGTGAGATAACGTGGCAAATCCGCTGTGCCTTTCCCACTGGGATTAACACCTCACTGTCTGACAGGTGTGGACCTGGGGAGGAGACGCCCCTCCTAAACTCACATAGGGTGGACTCTCTCAACCTGTAAGCACACAAACACACACAAAACACACACACACACACACACACACACACACACACACACACACACACACACACACATATTACATATTTAATCTGTAATCTCAATTGCCAACAAAAGCCCATCAACCAGACAGTCACAAATAAATCAGACTACTCCCACACCCATTAGGACAATAAATGCTGCTGACAGACTCTGACATGAGACTAAGTGGTAGGACTGCTAGTGTGTTGTGAAGTGCATGGCAGCCCTGGGGGACCTTGATGATTGGTCTGGTTACCTTGGGAGGCAAACAGTGAAATCAGAGAGCAGGGAACAGAGCCTTACCACACAGTGAGCGGATTGGACGGTTCCATCCAGACCACACCCCCAGGAAGTCCACAGCTGGGCAGAGAGGATGTCTGGTACTCAGACACATTCCAGGTCATGCCAAACACTCATCTAAGGGAGAGACCAACACAACACAATACAGCACAGAATTCACTCACTAGAGCATTCACAAGGTGAATCCTCACAATGATCCACTAATGGATACAGCATCATTATGCAACAAAATAACCATCCACACTACCATGACTTACATGTGGAGTGTTTGTGATGTGCACAGTCTCTCTCTCTCTTTCTCTCTCTCTCTCACCTTGTGTTGTGTGGTGGTCCCATGCTGTAGCCCACACGCTCTCACTGCCAGGCCCTGTGTCAGACATCAGCTACGCAGTGGCGGCTTCGAGCCTCACAATGGAGGGCAGCTGGAACCGGATGAAGGGGAAAAGGGACGAGCTCAGAGGGAGAGATGGGAGGGGTGGGCTAAGCAGACAGGCTATGCTGATCGATAGCTTGTATAATATGACAGAGTTTTTTTTTTCTCTCCCGGCAGCTCAGGAGGGGGAGACTGGCTGGATAGACGGTTGGCAGGGGCCACTGAGTGCATCCGCTGCAGCACTTAAGCAAGGGGGGGCAGGCTTTTCACCAGCTGCACTCCGGATGTGCTGCATACACAAAGATGCAAGCTGTTAAGATGACCCTCTCATCACGTGCAGCAAACAGTATATCACCACAGCTGTACAGATACTGCATTTGTTTGAGACAATGTTGCACTTTTGGTTAAATTCAATGTAATAAAATACTTTATTCACTTACATCTCACTGGTAAGGTTCAACATCTGACAAGGTTTTACAAGATAATTTAAAAAGTCATCATCATCATTATCCACATCATCATTTCAGTCACCAACCTCAGTTACCCCACACATTATATGACTGAAAATATATCATTGATTTGAATCAAAAATAGTTGCCAATAAAACAGATTTCTTTCCTATGTCAAGTTTTCATGTCCAGCTAACTGAGATATAGTCCAGTGTGTGAATGCCCACTGGTCAGGTCTGTCTGCTTGTGGCGCTCTCCCTGAAGTACTACCATGCCCCCTAGTGGTCGTTTAACTTGGTTACAATTATGTTCCTCTCTGAGAAAACCTGGTAGGCAATGGATTCAGATGAACTATGGAAAAGCCACCATCTTTTCCTTATGATACTCTGTTTCAAAGCAGAAAATAACATGGACACTGCATAACACTGCATCTGTCAAACTACTGGGAAAGAAGAGGATGTTTTACTTTTCATACTTTTGAGTAGGTTTTGGGATCTTTAATGCCATTATATTGGTGTACATAGACTTTTGCTGCATGGGAGCAAAAAAACAAGGAAAGAACCTCAGTTCAAATAAATTTCAAGTGGCTGTATTTGGATTTAAGTTGTCAAAAATAATCTGTGTGACCACTTTCTTTTGTTGTCATTCAGTGTCTCTGTGTGCTTGTAGAAATGTGTTTCACAACAACCAATCCCATTAGCTGCCTGTGTTCTTCACCAGCAACAAAATCACTGATGCTGGAGTTGCCCTTCTCAAAACACTCAGGCAGCATCAGGATATTGTTGCCAGGGAGAAACAAACACACCCAGACACACAATCACACACAGACACATTCACATACACACACACACATACACACATACACACAAACACACACACACACAAACACACACACACACACACACACACACACACACACACACACACACACACACCTCACCCTGTAACCCTGCGAATGGAAGTGCGAGGAGAGAAAGAGGGGAGTTCTGAGTTGTCGGCAGTGCAGGAGGATGGAGGATGAGGCCAGATGGCAGTTCACTCACACACACACGGGGGAGCGGACAGGAGAAGAGAGGAGAGGAGTGGAGGGCAAAGGAGAGAGGGGAAAGGAGGGGGTGGGGGTGGATGGGAGGGGTCCCGGGGCCCAAGTTGCTTTACTGGGACATCCGGAGACAAGATCCTTCCTTGTTCGGTGTGGGACAGGGGGCTTGAGCCAGGAGCGACTGTCAGTCCCTGCGAGGCACCTAAGATGAATGGAGAAACATCTGAGACTTTTTTTTCCACTGCATCTAGCATTATAAGCACTGTATAGTCAGCTCAAGAATCTTGGACCCTGCCCTACAAGGTCACAATAAATATATAAAAACACTACATATATGTATACAAAAATATACGATTTCTCTAAAATGATATTCTGATAAATAAATAATAAATAATAAATAATAAAATGAATCCAAAGTCCAGTGTTTATTGAAGACTTGAAGAAAAAAAGTTTCTTTTGCTATCTGATAGAGAAAATGACTGAATGTACACTATAAGCACTAACAGCATACAGTTATCCATTAAATCTTTAGTTTATATAGATTATTCCAAAGCTGCTTTGGACCTTCATGCGATTCATCAATTTGACAATTTTCTAAATTATAGAATATGAAGATAATAGTCAACAGATGTGGGCAACTAATAATGTTAACTGATGAATGATTAGTTAAGCAAGAGTGACCTAAACCCTATTTACAGCAATGGGTTACTTCTGGACTTCTATTAATATACATGGTTGAGCAAAAATAATGTCTTGTTTTGTATAGTCATCAGTCTTCTTGACATTACTGTTGCTTGCAGGATTTTGAGACTTTTTCCAAATTTAACTTCCAGGCCTCAGCTTTCCTCAGTAACCGAGTCGTGAAACTCGAGATGCACGCTCTTCAAGGAGAAAAGTCGTCTTTGCTTAAATTTCAGTGACAGTGATAGCTGCTACATTCCACAGTTTACTGCTGTTTTTATAAGTGGGTGAAATACTGAATCCTGTTTTCTGAGTCCTGTTGCCCACAATGCACAAAGGACCTCCCTCTCTCTTTCTCTCTCTCTCTCTCTCTCTCTCTCGCTGTCTCTCTCTGTCTCTCGCTCACTCCTACTACTGTAAGAATAATAAAAAAAACATTAATGAGAGCAACATTTCCTATGTCAGGTCAAGGGTCATCCCAGAATTCTTTTCACACCAAGGCTACTACACCATGTGTGCAGGACAGGCCGTGGTGAGCAGGCCTCTCTGGCAGGGGGTTCACGGGTGAATCAACTAGTTTCCAAAAACGGGGAAAGCCTCAGGATTAAAAATTGCCTTTGCGGCAATGTTGCAACCGATTGAGCTGTAACACATCAAAGTGGAAAAAACAGCCAAGCCTAAACGCAAAACTATCCTTTTACACAAGAAGCGCAGAATCATCATATATCCCCGCAACAGACGACAAGTGACACCAAACAATCCGTGGGAGCTGTGTAATTCGATGCCTTTGGGCTTATTCTGAGCATGCACAACGGCCAGCGGGCTCAGGAGACGCAGATGCCTGTCCGACGGCCGCGCCTCGGCTCAGCTCTGCCTTGCTCACGCTGCATCGCCCAACCCCACCGGTCCCCTGGCCACATTGCACTCTGGGAAAAGTCAAACGCTAGGCAAAGCGTCTGCTTCAACTGCCGCAGCCTTTTTTGGGAAAGTGAGGGGGGCACAGTAGCCGGGGGCACAAGGGGTTCCAAAGAAAAAAGTGACAGGCTTGACTTCTTCAAATAAGTCTGTAAATACAAATCGAAAAATATCAAGACACTGCTAAAGTTGTATAATTCTGCTGAATTATCTTTATCAAAATAGGGACATTGCATAAAACAGCAGTATTGAGGCAAAGGCCAGCTTTTTACAGACCCCTTAGCTGACAACCTCATCAAATAAAAAAATGAAACACAGCAAAAATGAAGCTAGGAAATAAAGTGCTTCATTATAACCTTGTATTTCTTGACAGCAATTGTTCAAATCAGTTTTCAATTTGAAGTTGAGATTTAAATTAAAACACAATAAAGAATCCCATTTGTGCATTACCAGAATACATTTTGCATGTATGAAAAGGAGAAAGTAAACTACTTTGTCAACACAATGTATTTTCTGCCCATCGGTGGTACATTGCAACAGCAGCAGAGCTGAAAAGCTGAATCGACAGCAGACTGCAAATGGTTTTGAGGCCGCCTCATTGGAGGGCTAAGAGCAGGTTTTTTTAGCTCCCCGTCTGTAGGAGAGGCCAAGTGAGGCTAGTGTAACCAACCTAATTTCTTGCCCCCATGCCAGAGAATACTGCGAGTCTGGCAGAAGACTGTAACATGATGTTTGTCCTAATTCCATCCGAGAAATTTTGCTTGGGTGAAGCCTGGGAGAGCTTCCCTTTGTCAGATATGTTTAAGTAATTTAGTTATAAAAAATAACAAAATTGTCATTAGTCTACAGCTGAATTTCTAAAAACCTGCTAAATGTAGTAGTAGAGGTGTAAGGTCTAAGGCATATAGCCATATCAGACTAAGTTAAAAGAAAAAACATGTAATATACTGTAGTATAAAAAATATATTAGGCTATGTGCTTGATAAGAAACTGGAGTGCAAGGGCAATTAGTCAGTAGCAATATTAAATACATGCGACAGTTACCTCTGATGGTGCTGTGGTTGAGCATAATGACGTTTGCAGTGGTTACCCATGCCAAACTCGTCAGAGGGGAGTGATTCCTTCTGTGACATCACAGGAAGTAAAGCAAGACTTAAGCAAGATTCAGACAATCCATCCAGAAGTTCTGTTGGCAGAAAAAAGACTTTGGTGAGAATAACATGCCTACATTCACAGAGAGGGTTTGTTTTGCAAGCTAAAGTTCTCTGTGTTTTCTCAACATTTTCACTTCATCAAAAGTGTTATTTTTTTCCAAACGAATTTAAACAAAAACGACACGCAGACATCTGAATTAGAGAGCAAGGGATTAAACAGAGAGTTAATCTCAAAAAGCCCCCAAGTTTGTTTACAAGATGGTGTTAGTGATTTCTTCCCCTAAAGTAGTCTGCATTATAGGTTGTGTGTGTGTGTATTTGTGTGTCTATAAAACCAACAAAGGCATCAAACTTATCGCAATCTTTTTATTCACCAGCTGGAACGAGTGTTAGCCACCACCAAACTGGATCAGCACTCGGTGCCTTGATCGTGCTCCTGCAGTCAACCCTACATGGGCAGGGATGTTTCGTGCATTAGCCTATATGCTGTGTCACTACAACTTAAAAATAAAAATAGCACGGTCAGTCGGCGGCCTGCATAACGCTCTGCTGCTCTGGGTCAGATTGCCACAAACAAGACCACACTTCATCATCTTGATAACCTGCTAAAATCAATGTAGAGCTCAATCATCCAACACATAGTATCCAGCACTCGGTTGACTATGTTCTAGATTCTACTGGAAGATGAAGGAGGAGAAGTCTTTAAGAGGCTAGAAGACTGACATTTACGGTTAGGTGCTTTCCCTGTTCCTCCCAAGCATGTTCTACATTGGGACTGGACTAGAACGTAGCACTGAGGTAACTGCAGACATTTGAAAAGATGGAGAAAAGATCAAAAGGAAGTAATTTTCCTTGCATTGAGGTCACACACTGAGTGTTTTATTAATAATTTGTGATGACATGTTCTTCACGTGGACGTGAAGGGAGAGCAGATGCCAGTGAACGTGCTTTAATTGTGCCGCCAATGACACACACAGCAGATACACTTACACTGTTTCATCTGTAGGGAACATTCAGGACTCAAGTCAATATCCAAACAGTGGCAACATAGAGGACATGCCAAGTTGTGTTAGTTGGAGATCGGTCAGAGGCAAATAAGTTTGTTATTCCTCCGTTCTCCAGGTCAAACATAAGTGTACAGGCGAAACACCTAATCCTAGCCTTGGATTTGGTTTTATTTGACATAACACATGGTTTCCTAGCCACAAACAACAAATATGACAACAAACAATAACATAGGTCTGTTTGAATTAAAATGATGGCTTTCACTTTTCAACTCACCCATCCCAATTTTTTTTCTCAAATATATTTTTAAAAGAAAACATTTAATAATTTAATTTCCTCTCTGAAAAGCTGCCAGATACTCAGACCAAGTCAAACTAATCTGTACTACCTGACAGGCGAGTGTTGAGAGGCTGGACACGACCTCTGACTTTGTCATAAACATGCCATAATGTAATTAGCCATGCATATTGAGGAAGGTTAGAAAATCATTAGGAGAGGGTTCTTCCTCACACCACTAGACACACACACACACACAAATACAAACACACACACGGGTAAAGTATGGCACTAAACACACACACACACACAAACACACACACACACATACAGGATATACACACATGTGTAAAACATGGTCGGGTTGGCAAGCACTGCAAGACGACTTAGGATCGCTGAAAGACGACACAGCAAATGTTTACAGGGTGAAAGCCTGTAAAAGGGAGATGGCTCTTTGATACCCATGCCACAGCAGCGGGCACTAACTGGGCCCCTAGCCCAGGATGGTGCCCCTGAGCTGTCCATCACACCCATAAATATGAAGCTGGACTCCCCCCAACCCCCTCCTCCATCTCCAATCTCAGCCCAGGGAAACCCTGGAGACTCAAGGCTCTGATAGGCTGGACAGCCATGACTCCTTAAGCCAGCTGGATTTCTTCTGGCAGGCCCCTGTCATGCCACATTGCTCACAGCCACTGTAACTATATTCTGCTAGACCGCTACACTTCCAGTTAAGGTTGCCAGTGGTTACTCCTCAAACAAGGAGTACACAAAGGGCCCGGGGTCCACTCTTGCGCCACATGGGCACTTTCACAGCACCTCCTCTGTGGCCCCAATCGGCTTTCTGCCTCATCGGCTGTTCACGTTATCTCTCCACACCCATACGGTACTTAATCTTTACCAGGTTTTCATTACAGTTTAATTTGGCCAATCATCTGTCCAACAGTAAGTGATATAGTTGGCCCATCCCAGAGTTTGTTTTTAAAATGACCTGATTACAGCTTGTTTTTGAAGGTAAGTCCACCTTACAGCAAGACCACCCGAAGAAGGCAAAAAAGAAGAGATGTCAAACTCAGCTGTTATTGAGATCCATTTAACCCCGTCTGTCCAGGGCTGGACCACCAGTGCATTAGAGAGGCATTTATGTGACATGATGTCCTTCCTCTCCTATTACACTGAGATCAAGCTTTAAGCTAAAAACAAGCTCATTCAAGCATACCTTCACATATACTTTATACTTTAGCCAGAAGATATCCCTTTTACCTGGATATAACTGAATTAACAGAGATAGACTAAGTAACCAGACAGTTTCTCCAGTTTCTTATACTGCTATACTGTAAAACTGTGGGCTAAGAAGGGTTCAAAGCGATGTCACTTGCTCCTCTACAACTTCAGCAGCCTCACCAAACTTAATGGTCAATTTCTCTTTGAGATGATGAGCATGATAATCCAAAAACAAACTACAGAGACAGGGAAGAGAAAGATAGAATCATGGTAGAGAAGAAAGACAAAGAGAGAGAGAGAGAGAGAGAGAGAGAGGAGTACACTGAGATGATGTTTTTTTGCTGAATAAATGAAATGAAATTGAACAGAAGAAAGAGAAAGAGACACAGGGAGAGAGAGGAGAAGAGAGAAAGACCTGCCACTATTTTTTATCCACTAGTGTGAAAACACTTGAACACCTGCTGCCGGGTGGTACAGGCTGAGCTCAGGACACTTGATCCACACACACACGCACACACACACACTCAGACAGAGGTGGGCAGTCGAGGGGAAGAGTAGGCTGCCAGCCGGGAGGAATCTCCAGTGAGGCTCGGGACCAGCAGAGAGTGTCTCTCACTCCAGGGTGAGGATTACGCAACTAGTCCACCCCCACCTCATCCCCCGGCCCCAAGGTGATCTCATCCAGGTCAGGTCTGGCTGGCTGGCAACCCCTGCCTCCCTGACTGCCCCGGGGGAGTATCAGAGCCCAGTACTGAGGGCTTCGCTCAATTAGCACCCATCAGGAAAACCGCTCAAGCCATTCAGGCTGCCTCTCAATAGGCTCAATAGGAGAGCTGCGGTCGTGTCATTCAGGCCTCATGCACGTGTTGATATGTGTGTGTGTGTGTGTGTGCACGTGTGTGTGTGCATGTGTGTGTGTGTGTGTGTGTGTGTGTGAGAGGGAAACTGAAGGGGAGAACAGAGGGGCAATGATCCAGCTGTGGTGGGGGGAGGTGGCAAGAGAGTCAAGACAGACTCAACGCCATTAACTGTTAACTCACCAGCAGTAAATCAGAGAAGCTCACCAGCTTAACTAGAAAGGGTTGCATACAGCGCCTCGTCATGAGTTTTTTTTTTTTTTTTTTTTGCCATGCTATACAGGCTGAGTTGTGTCAAAGATTTACAATCGCAAGGCAGGGGTCAGCCTAGGGCTCCCGACCAAACGCACAAAGGTATACACATAAACACACACTCACACACACTGCTGCACACAGACACATGCAGTGGTGAGTGATTGATGTCCGGGGCAGAGTGCCTCGCGGATGAGGAATCCGCCCCCTACCCCTGACCGCTCCACCCTCCCCCCACCTCCACCCGCCCTTTGCCCCACCCTCCTCCAAAATCTTGTCTGAATCGGAGAGGTTGCAAAGGCATGTCACAGTCCTAGCTGCTTGACCGAAAATAGACTGCATGGGTAACTGAACCCCAGATATAGGAGGGAGTAGAACATGCTCATCTTGCAAGAGTGGCCTAAGACCCCCCACCCCACCCCACCCCTCCCACCCCCGACACACACACACACACACACACACACACACACACACCACCACCCCCACCCCAGCCCCCATCTCTCAGTCCAAGGAGAGGCAAGTGGTTCACAGTTAAACGTGCCTCTTTATAAATGGAGGAACAGATTAGATATGTCTAATAGCCCAAATACAATATCATATATCTGGGTCTTGCAGCACAGGCACAGCATGTAGCAGGTTGTGTCGAGTTGGCAGCTTGATTAGGAATCAGAGACTTGCTCCAGGAGATCAATATCACTCAGAATCTCTGTATGGAACTCCACCCCAAAAATAGCCCGCTTGCGGAATGCAGCGCATATAACGATTAGCGTACAGTTATTGTGACATGTCTATCACTCATCAGATGATTAATCTTTGTTTCCATCTTGACTCATTGGCCAGTGACAAATAATTGTAGAGATCAAAGTTTCGCAAACAACTGTCTGATGTGTAGCGTTGCTTCAGATGGTAAAGGTTGATAGTGGGTAAGTTATCTCAAATTAAGAAACGTAAGCAGCTGCCCAACTCAGATCAAAATAAGAAGTCAGCACCTGTGAGCCTAGCATGAAATGCATGGCAGTACTGCATATCATCACAGAGTACTTATACAAGAACAGGTTGGTAAGGAATGTCCATCACCATCTCACTGCTTTAACACTAGTCAGGGTTTCTGCACACTGTCAAGTATTGGATGCAAATCATCCTCTTTAAAAAGCCTCTAAAGTTCAGCTGCTCCATTAATGAGGCTTTATTTGTTGCTCAGCTCTTGCGGAATGTCAACTTTTAAGTGTTTGTCAAACATAACTTCAGATCTGTTTACAAACTACAACTACAAACTATAATATCAACAGCAGAAAAGGGTTGGGTGCGTTACTTCCTGGTATACCACAATTAAATCACTAAAACTGAATTAACTTCACAAGAATACTTACCCCTCATTTGCCCCGTGATCATCTTAAGTCAAGCTGCTTCTTGCTTTTCTCTCTCAATTTCTGGGGCCCCCTCTTCATTGTTGAGGTGTTTAACATCTCCATTCAAGCGTCATCGACACAGTCCCCGGACCAAGCGCAAACAAACACCATAAAGGCCGTGCTGAAGTTGGAACCAGATGTTGTTTCTGACCAGTAAGCCTGTGCTCTGCCCGTGCTCTGTCCACCTCCACATCCCCCCGCCACTGTCCATCACACAGGAAACCTGGCCTTCCTGCAAACAAGCGTCAGCAGCCGAGGGGGACAAGGCCAGAGGGGCAGGTAGAGAAGGGAGGATGTGGATGTTTTTGTTGTTCTTCAGGCCCAGGGGCTGGCAGTCCAGCAGGCCTTTGGCTGGAGGCGTGCATTTCGTCCATCCTGAGGAAGAGAGCCTGCGGAGGAAACAGGCCTCGCGTCACCGGGGCCTCGCAGCCACCTGCACCGGAGCAGCACGTGCGCAAGCCCCACACACACACACACACACACACACACACACACACAAACACACACATTTAATCTCTCCCACAGTATTTCACACTTACATGACAGGAAAATATGTGGGAAAGAGAATGCGTACTGCAAAGTTGGCAAAAATATGCCAAGCAGAGCAATGTTTCATTGGTAGTTACATTTCCGTAGTAGACATATGAGAATTCAGTGGCTGACTGCTGGTAATTGTTGTAAATGCTTTGCATCTGTATCTGACAGTAACTACAATACAGTAGCATTAGTCTACTGTTCAGTAGTAACTACTAGGTAAGTGTTCAGAATGACATTAATACAAAAACAGGATGTTTGCAAGGACAGTGTGCCAAACACACTCAGTAAAGAGTACCAAATCAGTACACGGAAACATCTAGAAAGGCCAAAAGAGAGCAAAAGTGGTCACATCTGGCCAAACCAAATATAACCTGCTATCTGATCATCTGACAAAAGAATGGCGTTATTACTCGCCGTCCATTTGAGGAAACACCTACGGAAATATTTACATACATCAATTATTCCACAGTCTGTCTGGGTATGAATGCACACGCTCTCTGCGGAGAAGAACTGAACAAAAGCCATGGCCTTCACTTTATGAATTACAACCATAAGTGTCCCTTTCTATGAATTCTTTTCTGCTTGCCTTGTGTGAGAGGGGGTCTGAGTAATTAGACTCTAAATTATATGACAATATTTTTACTTGTACAATTAAATTATATAGTGCAAAACAGAATGAAAAAGCAAAGATCTAAAAACCAACAAATAAACAAAAAAAACATAATGAATCCAACTGTACAAAAGAATCAACTTAAGGTGATTTTCAGCCTTTGTGTTTAACCCAGCATTCATGCCCCACTGAAGAGGCTTAAGGAGAGCCCAGGTGCATTTGACAAAGACGCACTGGTGGTTTTTGACGTGGGGTTTGAAGCTTTCTGTCTCCCACCAGCAGTTGCTCCTCAGACTCTGCAGTCTTCCTCGCAACTTCCCTGACCATGGCCATTACAGACTTCCTTGCTGCATCTGACATTACTACAGCCATCAACGCTTGCCAAGGTATGAAAAGCTGTCATTGGATTTCTCCTACTGACTGCCAAATGAAGCAGTCAGGGGTCTGAGCGTTAAGTTGCTGGAATGCTGTTGTTTGGCTCTCCCTTGGGCTTGCATCACTTGCATGCTACATTATAAGATTGTATCAAGCTGTTATTATATCTGAGAAATGCTTTTCTGTGATGATCATTTGTTATTTTACTCACTACATTTTGCAGCCAAAGATTCCTTTAGTCCAAAGGCCTTCTTTGCAACTATTGGACTGTCAAAGAAATCTCCACCTGAAATAGAGAAAGTCTTTCAGATTCTGGACCAGGATAAAAGCGGTTTTATTGAACAGGATGAGCTACAGTTGAGTTTGATTTATTCTCACAAATACATTATTCACCTTTGTTAGTTATGTTAATGCAAGAATAATTTTGTGCAACTCTAGTTGGTTTCATTTTTCATAAAAGCTAACATGCAGTAACATCTGAAGTGAAGAAACTGCAACAAGGGAGACTGAGATTTGGAGATATTAAAGGAGAAATCTGGTGTGAATCCATGTGTGAATTCTCTGTTGTTCTAGGTCACCAAGTACTGTCGGTAGGAATGAGAACAAGAAAACATAGGCCAAATAGGGAACAAGCAGCTAATATTCACTTTCAGTTTAATTTTCCTATGCCCCATTCAAACAACGGGGCTATGGATTGATTCACACCAGATTTCCCTTTTTCAGTAGCTTTATAATGTTGTAAGGTGATGTTGGCTGATCAGTTAGGACTTGTGCAAGAATTCCCCTTTGGACATTATGACTTTAAACTTGAGACTACAATCTAAGTGTGATCTTCACCTGGATTTGTTGCATGCCTTCTTGTCCAGATTATTCCTTCAGAACTTTTCAAAAGGGGCACGGACTCTAACAGCGGCTGAGACCAGAGCCTTCATGCTGGCTGGAGACATGGATGGGGATGGCAAGATTGGCTGGGAAGGTCACTACATTTCAACTCACATGTTATTGTTATTGATTGTTAAAGGTGGGGAAAATGATGCTAGACAGTTTGTACTGTAAAAAATGGTTCTAAACAAACCTGGTTCTGTGTACTAGAAAACAAAGTGTGGGCAGCTTGGCCTTCAAACAATAACAAAACACTGTGAATTGTTTCTCCAGGACCACTGAAGACATGCTAAGAAATATTAAATAAGAATATAAAGAAACACAACTGCATTTAGCATTACTTATCCAGCCTAACTTACAAAAACAAAAATTACTTAAATAAGGACGTTGGTAAATTTACACAACCAGGAACCCAGGAATTTTGCACTCATAAATTGTCTCCTTTTTTTCCTTCACAGAGTTTTCAGCTCTTGTCAACTCCGCCTGATGACAGAGACAAGATTGTCACCCCAGGATTCCTTCTCTACCAACTGCACAGTCTGCATATGTTTTATTTAGATTCATATATGATTTTTTTTCTTACTCTGATGTTATACAGTACATTTGCTTGTAAAATGTCAATATTAGTGCAACTCATTGCATTAAAAAGAGCCAGATGAATAAAGACTCTTGGTTCATCAGTGTCAGTGTCACTGTGTATGTTCAAGCTATAAATAGAGGGTCTCACTACTGAACTGTCTCATAGTCCTCTGAGCCATGTGTAAACAAGTTTTTCAGACACCGAAAAGTCTCAACAAATAAAGGATACAAGTTTAAAAATGCAAGGAAAATGTTTGTAGTCACGTCGTTTTAAGAGGTTCCGAGGTGTCTGTGACACAGAAAAACTGCTTAGACCCTGACCTTCAGCCACAAACTGCAAGGCTGAAAGCACACACCACAGTTTAAAGTAGCGATTCAGCAGTAATGAATTTGTCTCAAATGCCTCCTAATTCATTTCAGGGCCCAGATCATTTTCTACCAGAGGCTCAAAAGAGAGGGCATTTATCTTACTAGATACATACCTATGTGTTAGTTAAATTCTGTGGTGTATTCTGTCACATACATGTAGGGTTTGTCTTACAAGTGCAACAGATGACATTGAAGGAATCCTGAAAGATTGGCGGGTGTAATCTGAGAATTCTCTTCCTACACCTCAGTCCCTGCCCATGTTTGGGATATCCCCAAAGACAGATGTTCTGATTAATTGCTTACTACTTTTTTCACTTTAGGTCCATAAAAGTTCTGTGTGTTAGACAAATTGATATACAGAGGGGAACCCTTTGGATAGTCATACATTAATCCACAAATAGGTCATTTCCTCATGAGGAGGTTCATATTACAAAGAAAACGCAATGTAGACAGTATGCAGTTTATTTCGACAGAGGGAGGAGAGACGCCCAAAGATGCCCGCTTGTGTTACAGTTATGGACTTTGCGCATCTCCAAGTTGGAGGGACAAAAATAGCGCTATATGACTTGGACACATTTTTTGTCGATACTATACCTAACCTAAGCATTTGGTGTCTGTTACACAGCATGAGTATAAATATGAGGCAGAAACTCCGCATCCTCAGCCTGTGCACATCCTTGCTACCCAGACGTAGACCTAAGTCTAAGGTGAGTCGCCATCCGGAGTCACTATTTATGCGGAAGAGCTGTGATGCACTGTGTGCTCTGGGGTCCTGAGCGCCAAATGGAATACAGTTAAATGGACAAACGCGGAATGCTTTGCATTTTGGATTTCATTTGGACTTCGCCCTTGGGTTGGATCTGCGAGAAAGTTATATTGTTTTTTTTTAAGAAAATAACAAGAACTACCAGCTCAAGACAGTGGACGGGAAATGGGCTATTGTCTTGTGTCGAATAGTCGCAGGAGTGGGGTGATATGGCGTTCAGATACAATGTTGTCATTTTCGGATCTTACTTGTTGGCAAAGTTAGCTCTTTAGTGGATAATGTTCCATAAGCCTAGAGTTCAAACTGCTATAGGTTTTGGCGAGCTTCGAAATTGCAATTCTACAGTACATTATACTACAGTATACAGTATACTACAAGTATCATGAATATGAATGTAGAAGGCTTATGATATCTAAAGAGAACTCACCGATGGTTTTGGTTGATTTCCTAGCAACATAACTTTGAGTTAAGCGCAAGCTGTGGTCTGAAGACAAATGGTGGCAGGCCTATGATGCTAGATCATAACCTACAGTAACCCTTAAGGTCAAATCCTTGTTGATTTGGCATAGATATCCTATAGTGGAAACTGTTTTATTTATGTGCTTCTTCTCATATATAGGCTTATAACAATCATATTCAAAGAGCTGACCTCCTGTCATCCCTCTGCAGATCTATTAAAGATGGCTTTTGCTGGTATCCTCGCCGACGCCGACATTACTGCTGCACTCAACGACTGCGCAGGTAGGGGACACTGAGTTTTATGTGGCCATGGCCATTCATTCATTTTGAGCATAATACAAACTGCCACCAAGAAAAGTGAGAAGCCTATTTTGTCTAAATTAAAAACATATAGGCCTATAATTTTTATGTAGTTTAATTTTGTTTGTGAGCAAATGTAGAAATAGTCAACTAATCTACCGTTAGGCCTAATTGTTCAAGCAAAATTCTAAAATTGTAGAAAGTCTAAAATTACGTTTCCTCACAACCTGTCCTTACAACAGCTGCCGACTCCTTCAACTACAAGGCATTCTTCGCTAAGTGCGGTCTTAGCGGAAAGTCCGCTGATGATGTCAAGAAGGCCTTCTTCGTCATCGATCAGGACAAGAGTGGCTTCATTGAGGAGGATGAGCTGAAGTAAGAGCATTATCTACTTGCTGCTTCCCAAATTATATGTTGGTTGCGCCTGGCCAAGGAGAACATCATAGCGCAATTAGGAAAACTGATGGACTATAAGGCCATGGGCATAAGAAAGAAAGAAAGAAATCCTTCTTACAAAGGATCTGCGAACACAGATAATGTTAACATAATTCACTATGAGAAGTGTCTCATCCTCTATCTCAGTGTTTCCTCACATCCAACCCACATCTTTGCAGATGTATATATTAGCTAATGTAACTCTGATACAATGCATCAAATAGCAACAGTTATGTTTAGAATTGTAGCCTACATGACATGAAATAAATAATATTATATCTAATAATTTTTTTTTTTCTAGACTGTTCCTGCAGAACTTCAAGGCTGGTGCCAGAGCTCTGTCTGATGCTGAGACCAAGGCCTTCCTTGCAGCTGGTGACAGTGATGGTGATGGCAAGATTGGAGTTGAGGGTAAGATGTCTCTCATACATTCAGACTTATTTATGGCTGGCTTGGTTTCCATTAATATGCACTCATCACAATGATAATTAATATCTGGAAATGATAAAGATGAGACTGATCAGTTTGGGATATTAACTTTGTGTGGATGACCCATATTCACATATTAACATTTACTTTCTTTATTCCACAGAGTTTGCTTCCCTTGTGAAGGCTTAAATTTTCATGGACCCACATTTCATGGAATCAGACTTCCACTGTTGTAGACTACCTGGCTCAGATAGCTGACATTGCCTTTTTTATATATTTATTTATGAATACCCTGCCAACTCTTAGCAAGGACATGTGCAAGGTCTCAAAACTTATTTTTTCATGCCGTGTAGTTGTATATTTTATGTGCACAACCACACTCAGTGCAAGCATTCAATCTCTTTTGCACTTTTGAAAAGGAAGAAATAAATAAACATTTGGAGTACATTTCTTGGCTTAATGGTTTAATTTCTTCCCTCTCTCTTCTATCATTCATGCATGCAAAAAAAAGGTTTTTGGATACAACAACCAACCTCTGGTGATCCTTGCTCATTACAATCTCAGTCAGATCCCACTGGGGGAATACCCTGTGAAGACTTTAGATTAACCATTAGATGGCATTGTATCCAGCCGGCTCGGGGGGGTGGGGGTGGGGGGGAGCACCTGTTGGCAATATCTGAGCGGATGGAGGCTGGACTCTTGGCCCTTGCATGAGAGGCGAATGCTGGCCTCACACTCAATCCCCCCTGACTGTGGACAGTGCAAAGATGCCATGGGTGTACTCAATTAGAGCTGCCGTGCTCTGCAGGACTCAAGCCATGCGGACTTGGGTTTCAGAACTATAATTAAGTGAGATGGATTACTTTTTAACCAGATCCCTGCCGTGGGCGAGCCGGCCAAAACCAGGTCACGTTGTGCATGTATGTTACAGAGCATAGTATATTTACAGGATATAAATACGTTTTTCCACTCTTGGATGCAGCTGTCAAGAACAGCCAGAGATGTCACAGCTCAAGCAGGGTAATAAGCAAGTCTTGAGGGACATGCTTCTTCTGTAAGACATGCAGTATGAAAGCCTATAATAATTTAGCAAATTTTACCTCTTGTTTTAAAGACAAACCATTTAAAATCCTCACGAAAATTAGTATTTTATACAATGATTGGATAACAGATATTTTTGACAAAGAAGGTACTACACATGCATACTCAGGTCATAAAAGTTAACTTCTCCAAAGTAGCTGTAGCATCGATTTAACTGAGAGAGGTGACTAAGATTGGTGATTAATGTCTTAAATACCACACAAGTGGACAGCAAACATAACTTCTTAAGTCTATTTTAAAATCCTTTATTCAGGGAAATGCTGGTCAGCATTGCTTCAAGAATCCTTTATTCATTATGTGCTTCTCAGTATCTATCCTGTCAAATACATTATACATGTTGTATAGGACCTATTGGAAATCATTTGGCTTATGGGGGGGTCAACATTGCCTCTGAAAAGTCTGCCCAGTAATAAATCTTCTCAGGTAATGTTTAGACAAGTACTTCCTCCACCTTTCACTTACGCATTCCAAGACAAGAGTAGAAATTAGTGCTTTAAAATGCCACATTTATTGCTGGAGTTCACACCCAGTTTGATCTCTCACAGTCCACAGTGAAAGAGAAAAAACAGAAATGTATGAGTCACAATACTGCCACCCACTGAAAGAGAACTGTTATTTTTTTTTCTTTCAATAGACCTAAACAATGCATTAATCATTACTTTAAGTGTGAATCAATAAGACACTACTCAAGACTGTATCTAACATGCTATTACATTCATTGATCATTTAAATAACTATTTTCTGTGACGCACAGATCTAAGATTTCAGAAGATAATTCAGTAAGTGCACAGTAATGAGAAAAATGCTAAGGACACAAATGCACTGTAGTACATACAGGTGAATTTGGACAATTCTTGAGTAAACATGGGGTGTTCCTACCATCTTGTCTGTACATTTTAATGAGGATGTAGCTATCAGTTTGCATCACTTTCATAAATAGGACTACAGCTGTAATACACCACAGGGGATAATGAGAGGCGAGAGGACTAAAATACATTCCTTCACTACCCAATTAAATGCACAGAATACCAACAAGTCAGAGCATCAATTCCACAGCTTCACAATAAATCCATACAACAGCATTGCTGATACTGAGGAGGGCACTCTGAGATTTGCTTCAACAATTGTTTTACTATGCTCAACAGAGGCTTTGGAGAATTGCTCAGATGTGTAGGTCAGGGCACAACTAAGCAAATTCATCACTGCAGCCTATATTGCCCAGTGCAGGCTCAAAAATTCGGAACACAAAAAACAGCAACACGGAAAAAGATGACCACTAATCATCGTGTTTATTATAAAAGATGTCAGACTTGAACAGAAACTCCAAAATATGTCCACAGACCTATTGTCAAGTATAAAAACAAGTTCAATCAAGTTCATCAGAAGTGTATTCAGTCCTGTGGCTACTTTGGGTAATAACTAGAACTACAAATCTTTCAAAGTAAATAAAAAGATGGAAAGAAAATTAATTCAATAATAATCCAAGACTATCCTTACATACACACAACTAGCACCTTATCCGTACTATATCGACAGAAGGAGCTCTCAAGTAAGCACCTGTAGAACATAATATTGCAACAAATTAAGTCCTCGTTTGATTTGACCAGATATCTTGCTTGAACTGCTTGTTTGCGCAACCAAATCGAATGACCTTACCCGCATCTTCGCACCCTTCTTCAAATCTTAACTCTGAATTTTGCGTCGCCAACTCAATCGTTACACCAAGGTCAGCAACGTATATTATTAGCTCGATTGAATATTAAAGACTTTTGCCAACACGTACCTTTTATGCATCTTCATTTATGTACATAAAAATAGATCTGCCTGACTACTGGATACATTTTTCAACCAACTGCTTTGCATGCGGTGTCCATTACATTAAGCCTCATATTTCGGGTGAGTGATGGTATATAAGATCCACGGGTCTACCTCGGTGGTTACTGCAGTTGGCAGACTCAAACGAGCAAGCTTGCGAATCGACTCTAGCACCTCAAGACACACTTGAGGTGAGTTCAACTGTGGAGGAAGCAGACACATCAGTCGGGCGAATCTTGAAGCATATTTGTACTTCTCACATCCTAATGGAGGCATCCTAACGCGTCGAATCGAGATTCAGATTCCTCGACTGGTATTGGACTACAGCTCAGAGGAGGGAAATTTAAAGGACACATAGCCTACCACTTTTTCTTGCCACAAACGTGGACTGTTGATAACGGGAAAGAATGGACTCTGCTCTAACAAGAACATTTGGATGGTTGGGCTAAAGCAGATAGGAACAAGCTCTAAGTGCACAATCGTAGTCAGACAAGTTGGTTGTCGGGCAGTTCTGAAAAGTTATAATCCTAGCCTACCAATTAACTGGCCTACTTTCATCCATCTATCTATCAATCGGAGCTTTTAATTTGTATTAGTAACTGTCTTAGTAATCATTAATCACGTGTTTACTTTGTGGATGTGATTGATCGTTGTTTGAATTTCTGTTCATTTCTCCTCAGAAAACGATGGCTCTTGCTGGGCTCCTTGCAGCTGCCGACATTGATGCAGCCCTGAAGGCATGCGAAGGTATAGAACTGAATAAATCATAATTTAAAACTCATTCATTTTTATGAAAACGAACTTGATAAACAAGAACGGGACAATTGCAGTCCTCCTCATAGTCCTTGTTGTCATTGCCTGCAATACTCAAGTGTTATGTCATGTAGGTTAAACACTAGACTGTATCCACAGTCTATCTGTCAATCGTTCATAAAACGATTGTTTAAAAAGACTGTCATCTATCACTATTCTGAAAACATGCTGCCTTTTTTAATTTAGCTGCCGACTCCTTCAAGCACAAGGACTTCTTCGCCAAGGTCGGCCTTGCTGCCAAGTCCGGCGATGATGTCAAGAAGGCCTTTGCCATCATTGACCAGGACAAGAGCGGCTTCATTGAGGAGGAGGAGCTGAAGTAGGGGCGATAACTTTCATCATCTTTATTCAGTTGATCAGTCCATATTCACTCACTGACACAAGGTGGCCTATCAAATGCTTGAGATTAACTGCAATAATCCTCTCTCAATTTTCAGACTGTTCCTGCAGAACTTCAAGGCTGGTGCTAGGGCTTTGACTGATACTGAGACCAAGGCCTTCCTTAAAGCTGGTGACAGTGATGGTGATGGCAAGATTGGAGTTGACGGTAAGATGTCACATCATACATTCAGACTTCACATTCGAGCAAAAAGTGGTCCAAATCACATAGGAGGATGTAGGATGTAGGACTGAATGTAGCCTACCTGCGGCTAATTGGCTAAGCGTGGTACATGACATGTAAGCGAGCCAATGGAAACCAAATAGAAACGAACGGTACCAGAAACACACACCATTAAAGGGAAAGCTATGTTGGCGGCTAAGTTGCAATATTAGTATGCAGGTTATTTATATCTTTCCTAATAGGGGTTGACCGTATAAACGATATACGATATAAATTTGGCCAGCCGTAGTGATTTTTATTATACCGGCCTACCGCAGTAGCGCAGTTCAGATTTGGTTTTGATTTGCATTAGCCCACGTATTTATTTAATGTAGGCATACACTTTCAAACTAACGCTTACAAGTATAAACACAAGACGTATAGGCTACTTTTGATTTCATAGAGACCTTATTAACCATCATGTAGCCTAGCAAAGAAGAAACCATTGCGTTGTTGTCGATGTCCTCGTCGTTCCCGGGTAAAGTGCACTTGAAAAGGTTTCGCAGGTGCGGCCATCTCCATAAATAAAACGTTCAGGTGTGAAGTTCAGGTGTGAGTGAAACATATTTGTCAAGAAGGCCCCACGCGGTCCAAAAGCTTAAACATTCCCTAGCCACGTTCAATTGCTCCCTTTATCAAGGGGCATAGATGCGGGACGATCTTGGGACATCTTTTGCTTTTAATTTTTATTCTAAACTGCTTTTAGTTATTTACAGACTTCCTTTAATTATTCATGTAGCTTATTTAGCATTTTTTCATTTAAAGATGTCCTGAATGTTTTTTTACATTCTTTACATTACATTTTTTACATGTTTTTTTTAACATTTAATATTTTTAATTCCAGCCCTACTTCCTGTGAAGCCTTAAAGCTCACAATCAAATTTCAATCAATTTCACAATCAGATTTGACTGAATGATTCTGTACAACCAGTCCAGGGCCTTTTTGCTGTCCTCGGCCAGTTTTGCGTTTTGCCCCCTCTAGTCTAGAAATACCAGTGGAAAAGCTGAAGGAAAAAAAAAATAATGAATGAATTGTGATGCCCCCCTGAAATTTGGCGCCCTAGGCGATTGCCTAGGTCGTCTATGCCTGTTACCCATGGCTCATGCAGCTGATTTTCATGCTTTCTTTCTTGCAGAGTTCGCTGCCTTGATCAAGCCATAAATCCTGACCAATCGACATCTCTTGCTTAAAGGAACAACACTGCCCACGACCTCCTTTTTCATCAACGAAAAGCATCTGATTTTTATACAGTAGCCTACACGTGCTTTAGACATGCCTGCAGATTGTCCTATCCCATGTTGCACCAAAATGATGACTGTCAATGTAATATGGTTGTGTCTCATGTCCTGAGTATGAATTTTGGTACTTGGAAAATCTCTGCACTTTTGGGGAATGGACGATGAGAGAAGAATAAATTTTCTTTTTCTTTATCTGTGTTCTGTTATTTTTCTATAATGGAATGAATTCGATATAAATGTTCTTTTTAGTTCACTAATGAATATGATATAAATCAATGGAAAGAAATAAAATGAAATCATACACACATTTAAAGTTCACATTTATCATATACAAATATACACGTCTTTAAAAAGCATTGTTTCATAAATATAGTGGAATATACAGCAACACATTTGTTTATAGTAAATCACTAAATTCTATTAAGTGCTGGCAATAGATTATCACATTAGTGTATTGCACACAATAACACATGCGCACTGTTCACTTGTAATGCTCTATGCTGACTGAGATCTTAAAAGTAACATCCCTCTCCTCATCAGAAACAGTATCAGAGTGATCAACATACCGTTAAACCCATCTCTTCTGCTTCAGCCTCAAGCAGCCACTAGGTGGCGTCATTTATTAGTGGGTCAATGTTGCAGCACAGAAACTCCTTCAGAACATGTTTGACTTTATTCTGCTGGTTTAAACCAGCCTGTCAGAAAAACGTTGACAGCAGCCATAACCGTCAAACAGACATATCCAAGACAGTTCAGAGAGAGGTTCACATCTGGACTGATTGATTGCTTGCTTTACAAACATGGCCTGTTGGAATGTATTCCGGGTCTGGTGAGACTTCTATGAGCAAAGACAAAGGCAGTAAATTCATTGCATTGAAACAATGAATGAATCATTTGAGGATTCAACAAAAATCTTTAGAGGTTGAAAAGATGCCCAAGGGCAGTACAGAACAGAGCAGCGTAATTCTACCAGAGAAGTAGCAACACTAAACTGCATGGTATCAGCATCAATGTGTAAATTGCACGGCTAGATCCAGTGTCTAATGCCCCTTATCTCTTTCTCCATGGCACAGCTAACCTCTGACCTATTTACTTCTTCCCATGTCAAAATCTGACAACACAGGGTGCCGTCTGGCATCAAAACCCCACTAACTGAATAACTTGCAGAGTAAAGAGAAGAGAGACCATACAAATTCTTTTGCTGGTTCACAGAGGAAACGATACAGTGACGTTGCTTGAATTGGGCATCCCTAATTAAACTGATTGGAAATGCTGAGTTGACCGATTCCGATACTTGGTTACAGAACCTAACCTCAAGCTTGTGTCTCAATGTCCAGGTGTCTTCCCAACTGGATCGGATTCCTTCCAGGGAGGTACAGTAACCTGATTTGCTCAAGGCAAAATGAAGGTGACTTAACTCGGAAACCCAACACTCAGGCTGTGTCTTGGGCAACAATTATTACAAGTGTCTAGAACGTGCTCCCAGGTGATGCTGGAGTGGCAGTGAAGTAACATGTGGTGGCAAGGAGACGAGCTTTAACTGACAATCAATACTTCACAGATGGGTTCTAAACTTGGAAAGCAATACAGCAAAATCAAGAAGGAAAAGTAAACTTCAAAACTTCAAGTCAAATAAATGAACATGAACCAATATTAGACTATTAGGCATCTGGACTGTGATTTTCTTCCTACTTTCCTACATCCTGGGGAACCTCTATGCGCTTTTGGCTGCAAATAGTGCAACATTTTACAGTGCAGTGTAGCATTCCATAGTCCAGCAGAAACCCTCACAAAGACCAAATTGTAGAGAATATTCAATGTCAGTATTTTACTAATGTAATATGTTACTGTCTTACATTGGTCAGTCATGGCTCTATGTAATACAGTTCTTTCAGAACATGCGTCACCTTCTGAATATTCAAGATGGTTCAACTAAGATCTTAGAAACACACATCAGATCCATGACGAACAGCATTTGTAAATCTGCCTTCAGACTGGGTAATTCCATCCGGATACACAAGTGCCAACGCAGCCCATGTACACTGCTGCCACACAGTGCGACAAATGATGTAACCTTGCTGAAGGTAGCCATATTCAAACAAATGTAAAGGCTGGTATGCTCCATTCTGTGTAATGGGGAGCATACTGAGTCTACTGATGCCCACTGTAAATGTATCAAACTGTAGCATGGTGCAGCACCTGCATTACACATAAATTTGCACATACCAGGTTGTCTTATGTAAAGCATTGTAGAGCTTTCTTTTTATATGACATCAAGCTACTGTGCACCAACCATCACATTATTTGAAATATTCTTTTTTCAATCAAATCAATATGCTATTTTGGGTGCAGAGATGATTATGAGAGACACTTGAATAAAGTTCTTAATGACAATCACTTAGCGAAAGAGAGGTGACCAATACACTATTGGATGAATGAAAGGTTTAAGAGCCATCATGATATTTCGTGATCGCCTGACGGTTATGTCTTTCTAACGTTTTAGATTGGCATGAAAATATACAAGGGATTAACAGACTACCATCTGTTCTAATGTATTTTAACAGGGTGTAGGGAAATTAATATTTTTGGATTACCTAACAGAGACAGACTTTAATCTCCTCAATTGTTGATTTTTTTAGTGTCAGACACATTAAAAGTGATAGATGCAAAATTGGCATTACATAGTTCTTGCTTGGGCTTGCATTTACAGTGTGTGTGTGTGAGCGTGTCAGTGAGTGAGAGAGAGAGAGAGAAAGAGAGAGAGAGAGTTGCTGAGACAGAGGGAGGAAGGAATGTACAGGTGCTCACAGCCTATCTAAGCGCAGCCTGAAGCGGATATAAATAGTAAAGGTTAATTAGTTAGGTAAGAAACAGGAGAGGGCCCTGACCATACGAATTTGATATACGGACAGGTAACTCAAGCATCACTCACTGTGCGTGCAATAAGACCCTATATAAGTTCACGTCGGCTAACAACAGTCACCACTAAGCCTTATCTTTGGATCACGGAAAAGCGAAAACCTCACAGCGGTAAGTGACCCTGTTCAGCGCTTCTGTGTTACAGGGGACATAGATTGAAGTCTGCAGGCAGGAAACCTCTGGAGGTAGACCCTAGCATCAGACACAGGTGTGAAATTGTAGAACATTGGAACTGATGAGTATTTACTTTAAGATGATAGATTAAAGACAGCTAACATGTGTTTTTCCTCCGGTGATGTGGTAGGTTATTTGACTTTTTTCACAAAGAGTTCTTGTGTAAAACATCGCGTCTAACAATCAGTCTACATTAGATCATCGTTATGGTTAATATCTGAACCTTTTGACATGCAGGAAATTTCAATCTACATAGCAATATTTGACATTCAGGAAATTACTGAAAGTGATGAGAGTTATTCTATCCCAGGCAGACGCTGAGTTGACAGATTAAAAAGTAATCTGTGTTTGTGTGCCACACATTTAACAGCACTGTTCGTTCGCTGAATGTAATTAACGGATATGCTTAAACCCAGAATAGTCAAGTGCTCAAGTCAAGTGTATTTGATTTGGACGGGATGAGTCCTCTGCCCCTAAGTGTGCTTGTATGCTATGTGATGCAATTAGCTGCAAAGTTTGCCTTTCAACACCTTATCAATTATATGCTTTGTCTGAGATCTTATCAGCGTGAAAGTATGTACTCCTCGGGGTATTTATTATTTTCGGTGAGTAAAACGCAGCAGCCTAATTAAAAAGGGCCAATTACGCGACCTTGAGTTGTCTGGCAATTTACACAAGCCTGGTATTTTTCTCGTTAGTGAAAGCTGTTGTTCATTAGAGAGGATGCTTTCCACTGAATTTATGCAGACAAATAAATTATTTACTATACGTTACTTCGACAGGATTAATATGTCACTCACCTCCATCCTTTCTGCTGAGGCCATTGACAATGCTATCAAGGACTGCCAAGGTAGAGTCTTCATACTTCAGAAACGTAGCCTATCACTTATTGCCCTGCAGAACAAATGAATGAATGAACGAGTGAATGAGTGAATGAATGAATGAATGAATAGGAGAAGAAAACCCCCATGTGAAATGAACTGCATAATTCCCAGAAGCTAGACAGGTTGTGTTAGAGTAGCATATGCCTAAATTTGCTTTCTCTGTCTCTCTCGTTCAGATCCAGATAGTTTCTGTTACAAAAAATTCTTCCAATTATGTGGCCTGAGCCAAAAGACTCCACAGGAAGTCAAGGATGTGTTCCGTATCCTGGATGAAGACAACAGTGGCTTCATTGAGGAATCAGAACTGAAGTAGGTTAATTTGGTCATTTGTTTCCTTTTATTGTTCAGTGAGTCAATTGAGTCCATTTGTACATCTTAGTGATTACCCAACACGCTACATTTGCAAAGATGGACTAATATATTGTGTCTTTTTTTGCCTAGTGCCTTTAGTGCCTTTCTGAGATGCTATTGCATAATCAGATGATACATCATCGGGTTGCGTGTTAAAATGTCTTGTCTTTAATAAAATGTTTACTACAGAATAAATAAGTTAGATGTAATACACCTATCCCCCTTTCATTTGTCTGTCTAAAAGGAGCATTTAACTGACCTTACACATCAAAAAGTAGTACCATGTAAGGTGACTATAGCCCTTTTAAATCCTTTGAGAGTGAAAGGGAAAGACAGAATAAATAAACAAATAGCTTGTGTGGATCAGATTCCCGTCTTCGTCATTAATGCAAGAGGTTTATGTCATTCTGACCCTTTCACAATCCATGGACATCACCCATATTTTCTTTTAACCTACAACAATATAGGTCAAATACACTGTGGGGCCAATGAGTGTATGGCTATGACTTTTGGGTCACGTTGTCATGACATTTGCTACTTGTAGCAATATGTTTGCAGCATCAGGGCCACAGGGCGACATAACCACCTGCATTTAACTCACTTATGTTGCTGACAGTTAAATATCAGTCGAAACACCTATTACCAGGAAGTCTAATTCAACAACTGAAGACCACTACAATCATAGGCCTTTGGCTGTCTCTGACAGCTACTGAATTAAAAGAAGGGCTCAGTGTTATATAAAGTACCCAAAAGCCCCACTTAAGTAAAGCACAGATACTCTACCAAAAAATGACTTGTCACCCACTAGCATGTTACTCAAGAAGAAGTTGTATCTCATATTTACTGTACTTAAGTATATACTTAAGTAATCTGTAATTAAATGTACTTATGTAGAAAGTAAAAGTAAAAGTAAGCTAAAAAAAAGTCTGTTTAAACCATGTAGCTTACAACAAATTCAATTTCATCCAATACTTGTAACTATGCCTCCAACTGAAAATGTAGTGGAGTAAAAGTATGCAATTAACTCAAGAAATATAGTGAAGTATAAGTAAAAGTTGACAGATTTTTAACAACTCAAGTATAGATACTCCCAAAACATGCTTATTTTTACTTAGTTACTATACATCTATGGAGGGGCTGATATTCTGTCTCAGTATTACATAATGTCTCTCTCTCTCTTTTCTCTTTGTGTCCATAAGGTTTTTTCTTCAGCGATTTGTTCCAACTGCTCGGGTTTTGACTGAGAAGGAGACCAAAAGCTTAATTTCAGCAGCTGATGATGACAGTGATGGCAAAATTGGTGTTGAGGGTAAGCAATCCTCTCTCTGTTTTTTTTCCCCAGTGATAATTTTGATGGCAGAATAAGCGCTATAGTCCTACATGGACAGCACACACACGAATGGGCCTCACACTTCACTGAGTGCATTTCAAAGTGTTTGTAGCCTTGTCATGGAAGAGTTGCAAAACAAATATTTGGGGGTACTGGAAATTCCTTGTGGATGTAGAACCTGAGCAGCATACATTGCTGTCAGCCATATTAGCAAGAAGTACGTCCAGAATTTATAATTAGCTCCATTTCTGGCAATTTTTAAGTACAATGTATACTGCTACTTTTTTTATGGGCATTAGGAATTTCACTTCTCTTCACTGTTATTGAGAGAGTGTATCCTAAGCAATGCTAAAGATGTGGAAGATCTGTTTAAGATAAACTATAAACTCATTCATTTATTTCTGTTATAAGGCTGACTATAGTCGAGCCACAATCCTCGATTGAGTCACTGGTTAATCAGATTTTAAAAAATTGCAGATGGGACAACACTAGCATCTGAAGAGGGTAAACTTGGATCTTAATAAAGTCTTGATAGTCGACAGTATATGTGGCAGCCAAAGATGTGACATTCATGCAACCTAGATTTGTCAAGATTTGTGAGATTCATGCAGCCTAGATTTGTCCCTGGAACAATTTTTGCACAAGCTCAGCTATTACATAAAAAGATCAAGGAAGTAGACGACCTTAAATTATTATTCAAATCGCATGTCCTTAATGCTCTGATTTCAAGCAGGGTTGTGAAGGACATTTTCTCAAAAAAATGAAAGGCATTTTTTTTTTTATAACACAGTTGCATTTAGTGTACATTAATGTGAGCATTAATATTTCATCACATGTACAGCATCAGTGAAATTTTGTAGGGGCTGTGGAATATTTTAACCTTGATGCAAATATTAAGAATTAAGTTTTGACTGAGTTGTTAGAATTCCACAATAAAGAGTTTGTGGAATGTATTTTCCCTTGTCAAAACATTTCTGTTGTGCAGAATACACATTTAAGGTTAAATATTATAGCGTGCAAGTCTAACAAGCAAAAAAAGAAATGATGACACTCTCGTCAGAGTGGAACACAACATTGGCATTCATGCATGCAATTCTGTATAGCAGTGCATTTATGTAAAATAGCCTTTTCAACATTTTGTTGCTCTCTTGGGAATGATAATTCATGATGTAGCTTTTTTGACAGTCAGAGTCAGAGGGGGTGTAAACAGAGAAAAAGAGAGGTGTATGTGTGTGTGTAAGTGTGTGCACTTACACACACATACACATGGAGGAGAGAGAGAGAGCGAGAGTGAGAGGGAGTGTGTTGAATTTACAGTTGCGAGAGTACCCATTTCTGTGGTCACTGATGATGACTTTTTCACTCATTTTTGTCTCTCTCTCTCTCTCTTTCTCAGAGTTCCAGGCTATGGTCCTGTCCTGAGGGACCAGCTCCCCATCATCAACCAACCAACCAACCAACCAACCAACCATGCAGTCTCCACCCCACCATCCTCCAACACAGTGGCCTCAGCTTCTCTTCTCCTGCTTTGTACCAGTGACTTGTTTTTTTTTTCAAAGCCCTGCACAGACATCAGCCATTTTTATTTGCCTTTTGAATACACATTAGGAGATTTTTGTAGCTGTGTCCTTGTCCCCATGCTCTCCTCATGATGGCTGACCACCAGGCTCAGAAACCTGAATAAAAGTACACTGTAACTGCAGCTCCTGTGTCCTGGATTTTTAAATCCCCTCCTGCTTAGCGTGCATTTGTTACAGCTCTGTCTTTTAGCACGGAAGGCAACATCTGTGCCATTTATTAACAGATCATCATCCATATACATTGCAAAGTACCCACTGGGCTATATGAACTTAACCTGCACTTTGAAAATGCAAAGCATGTAATCCCTCTTTCCAGGATTAACCATATAGTGAAGGCTAATCCACCACACAGGGGGAGAGCAAGAATATTCTTTGATATGGAAGTAAAGAATGACAAACCAAACACCACATACACCAATGGTGGGCAACATAAAGTTTTTAGTGATAGGCTATCGAGACAGTTTAATCTGACTGCAAGTTCTGTATAATTCAATCAGTAACAGTGCTTTGGATTTTTATTAAAATCGGTTCAATCCCATCATAGATTTCAACACATCTTAAAAACAGTTTACTTTGTGCAGAGCATGTGCAAGGACTGCTTTGCAGTTCCCTTTCGTAGTCACATTGCATCCTGTCCACACAGCAATATAGAATACAACATGCTCACAACTGCACCACAAAACCTCATAGTTCTGTCAGGCGGGTGAAAAAGGACCTCCCTTGTTCTCTCCATGCAGTTTTGAGGCCTGCTAGAGGTAGAAAAAAAACAGGGCCATAACCTTGGCTGACTCTCACTTGCTGTATTAGATTACACCTGACTCTCAGACATTGCTAATGATAAATGACATTAATGAGACCCAGCATATTTAGAAATCCTTAATGGGGTTTGTTCTCAGCCATACAGGGTGGGACTCCTGTCCTGTTGCACTGACAGAAAAGCAGAAATTCTCAGTTGATGCTTCAGGATGAAGTTATGGAATAGTTCAGCAAAAGGGTGTCTGCTGGTACAGATGTGAATATTACCTAATAAAAATGGACACTCTGACAGTTAAAAGTGTGCCTGTCTGGTCTTTTGATGTGACTTCGCAAAAGTAAGGGGTGACAGATGGCAATGAAAACATATCATATTCTTCCATCCTCATCAGCTGTCACATTTCATCACCCCAACTGCCAAGACTTTGTGCTGACTGGAAGAAAATTGAATTATTCAGAGGTGGATTCTATTCACAGTATGACTAGAAAATGGTCACAGCATAAGAGCGTTAAAATTTAAAGCAAATTGGGGAGACACAAAGGGGTGAGGGACAACAAGGACAGGTTAAAGTTACAATGAAGAGGACCTCTTCATATCTCCTGGTCATGCAAGCAGGCCTACTCTGGTTTCCATTGAGCTCATGGAACTAGAAATACTTTCACAATGTCAGGCACCCCCAGTAGATGCCTGGACAGTGTCACTGAGTGTCATGGTAATGTCATGCAATAGGCCTACTCAGGTGAAATTTTGTATTTCATTAATTTGTTCATTTGCATCTTCTAATTGATTAATGTCTTTGTTTCATATGAATTATGACTAATTGTCTAACGTTAGTTTGTTTTCAAAGATAGCCTATGAATAGGAATAATTTGTCGAAGTGACGCTTGTAATGTATCGACTTACAAGTAATTCTCCAAAGAACTTTGAGGCCAGGAGGATACAAAATAAATATGGCCATTAGTCCACCTTTGCCGTGTTAAGCAGTAGGGAATAGCAGTGCAGTCTGATATTTTTATAGATAAAATATGTGTTGTAACCTATATGGGCAAGTGCTTATATGGTTGAAATATTAAATTTAAATTTGCTAGCGTTACGTCTTGATTTCTAGACTTGTCAACTGGGATAATACACAAAGTTCAGCGCACCAGCCGAGAGCGCAAATTATCCGGAACTGTTAGTGACTCAGTAAAACACACCCGAACATGCAAAATTGTAGCACATTTGTAGCCTGTCAAAAATCAGGAAGTATGCTAGGTGTTTATAATTGATCGCGACGTTTCCCATACTATTTGTTTTTTGTTAATGAAATAACAGCACGGAACGACTGTCTAGATGCCATGCAGTGAATGGTATGTTATTTCACATGAAATATCTCTTATTGCGATGAAACGTGACTGGAATTAAGTTAATGCTAACTGAGAGTGCAAATCCTGCAGCACATCCTGTAAATGTTGGGATTACATTCCTCTTACACCACATATTTGTATTATTTTCCTTGGTAACGAGTCTATATTTACCAAACATTCTGGGTTTGTCTCTTGTCTTGGTTGTGGGAACTACCTGTTTGTCTAGGTATCATAACATCGTTTAGTTAGCGCACTCGCGGTGAACCATCAAGCTAGCTAACTTCAGTTGGTTTAAGCTTATGAGCACTTGCTTGAAGTTAAGGCTTCAACTTCCCGTATCAAATCAGCGTTAAAAAATAGCTAAACACTGCTTTTTATTATAGGTAATGACTGCACGATAGTGGCAGTTAAATCAACGTTAATGTTAGATAAAATGTAACAAGGGCAGACAAGAAGATAACCCGTGAAGGGGAGTTCCTGTTGTTTACTAACTCAAAAGACACTTGTCAGGACATATAGCTACGACGTCTCATGCCTAGTTCAAGGCATTTATTTCATTCAGAACTTGTTTATTTGTAGCACGACGGCTGTCGACAGCCAACCCGTTGAAATTGTCTTTTAAGTTTACATTACACTGAGATGTGTTGTGTTCTCTCAGGTCCAAGGCATGCTTACCAAGCTACTCAGAAGGAGCAAGAATTACAGAAGTAAAGCCCACTCATGCTGATGATCAGGTTTCCCCCCCGTCTGACCACTATTCATTCAAGTGCTTTTAAGCTAATGTCAAATGTTCATGTTCATGCAGAAGCAATGTATTTCAATGTATTTTTTTCCAGTCCAAGAATGGCCTCTGGAATGCAAGAGAAACAGTACACTCCATCCTTATTAGGTTTCTTCATTTACAACCCAAAGTTTGGACCTCGCGAGGGAGAGGTTTGTTCCTCTTTGTTTCAGACTGAAGTGCCATGTGTAATGTCTTGTTACTGAGACAGTTGTTGCTAAACAGAACATAGAAGTAGAACATTTATGACCTTTGGAACAAGTCCAGTCGCTTCAAGGTTTAATGTGATTTTAAGGGAGAGCAAAACAGAAGGCGTAGTTTAGCGTTTTGTGTAAATTCAGGCATTAAAATCTTGGGTTTCTGAGTATAGTACAGTTTACAATTTTTATGTCTGTAATTAGTTTTTTAGGCCTATTCTTTCACACACAGCCACTGGATACGACTTTTTCTGATATGTTCTGAAAGTGTATGTGCGCTTGGGAGAATTCCTATTTTATGAATGATGAATGATGATCAATCTGTCAATCAAAACTTTGGGCAATGTGACTCAAACCATTGAGAACCCCTACACCTTCAGTTAGGACACTACCCTTACAGGAAAAATGAACACATGGTATCATGCTGAATTTCTACTGAAGTGGCCGTTTTTAAATCATTCATTTACAGAGGACATAGAAAGTTTTCAAGTCCCTGTCCTTACCAAGAGGAGGTTAGCATTACATGGCCAGCCAGTAGAAGACACCTATTTCCACTGTACTTGGAAACCAGTTTAGAAAAGCTCAAACAAGTAATGGTCATATACATGTAATGCAAAGCCGAAATGTACTTACAGTGTTTTTGTGATGGCTGACTTGTGTGCCATGAATACAGTGATCAGGGCAACACTTTTGCTAACATGTTCAGTTGTATCGCCAAAGAATACTGCTTTAGCTTGCCATGTTTGTCTTTATCGTTACCACTGCAACTCTGGCCACTTTTTCAGAAGCATGCAAGTAATTTTTTTTCATTTTACACCAAATTCCACACCACATTTTACACCAAATCCCATCAAACATCCATATATGCCTATTTTACCCCAAATTATTGATATCAAAATATTAAATTAACTTTTATTTACTTCTATATTTTAATTCATAATTACAAAGAAAACAACAGGTTAACAAAACTATATTATGGATATAACCTAAATGCACATTTTTACAATGTTTCTGAAGAAAGTATATACTTATATGGATGCGTTTGTCAGAGGTGGAGTAAGAGAGTGCTTGCTATTGTAATCTCTAGAGACAAAATGATAATTGATAGACTTCCTCTAGCCCTTGTATGTTGACATTGTATTACCACCTGTGACCAGGATATGCTCCCATGGGTATGATCAGCACAAAGTAATGGTTGGCAGAGAAACCAAAGGTTGCTGAGCCTATTTAGATTTTATATTGATAGATCCTAGCTCACTGGGTTTACCTAAAATGTGTGTTCTATATGGTTTGTGGTTTTTGTTGTGGTAAGGTTTTGTATTTTGATATTTCTGCCTCCTTATCCAACTAAACATATTTTCTTAAATAGGAGGAGAAAAAAATTCTGTTCTACCATCCAAGTGAGTTAGATAAAAATGAACAAATCCGGAGTGTGGGACTCTGTGAAGCCATAGTTCAGTTTACAAGGTGATTACCTTTCTACATTTTATGGTCTTGGGTAATATTATTTGGAAAAGTGAGTACACCCATTCATTGTGGCATTTAAACTTTTTCAGAACGTTTTGTCCAACAAAGCCAGCAAAGTCTCTTCACACACAGAAGAATAGGCAGTTTTTCTATGAACCAGAAGAAAATTTTTGGATGGTCATGGTATGATTTAATTTATGTTAATATAAACCATGTGTTTTAAAATACGTTTAACAACACAAATTCATATTGGCCTTGAGCTTTATTTATTGTTTTGTTAAGGAGGCAATTATTATGACATTAATGGAGATATTGTATGACATGATGTTTTATTTGTGATTAAATGTTATTTGTTTATCCAATGTAAAAACAATGCTTGATAGTTTTTAGGTTGTATGTGATCCTTTGAAGAAGATAACACAGCACAGCAAGATGTATGGAATGTTAGTGCACAAATAAACACATGAATCAATTACACTTCAGCAACTCCAAGTTTTTCTTTTTGTGTTTTATCTCTGTAGGTAGTCCGAAACCCTATGATAGAGAAACCTAATAAAGATGGCAAACCACCAACAGTAGAATATCAGGAAGAGGAGATTTTAGTAAGTGCAAAACAGTTCTTTTAAAGGATTGACTCAGTCACAGTTTTAGTGTCTGTAGTGAACATATATTGTATTTCCTTTTTACAGGATTCAGTGTATGGAGCTGTACTTCGGCAGTGTTACAGCATGTACAAGGTAAGGAGAGCTACAGCTTGCTATGACTGGGAAGGACCTCTGTTCCTGTGACTTAGTAGAGGATTTCTAGACCAAGTGATAATGTGTTGTTTTTGTTGTTGTTGTTTTGTTTTTTTTTCTCTTCATTTTTTCTTCAGCTGTTCAATGGTACATTCAGCAGGGCAATGGAAGCTGGTGGTGTTGAAATGTTAACACAAAAACTTGAGAAGTTCTTCTACAGGGTAAGGTCTTTTGAAAGTGAACATTACTGTAGCTAGCTACAGTTTGTCATCTCAATCATCATCCTAATCATCATAATAATAATACCCATAAACATTACATAAAATGCAAAAAGTTTAACTGATTACACAAGTTCAAAATGTGAGGTTTTAAATGCTTCTTGAAAATCCCACGCTCATCAGTACCCATTACATGTGTGTCCATGTAGACAGCTTGTCTTTTAACTGGAAGCATCTGGTATAAATGGATATGGGATTGAAAAATATGGGATTGTGAAAAGCTCTGAAGTGGATTTTGTTGTCATTGAGTTAAAATATTACATTGTCCTCAGATCAGACCACAGGTGGATCATTCCTCTCCATCAAAACCCCCCACCCCACCACCCCCATTCTTTTTAAAAAGTGCATCTTAATCCATGCTAATTCCATGCTAATCCAAAATGCTTTATGGCTCTTAATTCATCTGGCATCACAACAGAGCGGGCTGCTGCTGTGGCTGCTGCTGTCTCCGTGTGCGGTGCAGGGTAGCCCGCGCTGTGTGCTTGGGCCCAGTGGGAGATGTTGTGTGGACTCATTTAGCACTCAGTGGTGCACTAATACTAATCAGTAGTCCCTGATGGGTTGGGTTGCGCTCCTCGCTGGGGGCATCCAGCACTAATGCGGTGGTGCTAATCATGCTTTGCTTAAAACATAGAGCGGGTGAGGTGGGGGTGGCTGAGGATCACTTGTGTATTCGTCAGTTTGCTCAATTATTCAGCTCCGGCATCAAGGGAAGCCCTTGCGGTCTCTCATCTCTACAGCGGCCCCGATGGCGAGGCTTTCCCCTAGCGCAGGGCAAGCGTCTGGTGTCTAGGGATGAGGAGGAGGAGGGGTGTGTGTGTGGGGTTGGGTCAGATGTCACCTAGCCGCTGAGTTGAGGCAGATCGGCTTTCCTATATCGTCTTCGCCCTGGGGGTTTCTTGCCTGGGTCAGAAATCAAGCGAGAACAGACGAACGTTACACAGTTGTGCTGCCTCACCTGGGATCAAACCTGCGTGGTCAGTGATGCCCGCTTTGGCCTTGAGGCTTGGACATCAAGTCAGTGGAGCGGAGGGTGGGGGTGGGGGTGGGGGTAGGGGGTTAATGCCCAATTAGCCTTTTCTGAATTACACCTGTTTGTCTTTTTGGACACCTCATGATGGTAACTGAGACGAGGTCCATTGCAGAACAGGATGCTATTCCCACCCCACCCTGCAGTTGTCCTTGTTACTGTAACAGATTGTGGTCTTGTGTGGATGTACCAGAGCGATTTTTTTCCTAGGACTGCGCCCTCTTCCCACATATTTTGATTGGAAGGTTACCAGAGGTCATTGCCGTTTGACAAATGTTTGAAATAACATGGAGCCCCTACCCAGGTTGATGCCAGCGACATTTTGTTTGATTTCCATGTTTTGATTGGCTGAAATTGTGGGCGAGCACATTATGTATGTCAGCACCTCTCACATGCCATGGCTCAGTCTATCCACAGAGCCCACCAGGGCTTCAGTGCACAATGAGTGTAGTGAATGGATTTTCCTGTTGCACGTGTAATTGGCAAGATGTAGTTTGAACTTCCCATTGTGGACATTGTTTTTTATTTTCAGTTGGTTTTTATTTTCAGAACACTAGAAATGTAGAATATCTTCTGCCTGTATATACCACCTTCCTTAGTTTTCCCTTGATCTGACCCCTATCTCTGCTTTTGGGGTGTGTCTGTGTGTGTCTGTGTGTGTCTGTGTGTGTCTGTGTGTGTCTGTGTGTGTCTGTCTGTCTGTCTGTCTGTCTGTGTGTGTCTGTCTATGTCTATGTGTATGTGTCTGAGCATGCGTGTGTGTGTGTGTGTATATGTCTGTGTGTATATGTGTTTGTATGCGTGTGCGCGTGTGTGCATATAGTATCTGCAGACACTGCACCTGCAGTCATGTGACCTGCTGGATGTTTTTGGGGGCATCAGCTTTTTCCCACTGGACAAGATGACCTACCTGAAGATCCAGTCCTTTGTCAACAGGGTGGAGCAGAGTCTCAGCCTGGTCAAATACACCGCCTTCCTCTACAACGACCAGCTCATCTGGTACGGACGTGTCACCTTGTCTCTGTTTTGTTTAGATTCTTATCTGTTTGGTTTTCAATTGATATGATGTCTTAGTGTCCGGATCGATTACTTTCGGCTTTCGTTTGCCTGTTCCAGCGTCGACCACTCCTTTGCCTAGGAAAACAAGACTGTTATTTTTGTCATGGAGCTTTAGAGATGTCACATATACAAAGCCCAAAACAGTTTTATCTCCCAAATCCCACTCAATTGATTTTTTTTTTGACTAAGCACAAAAAACAAAAATCAAATGCTGTAGGACTTTCTCTTGTCAACTGACCTTCAAAGGATTTAGGGAGGGACAAAATGAACCTCAGAATCAAATTTTATTCGTCACATAAAATAACACCGGGTGCAGAAGGTTCTAAAATGCCTATATACTCCATGTGTATGCTGATGGTGTCTTTTTAAACAAAAGCTAACTTTTTATTTATTTTCTCCTGGTGTGATTGGCCCTTTACTGTCATACTACATTAAATACACAAGAATACACAAAATCAAATAGATATGCATATAAGATGTAAGCTAATGTGCATGTGGTAAGTGATCATGTTGTGTGGTGCAAGTACGGTGTAGACTGCCATGATGCCGCCACACTGTGACGTCTTGCATTTGCCCATGTGGCAGATGACCAAACCCCCTGTTGGTGTTTGAGTTGCCAGGGCACGCTTTATGTTAGTAATAGCCTTGGTTCTCTCCCTGTTGGCAGGTGATTGTTACCTCCCTCTCATCTCTCACCTGCACAACCCAACCCCCCCCCCACCCCTGTCTGCCCTTCTCGCCCGTGCATGTTGAGGTGTGTGAAGAGGCGCCACCGCAGGGACTCTAAAATCCTCCCCTTCCCTCAGTACCAATTACAAGACACTGCAATCCCACAGGGCTTTAAATACGCACCATAATCCTCTTTGCACAATGCAACGTCCTGGCTTTTATCATTTTATTTTAGTCCGCAACAACCCAAGATGGCTCCGGGCCAGTCCAAACGCTAGACTTGGGAGCTGGCCATGGTCAACAGCAAACAGACAGAATTCACAGGGGAGAGGGGAGGGAAATGTGGAGTCCTGAATTCGGTTTAAGGGCTCTGACGTCCCTTTGTGGTGGCCATCTCCTTGTTCACCCTAAGTCAGGGTTTCTGCGTAAGCAAAAATTAAAAAATATTAATTGAAGGCCTTAAAAGTCTTAAATCTAGCAAATTGTTATACACTCAATCTAAATTATGTTTTATGTTAGCTGTTAAATAGGTCTGTGCTAAGAATTATATACAGCAGTTGCACCATTGTGGTGCATTTTGTTGTGGGCTATGCTGCAATGGCTCTCTATGATTTCTTGTTTCTTTCTCTCTCTCTCTCTCTCTCTCTCTCTCTTTATCTCTCTTTCTCTCTCTCCAGCTCTCTCTTTTTCTTGCTGTCTCTGAATTGTTTGATTTTCCTTTTCCTCCAGGAGTGGTCTGGAACAGGATGACATGAGGATTTTGTATAAGTATCTCACCACCTCGCTGTTCCCTCGGCACACGGAGCCCGAGGTGAGACCCGCCGCCAGTTCTGACCCACATTCCTCTAATCTGACGCCTTTTCAGATTGTTTTGTATTTTGACGCTCACTGTGTAAGTTCTGGAGCAGAGTGTACTGGTATGAGTGCTAATTCGGGATTTTTACTGGATTCTCATAAATTCGGTAGCTACACACACGCGCACACACACACACACACACGGACACCTGAATGTACTGTGTATGCCTGATTTAATCATTCAGGTTTTCAGATTAGTGTGTTGGGAAATTTGCTTATCAGAGACTGTAGGGTCACACTGTGTGCATGTTTGTATGCACTTAATGTTAACATTTTCTGGGTTGTGCCACAGCTTGCAGGAAGGGACTCTCCCCTGAGACCGGAGGTGGCTGGCAGTCTGTTGCACTATGGGAGGTAAGTCCCACACGTCCCACCCAAATGCCCCAGCCCTACTCAGAGGCACCTCACACACAGTTTAAGACTCCACAGTGTTCAGAGTGGCATGGCTGAGTAGCATGAGTTTGCCTCAACTATTCCTATGTGGCTTCCTTGATACCACATTGTAGTGCTGTCTGTGTTGTGTAGTGTTTAAATAGGTGATGAGTTTAAAAAAAAAGAAAAAAGTCTGTGAATTAAGAAAAAGTCAGGCCTTTCTCTCTCTCTCTCTCTCTCTCTCTCACACACACACTCACACTCACACTCGCACACACACACACACACACACACACACAGAGGGAGAGCCAGGGTCAGAGGCTCTCCTGTGTGTGAGGTTTCACTGGGTCAGTGTGTGTGATAAACCGACACCTGGGTAATCCACCAGAGAGGTGAGCATTCTGAGGTCAAAGGCACATAAGATTCCCAGTGCTCTGGTAGAATAAAGAGGATACAGAACAGTGTCCCAACTGCTTCCATGCACAGTTATATACAGTAGAGTCACTCATTTGGAGTCGTGAAAACACACATACACACACACACACAGTGTCAAAAATGTTCTGGGTCACCTGAACTTCAAGGACAGCCCAGGAGGGAAGGGGCTTGGGTTACATTACGTGAGCCAGTCCAGGTTGTTTCCAAGTCTTCTTTCCACCACATTAACTCTCAGATTTACACATATCAGTGACTCTGATAGGGTTCTGTGTTTATAGAGGATTACATTATTTAACAAGATATTGAGAGACAGACTTCAGAGATTCAGAAGCAGGCTCATGCTGTTCCCTTCTATGGATTTATTATTGCAATTCATTGAAATGGATTAATAACATATTTAATTTTGCAGATGTTGAAAGTGGCTGCAAATGACATATTGACAAAACAAGGGAAAAAAACATTTGCTAATTGTAACCAGTGTTTATTTTTCCTTGTAAGGTTTTTGACTGGACCTGTGAGTCTCAAAGATCCAGATGCCAAATTCAGGTTTCCCAGAATATTTGTAAACACAGAAGACAGCTATGAGGAGCTACATTTGATAGTCTATAAGGTGAGACCGAGGAGAAAATGTAGAAATGTTTATGCCTGAAGTATGACCTCATTAGTTGTGCGTGTTTAGGGACAAAACACTAATATGTGGTAGTGATTTTAATTCGTATAAAGAGGAGGACAGGTAGTAATCTAAAGTCCTTGCGTTTTGGCAGACATGAAAATAATCTGTGATTAGTCAAGGGCATGGTGATGTCCGCACTGCATATGCTGGTGAACAGATTGAGATGTTTTATCCGTAGCTGTGAATCTCATTTCTGTTATTTTCCATGATAATTTGAAAGGCTTGGGGTAATTGTGGTAATACCTAAATGTCTTGTGATTACATAATCACTCCGTTACAGACTTTGAATTATATAATGTGATTGTAACAGTTCAGGGACATTTATCACATAGGTCTGTTATTTTGATGGAATCGAATAATCGGTATGAGTGGCAGTGATTTTTCCCAATATATGTATGCATATATAATGTCAGTTTGAAAGTTTTGTGTAATTGAATTGAATTAACGTTAATTTTGCCACATATGTTTTTTATGATTGTTTATATAAAATAAGGAGAAAAAGATGGCAACACTGTGGTGAAGATAGTTCTGACAAAATGGATAGAAAGACTAGTTTATGACCAGTTATCTTATGTGTAATATATGTTGTACAATATGTTATTTTATTCACATATCATTTTTCTCCCTTACCTCCCATAGGCTATGAGTGCTGCTGTGTGTTTTATGATCAATGGTAAGCATTTGAGGTGATGTCCTCTAGTACTTTATGTGAGAATTCATCTGCGTGCAAGCAAATCAGTTACATAGCTCAGCTATGTTGAGTCAGGAATTGTCACCAAAGTCAAAGGCAAAAGCTCAAACCCCCAACCAATTATCATCCACTGATTTGGTTATTGATGACCGCATCTGTAACAAACGTATTGCAACACTGATGACTCCAGCAAAGCAGAACAAAGGGTGATATGAGGTAGCCATAGCATAGCGATAGCTATGAGTCTGCTATCCATCTCCTATACTAATCCCCCCCCCCCCCCCCCCATATCTCTTGCCTAGCTGCAGAGGATTTGACCCGGGAGTTCTGTGAGCAGCTGGACAGTCTGGTGGGCCCCCAGCTCACCCTGCTAGCCTCAGACATATGCGAACAGTACAACATCAATCGCCGGATATCAGGGTCAGTATTAATCCCGCACGCTAGCCCCGCAAGTTACCATCAGGACTTGCAGTTCTAGCCGCCAAACTCAACAGTGTGTCATTGTTGAAAAAAGGGGTGTCCATCACATGTCACATGTTAGCAGACTGCATGAAGTCATCCAATCTGTCATATGACTGTTTTACATGAAGAGAAGAGCTTGTATGTACATGTTCTCCACATTCGTTTAGAGGATGATGTAGCATCCAGAAGTTTTGATCAAAATAATTGTTCCCTCAGGCATTTTTTTTGTTTTTAAATATTTTGCTGTGCTGAGAGTAAGCTGCTCGGACAGCGTTGCTAGGTTACTAAGTCTGAGGCACATAAGCATGCTTTGCCAGGTCTTGTGCATCCATGTCCCAGCAGTCTGCTGAATGCTTTTGCTTTCTGCTGGTAGGGTATTAGGTTCTGATAAACAGAGTGCCGTTAAGTCAAGTAATGTATTATACATCATTTTTCTGTGACACCCAAACAGATGTTAGGGGGTAATTGATGATAGATCATTAATCTAGACCATATCCATTTCAGGAAACCTTCATTCAGAGCTTCAACAATGCCGTTAGGCTTTTTTTTTTTATTTGACTATCTGTCTTGCTTTACTAATAGGACCCATCTGAATCTTTAATGTTCATGACACCCTCCTTTGGTGGTGATACAGGGAGTGTTCAGGTATTAGATGTGATGCCATTTAGTAGCGTGTCATCATGGACCTATTGTATTAACTCACCCAAAACATAATTTTCTGGCGCTGTGAAACCTAATGCATGTTTCATGTGCATATGTTGGATTTCACTACCCTAACACATAATGCATGATGCACAACTGACCTGAAGAGAATATTACCAGGAATGGGTTTTACACATCAGAGTCTTTCATCTGTTCTCTTTTATTACTACTCAATATCTCTAGTCCAGAGAAGGAGCCTCAGTTTAAGTTCATCTACTTCAATCACATGAATTTGGCTGAGAAGAGCACCATCCACATGCGCAAGACCGCCAGTGTCTCCCTCACCTCCGTTCACCCCGACCTCATGAAGATCCTCGGTGATATCAACTGCGACTTTGCCCGGTATGTCTGGCCAGAAATCCAGTGCCTGTATTTCAACCATACTCACTAGATCTGACCTTGTGTCCTTATTTGTCTTCTGCTTTGCTCATCAGAGTCGATGAGGATGAGGAAATAATTGTGAAAGCAATGACTGACTACTGGATTGTGGGCAAGAAGTCAGACCAGCGGGAACTCTATGTGATTTTGAACCAGAAGAATGCCAACTTAATCGAAGTGAACGGTACGTCCACAACTAGTTTTCTCTTCACACCTGCTCGCCAAAGGCCTTGTCTGCTTGTTTTTTGAGCTGTTGAACTTGTAACACCGCACATCTTAATCGTCCTTTCTAATTTTTGTTTTCTTGCAGAGGAAGTGAAGAGGTTGTGTGCAACACAATTCAATAATATTTTTTTCTTGGACTGAGGCGATTTGCAGAACATTGGACTGTTCCATCACACTAAAAAACTGTCAGCTGTGAAGAACACAGTGGCAGAATCAGTGTAATGCAATAATTGCATTGTAAAAAATCACAACATGCAATTTTTTAGATTTTTATTTGGCATATATACATTGTTATGTCATTATGTTTTTCTTGTAATTAAGTGTAAAATCAAAATTTCTGCATTTTTTTTTAGTTTGTTTGTACATACTTTGATTTTTTTTTTTTCATTGTACATTCTGTCAAGTTTTCCCTCTAATCATTCACTTCAATCTGACATGCAGTCTTCAATGTTATCAAGTCAACAATACTGTTTATGGCACCCCATCTTTAAATAAATTGTGAAAATTTTAGTTTAGTTAATTATTTGCCAGTCTTGAATGATGGTGTGCATGTTCGGTTTCTGGAAGTTTCTAGTTAAGCCTGGTTTGCTAATGTGACAAACTCAATCACTAATCTGCTTTTATCTCTGTTACTATTCTTTCTTTTTGTTGAGAGAGTATGGGTTCTCAATCACCTTTGAACTCTTAAATGCTGCATAACTGCAGAAGTATGTTGAAACTGTAACGCCATCTACTGGTGCATAGAGTTCACCCATCACTAAACACACACACACACACACACACACACACACACACACACACACACACACACACACCTTGCAGTTTTGGTGTGCGGCAGAGCAGTGGGATCTGTAGGAAACAGTAGGATAAGCCTATATCTTTTTTGATTTAAAAAAAAAAAAACAACTTTACTTGTGCTCGTTGGGAATTGTATTGAGAAGTGTAATGATTACATGAATCATAGTAAATTAACGTTTCCCAGTAAAGATTTTAAAAAAGAGCAAAGCAAAAATCTTACTGACACAGACCAAATGTCTGAAAGGGGCGTCACCACCGCAGAATCGTCACTGTGTGTTAGCCAATCAAAATGGCACCACCGCTCCTCAGCAGCCAACCAAGAAAGATTCGAATTTTCAAATCTTGCCCGCCATCTTGTTTGTTGTGAGTTGTAGGGCAAGTTGTGTTTGGTAGGGTTGTGTTTAAAATTGGTCTGGAAATAGTGGATGTAACGTGAAGGTAACGTTTTTGCTTTTGATTGACGTGTTATTAATTTCACGCATGTAGTTGGGTCATTATTGCACTTGTAACGTTATGTTTAAATATTCCTTGTCAGGGAAACCCTAACATAACCTTGCCTTACTGAACGTTAGCGTTATCGCTAGTTAGTTTGTGCTAACGTTAGTTAGCATTCAAACTGACCATGAAACCTGTTGACATCATGTTTTTTCGACAGCTAGCTAGCAGACATCAAGTAACATCGTGTAACTGTACTCATTTTGTAACTGAATGGTTTACAGTTTGATACCCAGCTGTGCGTCTTGTAAAGCCACGAGTTCCACACAATGAAAACATCTCCGTGAACGGTGTGTTCTCACGTTAATGCAAACATGTGCTTCGGAACTCGCTCAAAAGCATCTGATGGAAATTTAACAATCAGTTATTTCATTGTACTTGGCCTGGTGTTTACTGCCATTCTGCCCCAGCAGCCGCTTTCATTACAGTACTTTTTGGCTGTAACTTTGTGAAAAAAAGAAGTAATACTGGGCTGATCAGTAATGTTGACGTTACAGCCGCAGGTGAACGCTAGCCTCGGCCTTTGTTTATCATTAACTCGCTGAAGTCAAACTAGTTTTGCCTCATTTTCAAAGTATAGTTAATAAGGGTAGCTACCCAATAAGTAAACAAGTTGCAGGCACTAAGCAAAAGGTCTCTCAGGAGACGTCTTGTAAGCAACGTTATACCATTGATCACACTGCGTGATGATACGAGTATGTTTCCCCCTTTTCTTTACTTCATATTATACGGTACATATTTAACAAGTTAGGTCAGGGGAACAAGGACTTTTTAGACCTTGTCACAACATTGTGGACTTCTATTACACATTTATTGACTGGCTGTCATAGTGATGGATCCAGCCAGCCAAAGAATGGACAGCCCATCTCAGATCGCAACACACAATGTAGCCTGTCTAATGTATCGTCTTTAGGATGGAGACTCGGTTTGCCTTCTTGCACCAGCGGGACACGAGTGTGTCAATGCTGAGGGTGAGGATGTCCCGCAGGCGGTCCCAGTCCCAGAAGGAGAACCGAGAGAAAGTTCTCAGCCTTCGCAGGCGACTGGAAGACTTGCCAGAGCAAGATATGTCCGTCCTGGAGAAGTCGGTCGCTGTTCTCGAAGAGAAGGTGGCAAAAACCAATGCGGTGAAAACAGGTGAGCCCTGCCTTTCTTCATTTCAAAGCCGCAAGTGCCGGATCATTTTTGCTACCATTTACTGACGTTTTTATTAGTTTTTATCCATGTCTGCTTCAGTTTCAGCTTTTAATTTGGCATGGAATTACAATGTAATTGCCAGTTTCTAAGTTATCTAAACCTTCTTTGGAGAACATATACATGATGTTGTTCAGTTATTTCAGGTGTAAGAAAGCTGCAGTATGTCATGCAGATATAAAAAAAAATACTATTTTTAGCCCAGTCTGTTATTCAGGGGAGGTCGTTTCTATACTATACCTAACATAACAAACTCATAATTGATTGTGGAACATCCCAAACAAATTTTAACTGATTTAGAAAATATGCAGATGATTGTTGCAGAGACTTGCAACCATCTTTTTCATAATTTTCATACGTAATTTGCTTACCAGTAGACATTAACAGTGCCGTGGAGGAGAGGAAAAAGATGCTGGCTCGGTACAAGGAGGCCAAGGAGCTCCAGAGGGAGAAAGAGCGACGGGAAAAAGAAAAAAAAGGCGTGTTCAAATGTGGCCTCTACCAGCCGAAACAAGCTATGTTTGCCAATCCACAGGCTCCCGGTAAAGCTAAAGTGAGTCGTGCTTCTCTACATTCTGTATAACCAGATAATAAGTAACATTGGCTCAAGTAGCTTATGGCATTGGTCCTTTTCTATTTGGTAACATGGTTCTGAAAATGAGAATCAGCCCTAACCATAAACTCAGGAAAGAACTTGTCTTTAAAAGATAAAGCTGGTTCTGCAGGTTGGCCAGATTGTGTTTTTGGTTGGTTGGTTTGAATGGTTTCGGTCCCATTTAGCGGTTGAAACCTGTCCACTCATCTTTCTCTCTGTCTGAATCCCATCACCAGAACCCTGAGCCGGTGTTGTCCACACGAGTCACTCGCTCCATGAAGCAGCCACAGCAGACTCCGCTTCAGCCTCCTCAGCAGAAGGTATCAAAAACCAATCCATGTCATTCCAGACAAATATGCCTACTCTCATTGGTCTCTGTCATTTAGCAGATACATTTAATCACTCACTGAGCAGTAAATGCAGAGCCTTGTAGTTACCATCTGATCACTGATCAAGACTTTTGTTTTGTTTCATTCTCCCTCCCAAACTTTCCAGACTGCACCCCAGAAGTCGGCCCCAAAGAAAGGTAAGTCAGAAAAGACTGCTGTGTTCAAGCATTTCAGATCCTTCTGAACCAATGTCCAGTCCAGTACAGTATAATGAGTTTTAGTGAGAGAGCACTAACACCTTCAACTAATGATACAAGGGGTATGTAGTATATAGGCATTGTAATTTTTTCCCCCCTAACTGTTCCCCTAATTCTGCTGTGCTGCCCCACTCACAGAAGCAGTTGTCAGAAGGCCTCTCAGCACCAGGGGACAGCCAAGGATTCCTGTAGCCGCTGTGCCCACCACCATAACCAAGCCGGCTAAAGCTCCAGCAGGTCTGATTTGACCCTTTGTGTTGAGGAGAGAACATCTTCGCTGTGGTTCACTACTTGTAACTGACTTGTGGCCCTTTTTTTGTTCATCAGTTGAGCCGGTTACGAGAGCCACCAGACCAACAAGGGCAGCAGCAGGCAAACCTTTATCAGGTGAGAACCACAAAGAAGTTTAGCTAATGTAATTCATGCAAGTGGCATTATTTCGTTTCTGTCTTTCCTTTGTTTTATTTTTTTAAATGCATTTCATTTCCAAGATGCAAAAACTGGCAGTTCCAAAACAAGATCTGCAGTCAAGCAGCAGAAAGTGCCTTCTGCAGATATGGAGAAAGAGCAGAAAGGTGAAGTTAACAGACAGCCCACCTGTTTTTATATCAGGCAGCCAACTACTCTGGATTAGTGTGTACTCCACTGTGAGCTGTGTTTCACTAATTCATGATTGGGCTAAATGTAGAGACCATATAGTGTATAGATTATTATTATTATTATTATTATTATTATTATTATTATTGACTCCAAATGTACATATGTTTTGATGGAGATGTTATTGATTAGGAAAATTTACTTAAGACCATCACACTTTGTTTTTCTTCAGAGGACCCAAAAGAAATGGCTCAGAGTAATGAACAAAAGGTGAGAACATTGCTTTTTCCCTGCAAAAAAATGTATATTTTGAATGAATATTTAATGTTTTTATGTCAAATATAATATACTAAATAATACAATTTCCCCTCCGTGTTTAGGAAGAGGAGAGTTGTCCTGTGGAGCCGCCTCAGCCAGTGAGTGCACCAATGGAAGACTCTGTCCAGACTGAGGTTGAGGCAGAGTCCAAAGCTCCCTCTTCCTTCGCCCCGCAGGGTTTTGTATTCCAGGCGCCTGCAGGCCTGTCATTGTTCCAGCCTGCCCCACTGTCTCCCAGCTCTGCTAGTGTCCTCGTCTTCTCCAGGTGTGCCTTTTGATCACTCTTTTTCCTTTTATTATTTTAAAAAGGTTAATTACCTACTAAAATAGTCTGTTTGTAGTTGACAACTTTTTGTTGTTAACCGTAAAGCTCGTTCATACCAGAAATTATTACCACGACAGTAATGGTGAAAATCAAGTTTTAAAAATTGTTCTAGACAACATCAACACCGCTACTGTTATGATAACAAGATGAACAGTGATGTTGGTGATCATCTTCAGAGTGATTTTAACAGCGAAGAGCTGAAAAGCAATTGGATTCCATTAAATTTAAGCAGTTACAGACGTTTCAGTGCCGATGCTCATATTGTAATGTAGCTCTTTATTGTCTTTGTTGCTAGTTGTGGGCGAGTAACATTACGTTCCCTCTGTATTCTCAGTGTCGAAGCCAAACCAGAGGCCAGTGTGACTGTGGATGCTCCTGTCCCTCCCACTTCTCCTCCTACTCCTACTCCTCCTCTTCTCAGCATCCCAATGTCCCCTTCACCCATCCCAACTGCTTCATCTGCCTCACCACCTCCTGCCTCTTCTCAGCTTCACTCTTCCTCCTCACCCTCACCTCCCTGTCCTGATGCTGATGCTGACGCTGCTGCTACTTCTGCAGTTGACTGTGGGTCTGCAGTGCCTCCCTCAGTCCAGCAGGAGGAACAGCATGGAGTCCCTTACTTTAGGTAGGTACCAGTCAGAATGTCGGCTTGTCTTATGGACTTCTACAGTGATTTCATAGAAACGTTCTGCTGATGCTTGAATTACAATACAATAATTTGCCTTTTTTGGTTAGACTCAACCATAAAAAGACACAATGAATGATGTGTCCTATAAGTACAATGTGATACTTTTCGGTGGCATTGATTAGGCTGTCGTGAGTAAAGTAAATGAACTCCTTTGTTTCAGGGCTGTGGTGCTCAGTGAGACTCAGAGGTTGACAGGACTCTCAGAGCAGTGGGAAATTCACTTTGATGATGCGTCCATCCCAGAGGAAAGTGAGTATTGCAGTCAATTACATTTGGGTGTAAATGACTGAATAAGCGCTAAACGAAATGAGGTTGGTCACTTCAGTGCAAAGCGTATCTTTTCCAATGAATGTATGTATTTTGTGTATTGTTTTTACATGCATGTAATTTTATGGCGTGAATGACAATTTGAGGATTTGTCTGTATCTGTTTTCAGCTGTGGAGGTTAACATGAAAAATTATAAAATAAATTTTTAAAATTAAGTGTCACATCCATAATTGTAAATCAACCAACTTTTAACAATACATCTCTTGCTGTGCCCCTCAGTGAGAGACCGCATGCGGACAGCCGTGGGTCAGGCACGGCTCCTGATGAAGGAGCGATTCGGTCAGTTCAGCGGCCTGGTGGACGACTGCGAGTTTGGTCGCGGTGAGAAAATCACCACCTGCACTGACCTCCAGGGATTCTGGGATATGGTGTACTTCCAGGTGGAGGATGTCAACAACAAATTCAATGCTCTGAAGGAGGCAGAGGGACGGGGCTGGACAGAGGAGAAGAAGCCAGCACCCCGGCAGAAGAAGCTTGTTAAGGTGAGGCTGCTTCAGAAGTAATCTAATTGTGTATATGGACGTCGTACTTGAGAGCACTTTAGGACTAGACAGTTATGATGATGTGTGAGGGTCTCATGCGTAGGGGCTGGTTAGTTTGGCAGTGAGGAAGTGACAGAACAGTCCATTCCACCCAGGTGTTTTTGTTGTAGTTGTTTAGTTTTTGACTTTTTGTGAGGGAATGTAAAAGAGTAATTCCGTAAATCCAACACATACCCCACATGCTTAGGTTTCAATAAATTCTAGGGGGAAAAAATGATCAAGTGTATCCACATTAGCCTTGAGACATACTACATTTTTTATGATTTGATTTCAGACCAATATACAATCAGTTTGGTGAAGGGAGAGAAGTGTCGATTTTAATAAATCTGATTTTTTCCCCCCAGTTTGTTAATGATTTTTTGTGGCATAACGTGTCCCCTCACAGAAGCCTCCAATAGCAGGCACTGCGGCCAGGCCAGGTGCAGGAGCTGCAGGTAACGCTGCAGCCAAGAGCCGCTTGGCTGCCATCAAAGCAGCCATGAAGGCCAAACAGCAGCAGGCCGAGGCAGAGAAGGCAGCGCAGGCAGCAGCCAGTGTCCAGGACGTCGCCCCCTCCCTGGCCACCCCATCCACACTCCAGCCTGTAGACACGGTGGTGTTCAATGGAGGCTTCTTCAAGGTCGAAAGTCCACTGAAGACAGCCGGTAAGGGAATTTTGACTTTGTTATTTGTTTACTAATTAAAAGTTGTCTTTATTTGAAAAAAAAAAATCTATCCCAAGTTTTATAAGAAAGCTGTTACGTTGTGAGGAACTATGACAAAATAGCTGTGGTGATGGAGAAATGGAGTTGACATTTATTTGGAAATGTATTCTTATTGCCTTAAACCAGAAGCTGTCAGGAGGTCGTCTCGCCTGAGCGCGGCCCCGACTGCTTCCCCCTGCCCTGCTGCTGCCTCTCCATTCGTCACCCCCAGCAGGCATCGGCGTTCCACTGCCCCCGTCTACGCCTCTCCTCTCACCCGCGCAACTCCCGTCACCACCCCAGCGCGCCTGTCTAACCCATCCCCAGCCTGCACCCCTCAGCCCAGCATCCCTCCAGCTTCCTCTTCCAGCGACCCAAACCCCACCAGCCTCGCCCTGAGCTTCTCCCCAGAACGCTTGTGTCCCACTAGCATGTCGCGGCTCTGCCCACAGCCCCCGGCCCCAGACAGATCCCCATGCTCGTCCTCAGAAGCTGTTCTCGCTCTCGATCACCCCGAGCCTCCTCACTCCCCGCCCAGCCTACTGGTGACCTCTCCCAGCTGCACCACAGAGCAGTGTCTCCACACAGCGGACTCCCACACCAGCCAAACAAGAGTTGTGAGGTAAGGGCACCCTTGTTTGCTTCTCCAGGGCTCTCAGATGGGGAAGTATCAAGGTAACCGACTGACTGAATGTCCAGGGTAACTCAGTGGGAGCTGTGAGATAATCTAATCTGTTCTTCACAGCATTCCCACAGATGTTGATATGAGCGCATCGCCAGAGACACCATGCACAGAGGTGAGTGGCACATCATGTCTGTTGTCAAGATTTCATAAATTCAATTGATTTGTGATTTAGTAAAAGAAATTTACAAGGCAGATTTCACTTGTTACTACTTTCATGTGATATTCTCATATTTAATCTATGTTTTTATAGTATGAATATCTGCCTGCCTAGATGTTTTTGTTATGAGGCAAAATGTGAATGAAGTTGTTAAAGTTCCACGAGACAATTCTGCTGTAAATGGCACTGTATAAATATAGTTGAATTGAATTAAAAAGCGTCAAGTTAATTTCCTGAGTTTTGTGTGGATGGAAATAGAATGCTCCTGGGCTGGATTTTGAGCGCTACCTCCAGACCACAGCGCGGGTGAGCCTGTCTCCTCGAGAGGACATCCCCACAGAGACCTTCTCCCCCATGGCAGTGGACATAAACATGGAGAGCCCAGAGGCCCCAAGGCCAGGTGCTCTTCCACAGACCCCAACTGGTACATACCAATGATGTCATTCCAGTCTCTAGGGTGAAGGGCAGCAGAATGTTACGAAGAAACTGTTTCGACTTGGCGTTAATTACCTCTACTTAAATTGGCATGCAAACTCTGTGGCACTGGGCTAGCTCTCTTGTAATGCTACATTGTACCATGTTTGCATTAAACATAATGCTAATCAACAGAGCTCAATGCCAAATTAATGTTTACTGAATTCCACATGGCTCCTTTAAGATCACAGTCACTGTTAAGTTATATGTGGTGTTGGTTCTGTTGGTTTGGTGTGTAATGGTGTTTGGGCACCTTTTAGAATCTAACACCTTCACTCTCTTCACTCCTCCCCACCCCCACCCAGCACTGCCACAGATGTCCCCACTGTTCACCCCTCAGATGGAGCAGGTTAATATTGGTCACTTTTCGTTGTTCCCTTTTCTTTTTCATTATGCATTCATATTTGGTTAGCATTAGACATTTCTTCTTCCTCTATTTTCATATGTTTTCACATTTTATGTTGGATAACTTCAAGTATGCCGGTAATTTTCTTTATTAAGTAATGTAATAGTATTTTTGTCTACTTTCTGCCATGCAGCCAGTTGACTCAAACCTGTTATTCTTCACCCCCGATCTGAAGGACCGAGTCCGTCAGTCAGTGTGTGAGCGTGACCTGATGATGTTCACCCCTCCGAACCACAAGTAGGGCAACACAAGAAAAAGAAAAATTTTATATACAATTTTTTTTGTTAGTTCACTGCTAATTGGCAGGCGTAAATAAAGGCCTCATTTCCACAGTAACATTTCTAGTCTCATTTCTTTTTCTTGCGGGAGCCGCTGCTCGGCGAGTGTTTTGACGGACCCAAGGAGGTGGTGGAGGCTACGGGGGTGGTGAGTGTTGAGACCGGGAGGTGCTCTTCCTCCTGGACATCTCCTCTCTCAGCCTCCTCCTCCTCTTCTTCTTCCTTGCGTCTCTCTTCCGCCTCCCACAGCTCCCTTAGTCTGCAACACAGCCATAGAGCATCTGGAATTGTCTCAAGACAGGTATTACATTTTATATGGTCCAAATGACAGATTGATTTGTTCTGTGCTGGTCCACTCTCATCACTAAATTACAGAAAATCCCAGACACCTGTGAATATATATTTTCAACACCAATCATACTTGGAATACTTTTTTCCAGAGGTCTTTAAAGTCCTTGAATTTGTCGTTTAAGAAAAATAAAAAATATCTTGTTTGACTTGGAGACTCAATTGCCCACATTGCAATGGAACATGCTGTTTCAGTATGAGATACCATAATGCAGGGGTTTCCAACCTTTTTTCCACCAAGAGCTTATTTGACATCAATCAACGTGGCCGAGACATACTCTTCTACTATTTTACATATACTGTGTACTATATATACATGAAATATTGACAGTCCTGGAGATAAATCGCCAGAAAACACCAAAAATAACCAATGGGATGAGAATACAAAAGCACCTTGAACCCAAAATGCAGCCAGCTGCAGCCAGCCAGATAAGGTCAGGTAATGTTGAATTCACCTAATGTTACATCCTTTACCATCTTACACACTTACAGTGCAGTGCAAATGCTCATGTAAAGTGTTGTGAAAATCTGTGAGGAGAAAAATATTGTCTGGCCTGTTCTGGTGCCAATTATAGCCAAATCTGGTGTGTACTACCAACAGCAACTTGAATAAAAGAGCAGTAAAACTGGGATCATTTTGTACCAGATAGGGCAGGATGCAGGATTTCATGTCATAAATATATATATATATTTTTAACAGGTTTAATACCTTTTGTGACTTTCAAGGGATTTATTTACATTTCCTTTGATCCTCTGGAGAGCTACTCTTAATCAGGAGGCAAGCTACTGGTATCTCCTGAGCTACCTGTTGGAGACCCCTGTAATAATGGAATAAATAACATCCCATGAAGTGGGTTGTGAAGACGGACATTTCAAAAGTAGCCTCTAGCTGTACCTGGCTGCCTCTTTGGCCTTTGTGAGAGCTGCCTGTGCCCTGGCTGCCTCCGTTCTCTCCTGCTCAACCATGTTCCTCAGCAGCAGTGTGTGGTCATAGGCAGGGAAAAACACCTTGTGAAAGAAATGGTGTGTCCAGTGGATCCAGCTCTCCATCTCTCCACCTTCAGTGCCTGCCAACACTAAAGGCTCTGGGTGGGGGGGAAAAAAAACAAAAACTTGCTTATGATCCTTATGGTCCACTATATCTCTGTTAATTTCTTCAAATTTCTTTCCAAACATGCAATGAAGGCTTTGTGAGGAGTGTTTGCATTTATTATTATGGCAGGCACTGTTTTCTAAATGGGTTTTAAAAGTAAACCCTGAGTAATGATCTTAAATGGTCTTCAAGTAGAATCTTTTGGGGTTTAAAAAATGTTGTACAAACTTAGACAAAACTAACTTACAGTTAAACTTGAGCTTTCATTTCTATTGGGTAAAAAGCAATTTACAAACTTGGTGATTGATGGGATGGTGCAAACCTTTAGGATCCAGAGCTTCCATAGACTGGACCAGGGTATCCAAGACCGGTTCAGTCTCAAAGTTACCCATCTCTGCACGGCTAACAGTCTCTGATCTAGGAAAAACTTTCAGAGAACAGCCAAGATGAATGTACACATAGTTTTTGAGGTGTAGGGGGAGTATAATAAGAAGCCAGGTTACTGGATAACTGGGTAACTTCTGGAGTAACCGGTCATTTAAAAACAACATGTTACTTCAGAAACAACTGATGCTCAATGGAGGGTCCTTTTAGAGATCAGTGGTAACTCCCAAAGCTTCCCGGGTTAACCAGTGACCTTGCTTAGTGGTATAGGCCCCAGCACTGCAATGTTGAGATGTGTTTCTTGGGTTTGTAGACAGACCTGCTGAGCTCTGTTTGCAAGCCATCTCCTCAGGTGTGCGAGAGGAGTCGTTCTCTTTGCGTTTTCTCACCTGTGAGAGAACAAACTGATTAGCAAACAGTGATGTCTCCATCTGGGCGGAAAGAGAGAGAGAGGGTTGTAAAAGGTTTCTGTATTATCCAAGTCTTCTTAACTGAGTGTTACACACACCTTTACCGATCTAGTGCTGCTCCCGCCAGCTGACATTTTTTGAGACTTCATCTCTGATCCAACCTACAAACAGACTTCAGTATTAGATAATAGAAGCCCATGCATGCATGCCATGCATGAATATTATTATATTATTACATTATTTATGTAATTAAGTATTAATTGATGCGTAAAACAAGGTAGGTAGGATTTCAGGTAAATCTCTTGGCCTTTTCTCTCTTGCCAATGCTATCTAACGTGCTACAACTTGAATACTCATTTAAACAAAAGTCGTAAATTGACCACAGGTGAAGTGTTCTGGGAGGCCTGCTGGCTGGTCCTTCCATCTGGTGTGACCAGCGAGCTCCTGGCCTCGCTCAGGCTCTCAGCTGAGGACTGCACCCCGCTCTGGTTCTTCACATCAGCACAGCCCAGCAGGGCCTCAAAGAACTCCAAAAAAATCATCTGTGGGGACCAGGAAGGAAGACACAGTGTTGGGCAGTAGCCTCACTACAAGTAGAAAAGCTGCTTTAGTGTAGTGAAGCTTCATTTCAATGTAGAGTAACTGGTAGCTTAGCTCACTATATTTTCTGAGTAGCTTGCCCACTTGTTGCTCTGACTGACAGTACAGAAAGCATAGTCACTGTTACACACATTTATCTTCATACTGTTTTGAGTCAAATTTGGAAATGTAGTGTCCAGTGAAGTTCAGAAAGACAGTTTGAGACTTGGAGATCACCTCTATATCCAGGTTACTATGGGTGTCACTGTAGACCGATGGGTTCTCTAGAGACAGGATCTGTAAGACTGTTCTGGGTGTCAGAGCACGGTCAAACAGATGAAAATCCTGTGGACAGAGGATTTCACCGTAGTGTTTCCACTAGAAGCGTGCAAATGTTTAACTGCTTTCTGACTAAAACTAATGAGCTATTTACCTTGAGCATCCATATAAACTGTCTCATGGTCATAATTTTGTCACACCGTGTGATTGAATTGACCTGACAGAAGGCCTGGTGAATCTCCCAGCTTTTTTCAATGTAATTCACAGCAATCTCTGCTCGCGCTGAGTCGCGGAATAGAAAACCTGCAAGTATCGTCAGATCAAAGACTGTCACAAGATGTATAGAACGTGGACACAGGACATATGGATGTATGGAAATGAACAGCCTCTTATGTGCAGGCAGGCAGGCAGGCCGTGACGCGCTTTAGAGTACCTTTGACTTGCTTTGCATTAGGGATAATGTTTTCTCTCATCAGCTTGGAGAAGCATGCAACGATGACGCCATTACCAGATGATCTGGGAGAAGATAAGAAAACACTGTACACTACATACAGTACAAAAACATACTGTACACTACATACAGCACAAAAACATACTGTACACTACATACAGTACAAAAACATACTGTACACTACATACAGTACAAAAACAAAAAAACAAACAAAAAAAAACATTTTCCGAATTCACAAAAGCAGAGTTGTAGTTTCCAACTAAACCTTACCCAGCTACTTTATGGTACATGTGATATGCCAGAATGACTAAGGAGCTGACGAATGTCCTAAGCAGCATGGTGGAAAATGGAGAGTGAATCTCTTCAGGTGGGACATCCCCTGTGTTTCAGTCACATTGGAGCAAAGGTTGAGGTACATGGCTTCAAAAATAGAGAAAGCTTTTTTTCCCTCTATGAGGTAACTTCAGTTTGTTTTAGAAATATTACACTCAGTTATTTATACAATTATATGTCATTTGCATTGAAATGTTACATTGATAATTATCAAATACCATAATTACTCTGGATTTTTATTTCAATTCGCTTTCTTTCCATGGCTGACAATGATAAGAGGCAGGCTCTGCCTTTGTCTCTCACCAACACTGACAAGGCGATCCATCTGGGCCAGGGTGAGGCCGTGCAGGTGCACTTTGCAGTCCATGAGCATGCGCCACAGCTGCAGGCGTGTGAGCAGGAAGGTGTTGTCTGGGGAATCACCTAAGCCCAGACTGCTGTAGAAGCCATAGATGGAGCGAAGCTCAAAAATGTGCCGCAGCACTGCAAACTCCACCTGAAACACACACACATATACAAAGTGGAATATCACAGAGGGCATGAATGGCCCAAGGTATGACGAAAACCATGTAAGCTCTCCAGTACAGCTTTTTAATTTCAAGCAAATCATCAATTGTTATGCTCTTCGACAAAACTATTTTGTTGAACTCTCATTTGTAACCCTTAGTCAGTTTACAAATAAAATAGCTCACTGCTCTTGTTGTGAGAAACCAACTACTAACTACTAACAATCTCTCTTTTGACTCTCTTGACAGTCTGGATTTATGTGGTATGGGTAAGGTAAAGGCTATCAGTGAAGGCAGTGCTCACCTGTTTCATTTCTACAGCTCTATGAGCTTCTGGGAGTTTTTCCAGTAGTGTTTGGATTTCAAGAGTCATGTCTGGCCCAAGCACTGATGTCCAACCAGATGAGTCCACAGGTGGTTTAAGACCATCATCTATGGAAGATGACATCCAAATTACTGTATGTGTATATGCTATGTGAGTTTGTCATTTTTTGATAGTAAGTTCTTTGTCAGGCTAACCTTCACAGGAGGTAGGCGTGTGTGTCCGAATGCCACTCAGATCTGGAGTTCTGAAGCCATCCATACAAAATGAGGGGAATTCTGCCATATGGTCATCAATGAACTCCCCTTCAAATATGCGTCCATTTTTGAAAATAAACTTGCCCTGCAATGTTTACATCCACACACATTCCATTGGTATATGAAATAAACATTAAAGGATGTAAAGGACATAGAAACAGCAACTGCTGTTTTATCCCATACAGTCTTGATAATCTGAGATTATCATCATACAGCTACAGATTACAGCACACAGATTCTACGAGTATTAACCTGGCCATGCTTTTTGTTAGCCTTCCATTCGCCCTTATACACAGCTCCGCTTGCATAGTAGAAGGTGCCTTGGCCATGACGAAGGCCCTGCACAAAGCTCCCTGTGTACTCATTCCTCAGAGGGTACTGGGTACCAGGGACTCTCCTCAGGAACCACGTGTGTGTCCCTTCTCCATGCTGCACAACAGCGAAAAACAAATTAAAACCTGCAGGTTCTGTGTGTTGGTCTAATTATATGGTGTTCAGTTACTTTTGTTCTCCATTTTGTGTTGTGTATAATAGACAGAAACATTATTTCTGACTTTTGATTTATATGGGCCGACACGGTAAAGACTTTTCTTTTCACTCCCACTGATTGAACTAAAATATGTGATACTTCTAAACACACAATAGCCTTTTGTGCCATTTGTATGCAGTTTTTATAACAACAAATGTGACAAATGTCACACTGATGTCTAACAAGTTTTGAGGGAGAGAGCATGAACTAGAAATATCTATTGGAGCAGTTACCTGGGAACTTTATGTAAAGATGAAGTGCTCACTTTTCATATTGAGACCCAATAAATTCCAGAAATTTTGGACATTATTTTTACTTCAACTCATGTAAACTGGGAGTAAAAACCTCTGTAACACTGGTCAACATTTTCTAAACAACACAAAACACTATACTATGAACCAAAGGCTATGAATATATTTATCCAGTTGATCACTTTCTCAATTTGCTGTATGTACACAAGTCAGATGAGTATGAAGAAACAGATTAATGTGTGCTATCTCAACCTGAGTCAGACCTGAATGCCATTTTCCCATGATCCATTGTACTGCTGCCCCAGCTGCAGCCACCTCATCCTGCCCTCTCCATGTCTTGTGTTGTTCTTCCACCAACCTTCATAAAGGTTTCCCGATGGGTAACTAGATCAAGGAGAAACAAACGGATGGAAATATGGTATTTTTTTTTTATCTAGTGGCTTTGCATAATAAGCTGTTCAGCACAGCATATGCATATGCATACCAACGAACACCCCATCCTTCCCTGCTGTTGTTGACCCAGTCTCCCTCATACCAAGATGTCACCTCCTGGTTGTAATACATTGTACCCTGTTTTCAACACAAGAAACATGACCATGAAAAGGATCAACACGACCATGAAAAGGATCAACTGCTGATGCGAGGAAGATGTAGATTGAGGGATTTATTAATTTGTCCCAAGGTACAAAAAATATAGGAAAATATGTGAATATGTGAAATATGTAAAATCAAACTCATGGCTGCTTGAGAGTCCACAGCAATTATGTACATAATAAGACATGTATTAAGTGAGTGATATCATATTCTTGCTTTGTGCTATATTCAAATACCTTGCCATGTCGCTTCCCATGGTGCCACTGTCCTCTGTAAGTTAAAAAGTTTTTGCCACACTTGTATGTTCCAATACCATGACGAATTCCATTGAATACTTCACCTTCATAACAACTTCCATCCAGCCATTTGTAGATCCCATGACCCATGGGAACATTTGAAACAAAGTTTCCCTGGTTAAAAATATATTACGCCATAATGTGTTATTTTTCCCCACAAACACAATTAACAGACCATTGAAAGTAAAGAGTGGAATCACAATGTTTAAATATGCGGTACATTATTGCTACCTCATATTTAACTCCGTCTGCCCATATGTAGGTACCACGACCATGCATTAGTCCATCCGAAAAGGAACCCTGTTAGTAAATATATTTTGCATCAGTGTAGGTTTTATTTTTATGTTTATCCAGCTTTCATATGACTATGCCATACACATTAATTTAGAGATGGTATCAAAAGGCATTGCCTAATAAGGATACCTCAAACAGGGGCAAAATGTTATTGTATTGCTTTAATATCATTATAACGTATCTAGACTTCTAAATATACCTTGTAAACATGGCCTCCATGGAAATGTGCGACCCCTTCTCCGATGAAGAGGCCATTAACTTTCTCACCTTCATAACTGTCAATAATCATTTTCAATGATCAGACTACATTCAAAATCTCATTTATTAGCATGGACAAATATTAAACAATCATTAAGCCAACCTTTTAATGATAGTGTTGAAAAGGGTTGCCTTTGGTTCTTGCTGGACGACTGGTTGGGATTGTGATATGGCAGATGCTGAAACCAACTCATCCTGCTCGCCTTTCGCATCATCTGTTTGCGTTGCTGGATCATATTCAATACTAGCAGTAGATGCTATCAGCTTACTTACTGATTCTTCTAGCGTTTGCTCGCGTCCTTTTTTCTTTTTGTCTCCTTTTGCCATTTACGCACTGTACTGTCCAAGAAAAGCGAAATCTAGCGAAAAAAATAACTTGACAACAGTAACAACTTTTTGTTGCTAGGGTGTTCCCTATCCTACGGAGACTGCGAAGGGCCAAACAGCGGTTTGTAGTGAAGACTATTAACAACAAGGGTGGATAAAGCAGAAAATGTTTAAAATATCTTTATTAGATGTAGTTTACAAGTACAAAATCACAAACAAATACAATGTTGCTATTTAACATATGTACATCAAATAAATCGGCCAAATATTTGGCTATTGTGTGACCACTGTTCAAACAGAACATTTCTGCACAATAGGGCTGTGCTACCAGTAAAAGAATTACTAGGACTGAGATTCTATTAAGAGCATGAGTTCTAAAACACATAGCTGAGACAGACATTTGCTAAAGTATGTATTCAAACACATTTTCATCTAAGCCAAACAGGAAACTGTCTTGTTTCAGTCCTGTGAAATAACGTCCAGATTGGCCAAGTGCCTCATGGTGGGTCGACCATGAGGACAATTCCATGGCTGCTCAATGTCACCCATGTGACCCACAAGTTTCTTCATCTCATTGACATTCAAAGCTGTGCCGATCATCACCTGGAAGGTAGTGACACGTTTACAAAAACACCAGGAGCAGGCATTCTTGGCACATATAACAAGTATATACCTAGATAAATTAATATACCCACACCTGACACCATGACGCAAATATTGAAGGAATGAGATGAATCTGTTGAATAAATATGAATATGCATCCGTCCCTTTCACTCACCGATTTGCGACAAGCTCTGGAGGCAAACATCTGCCTGACACGAGAGGGCCGGCACATCACCCCTGGACTGTCACTCAGCATGAAGATGAGCTCCTCTATGTCACTGGGACCAAATGTCCAGTTCTTACTGGTGGGTAATGACACCAGTTTCACCCTCTGCATGACTTGTGCTGAGAAAAAAAAATCAGAAAACATTGGCAACATTCTAGAGAACATAAAACAAAAACAAAAACTTCATGTGGCCTTCTGCTCCTACCATCTTCATCAATCTTGAACTCAAAGCCATTTTTCCGGAAGATTTCAAGGTTATCTATGAGCACTGTTTCACTGACAGCTGTAAGGTGAAGATTCTGTGGTCTGTATTTACAAACAAAAAGAAAAAGTTTCTTCAAAGCCATGACAAAACCATATTTTTACTGATCTATATCCTTACAGCAGTGGGACCATTAAAGATACGACAAACTCACACTATTAGCTTCTGTCCTTGTAGCACTGTGTGCTGCTGCAACATCTCAAAGTTGTATTTTTCATCAGTAGCATGTTGGTCTACAATGAAAAGGTCTGCCTTGATTTTGGTGATGATGAAACCAAGATTGAACTGCCCAATGATTTCCATCTTCTTAAGCATATCTTTGCTGAAAAGATAAGACAATGTTAATATTGTGGGATAACCTGCTATTGAAGAAACACTACTTATTTTTTCCACTTCAAATAGCTTCATTTACTTGTGATGGGAAGAATGGTCTCTCATTGATATTGGCTTCTGGAAAGCATAGTACTGTAAATTATGTGTTGCATAATTGCAATTGCAATGTTGCAGGGAACGGGACCTTTTTCATCACACCGAGTACCACGTCAGTTTAATTTTCCAACATGTAGGACAGTCTGATTGACCGTCATGTAGAACCATACACATTGAAAAATTACACTAAAGTTGTACACAGTTGGTTGAAACTTGACAGTGAAGTGTAGATTATAATTTATATTGTGTTACCTTCATCTACACCACTGTGTGTGGTACAGTACCTAATCTCTTTCTTCAGTTCATCCTCTGCAGACTGGTTCTCCCCTGGATTGATCTTTGCCCTGAAGCGCCGGTACACTGGCTCATCATCTCCGCTCCCCTTCCTCCGCTCTTTAAGTCTCTGCAGTCTTCCGGAGAGTTCCATCATGCTGAATGGCAACATCACAGCCCTCTTCCAAACCTTTGTGGGAGCATCAAGTATGTTAATGTTGAAGGATGAGACATTCCTGGACCCTGTACCTGAGGTTCCGGAAGACAGGTCTTCATCTCGTCTTGCTTTCTTTGCCTCTGGGCTACACTCTGCAGCAGGCTGACTGGAATGTTGGGATTCTGCCATCACGTTTTGTGACGTGGCACTGTCCATATTCACAAGTTCATTGTCCACCTCAGTCTTGATGTGGATATCAGGAGAGTCCACTTCTGACTTGGTAGAGCACATGCTGTTAGGTGTACCTGTGGTAGAGCAATGGTCCGACATGCCAGAATCAACTTCACTCTCTGAGTTCCTGTCATACTTGTAGACATCAAGCAAAGATCGCTTCTCAAAAGAGGACTTAAATGTGTCTCTTGGACTATATTTCAGTGGGGATGTTTTGACTGACTTGAAAGAGGTAGTCTTTTCAGAGCTGCTGAAAAAGGACTGCATGGTCTTCTGAGCTGGGCCACTGGCAACCTCTTTGCCGTTATTCTTCCTTGCTGCTGTGGAAGAGGACTGCTGATTGGAGAAAGCCGCTTTAAGGCCTGCTAGGTTGATAGATGGTGGCTTTGGGCTGGACCAGGTTTGTTCAGGAGCATCTTCACTTACTTCCTCTGAAACAGATGTCTGGTGGGTATCAGCTGCATACACTGGTTCAACCAATCTGCATACACCTAACAGAAAAGGATATCATGCAATTACTTACTCATAAAATATATTTGTAATTTTTTAAATTATATGAACACAACTGACAGGAGGAGCATACTGGGCGCAGAGTGGTTAACAAGGCTGATCTTGTTGACGCCAGTTTCAAACATTGCAATCAGTGAACTCTTCAGGATAGCCAGCAAAAGCTTCTCCTCTTGAAGGAAGATCTGACGCTTGTCAGGTGTGACATTCACATCCACACATTCTTAAAAAAAAAAAAAAGCAGAGATCAACAGCAAAACAGACAACTTCATTTGTCAACAGTTTAAAACAATGTAACTAGAAAGCTCCTCACTAATTTAGACAATGAGACCCACACCAACCTGAAGCAACTGTGATATTTAAAGCAACAAATGGATACTGATGTCTGTTGTACATATGGTAAACTTCATTCACCAGCTTTGAAACCTATAACATAAAAAAGTAGTTATTGGGCAAGTTATAATGTATAATAACGCATTCAAATAAAGAATAAAATGTTTGAAGAATTAGGTGTCTTAGTTAGTATGTCTGTCAGCACCTTTGTTGGGTCACAGGGTCTTTTATTGATAAAGAAAAACTGCCTATCTGTTGAACTCCTTCCAACACCATGGTCACCCCTGGATATAAAACCAGAGATGCTGCAACACAAACACAGAGAGCTAACCGTTTAAAAAGCACAAGCATTACAAATTATTAAAAAACTAGGGAATGATAGGCATCATTACACATCTGCATCTACACATCTATTTCAACTGAAAAAAATCAATCAATCAATGGCCCAGTCAAGATTACAGTCAAACTCACGTGAAGAGTTCTTTGGGCAGCTCAGTTCCACTGAGACCATAGTCCTCCTTCACTGACTCTGTTGGGGAGTGCTGCTGAAATGGAAGCAGGCTCTGTAGCTGCAGAGGAAAGCATAGGTCATGCCTTTTTACAACTGTTTATATACAGTATGTGTAAGATATAATCATGTATCTATCCACACACAAACAAACCAAACTCAATATCTATCCTCATCATTCAGGATAACCTTTACATATAGTACACAGGACTTCACAGGAAGGTGGCTACATTAAAGAGAATGAATACTACTGTACATAAGGTCTTGTTAGTCAAATCAAACCTAACCTGTTTAGGTCCAAACACAGCACCAATGTTGTCCTTTATGCTGTTGCTCCCACCGGTGCAAAGCACAGTGTTGCGTTTCCCCTGACCCACCTGGTTTGTGCAGGTGATACGAACACCAGTGGAGATGATGCAATATGACTGCAGCACGTGCATCATCTTTGCATATTCCTGAATGCACATCATGCACAGAGAGAGAACAGCTGGCTGAGATCAAACCTAATGAAAAACCCATTGCTCATGAACTATCTACTTTGAGTTTAAAGAGCAAATAACAGACATTTTAGAGAAAGACCCTGGCTTTAAAATAGGACACAGATATGCTATCTTGGGCGCTCACAAGCTTGCAAATGAACAACCTTTAACCTTTTTAATGTTGCGCTGGAACTCCTTGTGTCTAACAGGTAGAGTGTAAAAGAGCTGCTGCAGACTGACTGTGGTGCCATGCTGGCGGGGACAGGGTGATTGCTGGGCCAGGCGACCGCTGTTGTCAAACAAGAGCCGCGTGCCCACCTGGGCAGTTTTGTGACACGTCACTATGCATAAATCGCTAGCGAATAGGAGAGGAAGCAAAGAAGAGGAGGCAAGGTAGAAAGAGCATATCATATATCATCGTATCATATATTCTAAACAAAACCATATGTCTAGACAAAGCCTTTTATTTATTCATCTGTATCTTATGTTCACTCACTACCTTAAATTACAATACATGGATTTACTGCCATTTTGAAAGTTTTAAGTTTGGGTTACTATGGGGTATTGTAGAACAGCATACCTACCTGAGAGCACAAAGAGAGCTTAGGGCTTCCCCACGGAAGCCAAATGTCTCCACGTGGATTAGGTCAGAGAAGTCACGCAGCTTGGATGTGTGGTGCTTCAATGCTGTGGAAACAGACAAGCTCAGTATGCTTACAAAATCTGTGTTTCTTTAAGCGGAGAAAGAAATGCCTGGGATTGTAAATCATTTATCCAGTGTCTCACTTAGCCCTTCGAAATTTGCCTCCTCTACTCCACTGCCATTGTCCGACACCTCAACCAACTCTGCTCCATTTTCTTTCAGTTTAACCTCTGTGGAGACATGATTTCAACACACAGGTTTGAGGTATTTTAAGCAGGGGTGTGGTGGGCGTTGGACACAGGGTACAGAGTCTGCACACTTTTTGGAACTTTTTAAATATTAGCATTAATTTATAAATTTTATTCATAAGGTGTTATCAACAGTGATATCAATAAGTGCACACCACAAGAAAACCTCTCTAGTAAGCCCTGTATTACTACATAATTAAAATTGCCTAGTCTCAGGTCCAGCTTATGTACCCACACTATCATAGTGCAGTGCAGTTGCATACCGACATTGGTAGACCCTGCATCGATGCTGTTCTCTACCAGCTCTTTCACAGCTGTTGCAAGAGTCAAAACAACTTGACCGGAGCAGATTTGGTGGACTGAATGTTTGTCAATTGCCTTGATGGCCCGAGCTGGATCAGTGCTGTGGAAAGAATTAATATTAACAGCAACTGCAGAACTTGTCATTGGCATGGTATGATAGAATGACAACGGTGGTAATAAACGGTTTGATAAAGGTGCTCTTCATGTTAGGTGCGTGGCATATGAGGTTTCACTGTTGATATTAAACTCACCAGGCATCCATCGTCCTAATATGGAAATTCCAGACTATCACTCACGTTATGGTTTATACTTCCAGGTCATCAGTGTCAAGTTCTTGTGGAGTACTTGTGCGGTCAGAGAAAATTTACTAAACGGGGCCTGGTACGGTTCTTAATTAGATAAAGATAAAATAAAGATAGCCAAGATTAGCATTTAAGTAATGAGTAGCACAGTTTTCTGAGAACCTCCAAACTGTCTTGTTTATCCATGTTAAACATAGACATTTCCTTTGCAAACATAACATAGACTGCATTGATTGCTTCTTCACAAGCTATGGCAGCTACATGCTACGGCAGCTACAATGTTGTGTTCCGCGCGCTAGTACGTCAGTGGATCACGACGCTAAGTACACAACTGTAATCCCGCGAGATTTTTAATCTAATTTTAGCATTTCGCTAGCATTTATTTCAAAAGTGAATGACATTCAGCATTCTGACCATCTCTGAATTTATTCGAGTATTCTGATGGCGACCTTTAGTTAATTTTTACTTATTTGTAGCAAAACCAAGCGTTGCAGGTTTTTGAAACATTTCATCATCCCGCTGTCCATATGACGTGCCAACCATGTCACACAGGGACAGTGACTGAACTAGGGCTTGCAGAGCGGGGCGAAAAAATTAGACATTTTATTTATCGTTGTATAGTCTTGTAATTTACTTGTACTTATGTAGCATATTAGACATGGTAATTGATTGTTATTGTAATCTTAATGGATAGATGTTACATTAAATGGCAGTTTTCGCTTATTGTTCATCGCTTTCTTTGTAGAGACTCCCTGATTGTGTACAGCTCAAACATGGCGACTTGCTGTCGGTAGTGACAGCAGGTGTGCGAGCGCAACTCATAACACACATGGTTACTTAACTAACTTATATGATTTACGGATTATGGAAGCCTAGATTGTAAAGCAACTCTAGGATAGAGCGCGTTTTTTGTCAGCATCTGTTTTTTTTTGTAGGAGGACTAAGTTGTACTGGCTAGACATGTTGAACAGACGGGGCGAATACGTTAACGTTAACAATATAGAGGAAGGTTCGAGTAGTGGTAGTTGGGGAACAAGCAGCCTTTTTTTGTTCCCAAGGAATTTAACGACTTGTAGTAGAAGAAACAGAAAAGAAACAACCCCCTTGCGCTTAACTGATGATGACGAGGAGGACGTTCAGTTTGACAGTAAGTAAAGGTTGCAAGTTGTCTGACAACATGAACTGCCCGATCCTTCAGCAGTTATTTTAAGCCATGGCTGATGATGACATGATGAGGGGGTTGTGATGGTTATCCCAGCCTCTACTAGTCTAAGATTCCATGTTCCATCCAAGGAAACCTCTTTTCATACCTGTGAAAATACTAACTTACACGGTCATTGGGATCATGCACTCGGTGAATTTTAGACTTGGGCTTTGTAGTAAGGCTAGCGGTAGACCTTACGTCATAATTCACATGCTTTTCTGATAGGAGATGAGGATGTATTAATTTTGGAGAGTTTCCCATCATGGTGTTCTCTCGGGTGTAGAGGCCTGAGTTATGTTTTGAACAGATAAGCATACCCTAACCTAACACACCCCTTCACACTGAAAAAGCAACCAGTAAGTTTATTGCAGTCACTGTGTTAAGTCTACTGCAGAATTTTCTGAATAGGAGGTAGCCTAAATAAATAATGGACTCAGAGAAAAAGGATATAGTTGGTCTGATTGCTAAAGTCATTGCTGAAGGTATAGTAAAGTTTTTCATTACTTCAGACATTTTCTTGTCTGACTGCACCATCATAGTGCACAGCATTTAAAACAGATGTTAAGCGAGCTTTGTGTCATGAAATGGATAGTTTTTTCATTGTCAAACGGGCAACAGCCAGCTTGAGATTTGTGTTTTGCTTTTTGTTTCTTGTTGTTAATTGTCTTCTGCCTCTTGGGTAAATGAAGCTTCAGATTCAGAAAACAGCTGTGAAGTATTGCTGGCAGGAAAACAGTACACATCCATCCAAGAGTTTACATCTGCCATTCCCAATCATCTATTACTTGGTTCCCTATTGGAACATTTGTGCCTTGTCTACGAGAGAGACCCCACCAGGTCACGTATGCTCTTTAAAGGTAAACATTCATGCTGTCAGGTTGTATATTATAGTCGAAACGTGGCATTCTGAATACTTCGTAAAGTTACCAACAGTGTTAACATTCTTGAAAAGCATTTTGTTATTTCCGTATTCTCTTTTGATGTTGCTCCAGTGGATATCTGTATTTTTGATCAACGTTATTCTGTCAAAGTTTAAGATTTTTTTCTGAAAAACAGAATGAGTATACTGTAAGAAGATCGCTGACAACACAGGCAAAAGTAGCACTGAAAATGGTTCTGTTTCTCTCATTGACTGCTGACCCATCTCTCCACTTTTCCCTAGTAATCGGTCAGAGATTGGCCAGTATGAACCTCCTTTCTCCTCTTGCCATCAGTGATGAGTTCAGCACCGTGAGACTCCAGCACAATCGTGCCTTTACTGAGCTCCTGCGAGCAGCCAGCTCCTCATTGTTTCCCCAGGTGGGATGACCCAACTTGTGTCCGAGTCAAACAGATTACGTCCATTCAAACGTACTTAGATATACTGTATGTATTGAACCAAATTAGTGAATTGACATCTGACTTAAATTTTCATAGTATTCATTTTCGGGTACACTGTTAAAGCAATACTGTATAACAATATGCCACTATTTGAGGTATCCCTCTTATACAACAAAACATTTTGGTATCATCTGCAAATGAAATGCAGATGAAATATTATTCCCACCAGCCGTCCAGGATATGCACTGTGCAGTTCTGGGTGCAGGGTAGGAAAACAGAACCTTCACACTACAGCGTATGACATTGTAGACTATATTGCCATTGAACACCAACTGGCATATTCTAGTTTTACCAGTAAGGCTCCAGGAAACATTTGGAAGGCTTTGTGTGCTTTTCTGGGTAGCTAGTCCACTAGTTTTACATTTCTTAGTGTTGCTTTAACACTTTGGGCTTGTACTGATTGTATCTGTTGAGAGATTACAGAGTAGCTGCTCTTGGCCTAAATCCTCACAAGTCCTGAAGCCAAAGTTAACCAGTAAGCACCCATGAATATGTGGACTAACCAGTATCTCACTTTCTTTCCACATCTAGGACTGTAAATACCTTACTGAGGCTCAGAGTAACCTTTTAAGGTAAGAACAATGTTTTATGGTGGCCATGTTTATTTTTAGGCCACTGTTGCTTCAAGAGTGTGTTTTTGAATAATTTTTATTTGGCTTATCACAGAACAAAAGATAGCCTTCTCCAAGCTCAAACCTCACGGTTTCTTAGTGAATTTGAAGAGATCTCAGCTCTTGGCAAAGGTTCTTATGGGAAAGTCTTCAAGGTATCGTTTTGTTACTGTGTGTTCTCTTATAAAGTTCATATAGTATATCAGCATGTTGTTAGATTGATTGATTAGATTGATACATCACTGTGTTTCAGGTGATCAACAAGTTGGATGGACAGTGTTACGCTGTGAAAAAAATTCTGATTAAGAATGTAACGAGAGATGACTGCATGAAGGTGTGTGTGTGCTTGCGTTTAAATTCACAAATAAGATGGCTAAAATTATTTAATGACTCACTTGTTGAAGGGGACACACAAGTGCTGTCATTGGTAACAACAGTGATGTTGTTTTGACTTTGTGTTTAGGTCCTTAGAGAGGTTAAAGTCTTGTCCAGTCTCCAGCACCCCAACATAGTAGGCTATCATACTGCGTGGATGGAACATGTTCAGCCAACAACAGACATTAAGTGGTCTAAAGGTATCTTTTGTATTTACATACTTCAAACATCCAGCATTTCTGCGCACATTTGGGGATATCATTACCCTCTTGAATAGTTTTTGAATTAGAATATGATGCCAATATATACACACACAGTGAATGCTTGAACTGGGCTCTTTTAATGTTGAATTTGCTTCCATTTATCAGAGGCTTTATCAAAACCTTCACTACCAGCCCTTGAAAAACCATCACTGAGGTATTGGTGTTACTTCTATTTTACTCCCTTGCCTTAGATTCACTGCCCAAAATTATTTGCTCGTCTTTTTAATGTAATAATTTGGTGCCAGAGAATCAAACAGAAGTGTTTCTCTGCACATTTCAGCTATCCAGACGAAAGTACTAGCAGTAGCAATGGCTCCTCCATTGTGTTTGAAAGCTCAAGGTGCCCCAAGGACTCCACGCCTGATGACATGCACACCTCAGGGAGCATATCCCAGATAGCTGGACCTACGGGAGCAATAGTTCCAAGGTAGTGTGTCAGAAAATTCCACGAAATCCTGACCACTTTGTTCCTTGCGTGTACCTTGGACAGCCAGCCCTCGCTGCTAGTGCCTGCCCCGTCATGTCGACCGACCCATCATGCTGGGACGGCTCTGGGTTGTCAGAGGAAGACCTCAGTGAGAACAAAGTGGAGATGAACAATAACTCCTACATTGATGTAGACAGCAGTCAGCAGTGGGCTGAGCGCCAACCACTGGAGGTAAGAGTGGTTTGAGACACTAGTATTTATTAGCTTACCACTTTCGGCCATGTGGATATGGTCAGTGCTAGAAGTCATTTCACATCAGTACTGCGGAATCTTTTTGTGTGTGTGCTTATTAACTTTGCATAAAAAAAAAACATTGAATACACATTTATTCATACACACCCTTCCATAAGCGTGAAAGGCATGAATTGTGTTTGATCTGACTTCTTTCGTTCCTTCTTTCGTTATAATTTTATGATGTTCTGGACAATTTGGCAGGCACAGTTCCACCTCATGCTTTACATTCAGATGCAACTTTGCGAACGCTCCCTGAAGGACTGGATCCAGGAAAGGAACTCCAAACCTGATCAGGATCCCAGTCACATTACGGGTTATTTATGTTTTGTATAACATTGTTGTCTTTACATGCAAATGTAAGTGTTTGTAAAATTTTGAGGAAAAAATCACATCAATCAGGTCATGACTTAGGATGCTCTATGTAATCAATGTACTGAAGTGCCCTGAGAACAAGGTGTTAAGGTCATAAGATGTGCCATACACTTGATTTATCAGTTTTGAAATTTAAGATTGTAACTTAAACTTGTTTTTGAACTAAATTTAAACTATTTTTCATTGCAGATGCACAGAGATCCTCTAACACAGATCAACTGTTTCATGTTCTACGTAAAATTCTGGAAGGGGTACAATACATCCATTCTAGAGGAATTATGCACAGAGACCTCAAGGTAAGTCATTATAATTATATTGTTAGTAAGTCTTTATTGTCAAGCAGGTATCCAGTCCATTTATAAGAATTACATTGAGTTAGACTGAATTAGTCATTATTGAAATTTCTTAAGTTTGGGAAATCAGGAAACATTGGAAAACAAGAGGTGCTATGTGACAAACCAGAACTTTGTGGCATGTTTCGTGAAGAATGAAGTCATGCCAGGTATGTGTTGGAAAGCACGTTGGTCGAAGGGAAGGAAAATGCTGTGAAATGTTTGCAGCATCATGTGGAGTGTTTGCGACATCTTGTGCTGTAACAATCCTGTGGAATGTCTGGAACATTTCTGGGAATGTTTGGAAAACTGGTGGGATTGTCCTGGGAACTTGGGTGGCTGCTTGCAGCATTTGGTTGTGTATTTGAAATGTTTTGGGGTGTGTTAAACTGTGGAGGGGCATTTGGAAAATTTTGAGGGACAAAATTTGGATAGACCTGAAAACGTGCCTGTGGGTGTTCATCATCCTCACTGAAGTCTATTTCGATTGGTCTTTCCCAGTAGTCAAAGACAAAGTCAACTATTCTTTGAGGCAGTAACTCGCTGAGTGTGGCTTTGTCATCCTCCCCGTAAAGTTGGTATATTCTGATCTTGCAGAGGCTCTGCAAATCACGAGGCTGTTGTGCAAAACTGATCAATTGTGATTTCTGCCAGGCGTGTTCAGGCAGCTCAAGGCATCTAGGGAGGAGACCTTGTGAGTTGGTTAGGCTTGAGGGTAAGGTGAGGTAGAGCAATTTTCCAAGGAGCTGTTTGTTTTTCAGATTTGGCTTGTGCTCCAGGAAGTGGAATAGGCAGTTCTCTCCCCTTGTTGACAGCTTGTTCACATCTGCGCCATAACGAAGAAGGATGTCCACCACCTCTTTCCTGCCAGCACCGCAGGCCTCATGGAGAGGTGTCCGGCCTTCGTGATTCACAGCATCTGGTTTTGCGCCACCCTCTAGTAATACAGTGATGCAGCTAAGGCTATTGCTCTGAGGGTTAGCAAAGTTTCTTGCCTCAGCCCAGACTGCCAGATGTAGTGGCGTGTTACCAGATGATTCTATTGGTCTGTTAACATCTGCACCCAGCTCAATGAGACAGATGGTAATGTCGGTGTTGAGGACACCAGCTGCCATATGCAGGGGCGTCATGCCAATCATGTCTGCAAGGTTGACGTTGGCACCATAGCTAGCCAGCATGCCCACTGCAGGAAGGGCGCCATATTGCACAGCAAGGTGGAGGGCAGTTTGCCGTCTGTCACTGCTGACCTGAGCATTCAGATCAACACCATGTTCACATAGCACCCGCAGGCAGTCCTCTGCCCGTTGCTGCATGGTCTCCATGGTTACCCATAACCTGGAACCGGGCATGGGCCAAACTGATACAATGTTTGGCCAGTGAGTGATGACCAGATGTAGTGCACTGTGACCACGTTGATCCCTAAGCAAAAATACAAGATTACACAATGTTAGGTCAGTTAGTCTCATTGACTAACTGAACATGTGTCATGTGTTAGGTATTTCATGTTCAGCGTTTAAAAAGGTGGTCCAGGCAAATGAGGGCTGTGTGGTAAAGAGTTACCTGAGATCAGGATTGACACCAGCATGAAGAAGAACCTCCAGGCTATGTACTTTTCTGTATGTAGCAGCAAGGTGGACTGGCAGGCAGGTAAGTCCCTATGATCAAGAATAAACATGGCTGAAAACACCAGAAGACTGATGTGTAATGTAGTTCTTTGCGCAGATGTTACGTTAGCCTGTTATTGTAACCTTTCAAACACGTATCATACAATTCAATAAAATAAAACAGACAAAATAAAATTATAAATTACCTGATAAGGAAAGTTAGTTAATTTTATGTTGTTAAGAGGCATACAGACAAGTGGTCTGTTTTCAGGTTTTGTTAGAAACGCCACATTTTCTGCCAGAATTGCCTTGTAAAATTCATCCGTGGACCCATTTTGTCCATGCTCGGTGCCCTTGGTTGTCATCCGTGTCACCAAAGAAGATTCTCTGACGTTTTGAATGCGTAAAATGTCGATTTTATCCTATTTCTGTTTGCTTTGTCCTTTATCAATGACTATATTAAGAGTTCACGTAGCATGTAGGACTTCGCTAATAGCACTCTTCATCTGATATTTTTTGTATTACTGGTACATAAATACACAGAGACAACTGCGTGTGTGCTGAGCAGTCTACTGAAGCTTATCCTACTGTCAGTACTCGCTTATCTACCTCTTGCAGAAGTTGGGTGCCCTCGGGCTGATTCCGTTGTCAGAAAAAAAATAACTGGTATGATGAACTTGTTGCTTCAAGTGGGTAGGTCTAACGTGTTCAGTTAACACCAAAATATTGTGAGCTATGATGTTGCTTTGAGTCAGACGACTGGATAAAGGGTGCGTTTTTCAAAAGCATAGTTGCCAACTAATGTCGCAAGTTTGTTGGTTCTGATGCAATTTCCCATTGCCAAACAACTAAGTTGCTGTTAGCAAATATGCCTTTAGAAAACAGACGCCTGATTAGATGTTGAGCTTTCATAACTACGGTGTGGGCACAAGTTTGTTTGTTAAGTCACTGTTGACTACATTGATACTCGGTAGACATTAAGTCAAGTTAATGATGTAGGCTGTTTTGAAATTAACCAACCTGTTTTTGGAGATTTGAAAAAACGGTACAGTATTTCCAAACTTGGATGGCTTTGTTAACATGATGCAATTTGTTTTTTGGTAAAAGGGAGTTGGGGCTAGAGTAGGGACTATAGCAGGTTGGCATATTTCCTAAAAAAATTGCCGTGATATTTCAAAAATATTACTTATTTGATTAGTTTGCGATCTAGGAAGTGTTCTAGATCGCAGACGTGTTTGCTCGTAGATTGTGTAAAATTCTAGCCTGACCTGAATGTATAGTCTGGCCACAACCGATAAACTTGGCTCAATCTTAGGGGAATCAGCAGTTGTCTTTCAAACTGGATAGCTCTATGACCAATCAGAGCAAAGTCTGCAGAACATCAAATATGTCCTTCTTTGAAACTAATGACTTGAGTGCCTTTTTCTGCTCAACTTTAAAAGAAAAGTCCAAGTCTAATTTCTTCCAATGTTGATGCCAAAGCCGACTCAAATGACTTCTCTTCCTTGGCCATTGAGTTGATTTGCACAGTCAAAGCCCTGTCTTTATTATGATATGCCACCCAACAACTCTCTACAAAGATAGAGCGTTGTGATTGGTCTTACTGGCAAGACCAGTGGTAGACCTACTAAGGCCACCTACCAATGGTGCGTGGCTTTGTGTAGCAGTTGAGCAAAACTATTTCCTACTGCGTGTCTCAATTTCTAGGCTAGTAAAATTCTCCTCCATGTGAGAAATGCAAGATCAACAACTTATTGGTCTCTTTCTGTTGCTCCATTATAGCCCAGAAATATATTTCTCCATGGAAATGACAGCCATGTAAGGATCGGTGATTTTGGCCTGGCTTGCAAGGATATAATTATGGACAATAATGAAAAGCTACCCACCAGCACATGCAATGGTAAGAAATATGGACACATATGGAAACATATTGCAAACATCTTTGCAATTTGCCAGTAGAGGATGCTATTGTTGTTCTGTGGATTCTTACCATCCTCACAAATCACAATAATCACAAATCACGTCATAACCAAAGCTTATTAGAGCTCATATCTCTCTATATAGTTATGTTAACCACAACTCTCATAACCACTGGATCTGCCATAATTAAGTCAGCTGTAATTTGCTGAGCAAATTTTACAGCAAATGCATTTCTCTGTTGTACTGATCTCTTTCAACAGGTTCAGCGCATACAACAGGTGTTGGAACATTTGTGTACGCTGCCCTTGAGCAACTGGAAGGATCACATTATGACTCCAAGGTGATTCACAGGCCTGCTATGTTGTGGCCACTGAATGAACATAGTATTTTGTTGTGAGAACTGAAATGCTTTTGAATTTATATTAACATGAGATCTTACTCTTGTCATGTTCTTAGTCTGACATGTACAGCGTGGGAGTGATTGCAGTGGAGCTCTTCCAGCCATTTGGGACTGAGATGGAACGTGTGCACAGACTTGGGGAACTCCGACAGGGTAGAGTTCCCGATGCTCTATCCCAAAATTGGCCTGTCCTCACAAAGTACATCCAGTTACTTCTCAGCCGGGATCCATCAGAGCGGCCTAGTGCAACCCAGCTGTTAGAGAGTGAACTCTTCTGCACCAAAGACAAGGTAATATATCCATACTTTTTTTGGAGTGTATAGTTAAAGGATTTTTTAAATTTCCCAATTTAATTTCAGCAAGGTCCACAATAGACTACTGGTGTGTAATGAAAAAAGAGGACGGACAAAGAGAAGGAATTTAAATGCATATCTTCAAAAATGGCCATGCCAGTTTTCCCCTGTCAATATGGTGGTTGGTTTTGGGGTATTAGACCATGCCATTCCCATGACAGTACAGATGACTGATCTTAGGACAGCCTCTTAAAGTAAAAGGGACTCAATTGCATGGCCTCCACAATGAATTGTGGCACACCTTGCAGTAGATTCACACACTCACACACAGATTTTTGCATGAATTTGAATTTAGCTATTCAAGTGTTGATTTTCCATTCCCACTTGCTAGTAGATCTTAAAATTTCTCAAAACATCTGTCTCTCCTAACAAGGTTATTCACAGTTTATTGAGGAAGATTGATGAACAGGAGGAAGAAATCAATGCACTCAGAAGACAGATAAGCCAATTGCAGGGCTCGCAGAATAATGCCCAGGAAAAGGAAAACGCAGTTACCGCCTGCAAGTCTTTCACACATTAAAATTCAACTGTAAAAAAAAAAAAATGTCAATATTGTGAATAGATTAATTTGTGAACATTTTGCTGCCTGTATGTAAGAGTGCCATGTTATATTTAATCTGGAACTGTAAAATAAATTGTATTTAAATGCCTCTCTTTTATGTATATTTTTGTATGGACATTGTATGAATTCAGGTATAAATGCGTATATTTTAATCTCAAATGACAGTAGATGTAATTGCAAACTCTGTGAACACAATGGCCACTGGAAATGGGCTACTAAAGCTCAGCTTTTACTCCAATAGTTTTTTTTACTAGACGCAAAGAAGCCTTTATTTCCCACACACTACAGTATATGCACTAAAGCAAGCCAGTTGTTGAAAGAGGGGACATCAGATGGCAGGTGTCAAACTGCAGAGTGCATTTGGGAAAAATTTGGAGGGACAAATTTGGAGAGAACTGAAAACGTGCTTTTGGACTATCATCATCATCACTGAAATCTATTTCAATTGGTCTTTCCCAGTAGTCAAGGATAAAGTCAAATACTCTTGGAGGCAGCATCTCGCAGTGTGGGTTAGTTGTCCTCCCCGTGGAGTTGGTATGTTCTGATCTTGCAGAGGCTATGCAAATCACAAGGCTGTTGTGCAAAATTGATCAATTGTGGTTTCTGCAGGACAAGTTCAGGCTGCTTAAGGCATTTGGGGAGCAGCATCGGTTAGTCTAGGTGAGGCAGAGTTGTTTTCCAAGGAGCTGTTTGTTATTTAGGTTTTGCTTGTGGTCCAGGAAGTGGAATAGGCAGTTCTCTCCCCGTGTTGACAGCTTGTTGACATCTGCGCCATAACTTGAGAAGGATGTTCACCACCGCTTTCCTGCCAGCACCACAGGTCTCATGGAGAGGTGTCCAGCCTTCGTGATTCACAGCATTTGGTTCTGCACCACTCTTTAGTAATACAGTGATGCTACAAAGGCTAGTTCGACTATGGAAGTTGCTGCCCTTAGCTCAGACAGCCAAATGCAGGTCGACCTTGGGACCATAGCCAGCATTCCCACTGCAGGAAGAGCGCAATATCAAAGTCTCTGGCCTTTTCACATACCAAGGTGGAGGGCAGTTTCCCAGCTGCCACTGCTGACCCAAGCGTTCATGTATATGACAAAAAATACCAGAAGACTGATGTGTAATGAAGGTAGTTCTGTGCGCACATGTAGCCTGCTATTGTAACCTTCCAAACGCGTGTTATACACAATTCAATGAAATCCATAGTCTAAGCAAATTAGCCTGAAAAGAGGTCAAAGGTGGGAGTAAATAGAGCGAAAATATATTTGGTATTGTTGGAACTGTCATTTTCTGTTAAGAATTTCATGTTCCAACAACGCCAAACCTTACTGGAAAAAATGACAGAGCCTTTAATGCAGGGCCAAACTTTTGGGCCAGGGACCCCTCATGGCACTGAATTTTTGACCCCTCATAATCGCAACAAAAATTTAACCAAATAAGATTGTAGCCATTTGCTCTTTCAGATGCTTTTGAACTCTAAAAACATATTTTGCTAGTTGTAAACAGGCATGTTGTTACATTTGGCAAAACTTGACAGTGGAGGAGCTGTTTTAAAAGGATTGATTTTTTATTGTCAAATCTAAGCCTACTGTGTTTAAAAAATACTGTTTGTTTCACATAACTAATAATAACTAATATAAATCTTCTAAATGTTACTACCTAATGAAAGCGTTTTGACAGATTGATGTAATGTATCATGTAAGCTAATAGGAAAACTTTGTACTATAGCAAAATTTATATTTATACTATAGTAAGATTTTTCACGGATCCCATGGCAACCTGCTGCGGACCCCAGTTTGAGAACCAGTGCTTTAATGGACCATGGCAAAATAAATGTTGGGTCAAAATTGCATCTGTTGACATCAGTTATCTAGTCATCTTGACATCTCTGGATATGGGTAAAGGGTCCTCCTCAAACTTGGCACACTTACTCACTATAAAGGCATGATGAAATGGGTTGGTTCTCAAGGTTGTAGGTCAAAGGTCAAGGTGTGTGTGTGTTTTTTTGGGGGGGGGGGTTACATGCACATATGCAATGTTTATGTGATCTCTCTCTCTCGCAGATTGATCTTTGTCAGGCCTGCCTTGCATAGTTATTCTAGAAGTCTAGAGGAACTGATTAGGTAACCTACCCACGATCATGGGGTCAAAGGTTAAGATCATAAAAGTTAAGGCACCCCATTTAAAGGAGAAATCCAGTGTGAATCAGACCATAGCCCTGTATAGGTCACAGAATACTGTCTGTGGGAAAAAGAAAGAGATTTGATATGACATAGACCGAATGACAAAACGGCAGCTAACATCAACTGTGAGGAAAAAAAATAGTACGATGAACATGTTGCATCAAGTGGGTAGGCTTGAGGTGTTCATTTAACAACAAAATATTGTGAGCTATGATGTTTCTTAGTTTAGTCTGACGACTAGTTCAGATGTTGAGCTTTCATAAAACTACGGTGTGGACACAAATTCGTGAATTTGTTAAGTCACTGCAGATCACGTTAATACTGTGTAGACATCAAGAGTTTTTTGATAAAAAAAATATTTGTCCTTTGATTATAGCTTCATGTAATTTATGCTGCACATGATCAAACTCAGCACCATCCTCAAACATTTTACTCTTGTTTACTTTAAGGTGCATACAGTGATTATAGCAGGTTGTCATATTTCCTTTTGAATGAAGTTCATTAATAAAAACTATCGTCTTATTTCAAAAATAATACTTATTTGGGGAAGTGTTCTAGATCATAGGTGTGTTTGCTCATAGAATGTGTACAATTCTCCTCCACATGACCAATTGCCCCATTATAGCCCAGAAACATATTTCTCCATTTCGGCCTGGCTGGCAAGGATATAATTGTGGACGACAATGAACAGCTACATGCAATGTAAAAAGCATGGACCACCAGCACATGCAATGTAAAAAGCATGGACCACATTTTTTCACAACCAAAAACTTCTTTGCAATTCGCCAGTAGATGGTACTATTGTTGTTCTGTGGATTTGTTTTCAGTCTGACATCTACAGTGTGGGTGTGATTGCAGTGGAGATCTTCCAGCCGTTTGGGACTGAGATGGAATGTGCGCACAGACTTAAGGAACTCCAACAGGGTACAGTTCCTGAGGCTTTCTCCTAAAAGTGGCCTATTCAGGTCAACCAGCTACTGAACAGCAGGGATCCATCAGAGTGGCCTAGTGCAACCCAGCTGTTAGAGAGTGAACTCTTCCTCACCAAAGGTATTAAAACCATAATTTTTGGTGTGTAGTAGCTAAAGGAATAAAAAAATTGAATGAATTACAATTTTGCTGTGAAGGAGATGAATGTCTTCTTTATAGTAGTGAAGCGTTTAAATAATGGATATTTAAGTGTAATCATAAATGAATTCATTAATTCAACCAAGGATTTGAAAAACTATAACATGTTTCCAAAAAAGCCTCTTTTTTAGTTTAAGAGGCATAGCCTTTTTCACTAGGAACAAACACCATCAATACAGTACCCGTGTAATCTCAACAAGGCTGACAATAGCCTACCCAGTATGAAATGAAACAGAAAACAGAGAGAGAGATGGAGAGATGTTAACATGACTTCATAATTTTAAAGATGCCAGTCACAGTTGCATTTTTTTGTATTACTAATTTGTTCTTATTTGCGCACAAGAAATAATCACTGTCTGAGGCAGATCTAAATTGATATGTCTTATCTTTTCTGTAATTTTGGATGAAGAAGAAGGATTTGGGAAGATTTGTTGTGTTGAATGCAATCTTTCCCTGGAAAAATAAAGAGAAAAAAAAAATTAAAATTAGTCTGCGTTTCCAATACTGATTATTAATCACTGTACAACTAGCTTAATCTAGGAATCAATGATGTGTTCATTCATGATGTGTGTAGATATTAATTATATTTTCATTATCTTTTGAGCCCACAACTATTCCATCACTTAAGTAATGAAAAGGAATACAATATTAATCCAACTCAAATGTATTCACTCAGGTTAAGTAAGGAAAAAAAATCTGGCAGTCACCAATATGAAGTCAGACAGTTTCGCATTTTTCTGGGAGGGAAAAAAAATTATGAAATCACACATCAATACCATAACCATTCCTTGCAGTAGGTAACAAGCCAATGTTTTGAATTAAACAAGCCAATGTTTTGAATTAATTAAACCTGAAATGTACCTCCGTTGTCAAAGTCAATTCATCTGTTCCTTCCTTTTGTTCACATTTTAGGAACTCTTGGGTATAAAATTGCAGGGCCACAAGTGTGTGTTGAACACGTAACATTGTCATGTTTTCTGAAATAAATGCAGTGCAAATTCAGTTCATAATCCCAAGAAAAGTGTGCAATGTTTTGAGAGCAGGATCATATAACAAGATTTATACATATCGTGATGCATACTTGGATCCTCAGCTTTGGAAATACACAGTGTTTAAGGATGTCTATTGAGTTTTATAAATGTGGCCCCTGAAAACAGTCAACTAGTAAAATTCTTGTGTTTTCACTCCTCAAAAATAAATAATAAATAAATAGTATGTTAAATGTTCATTCTACTTGATCTGATCTGATTGTGGTTCAGTAGGCAATGTTTAGTAAACTGAGGTACACATGGGTAAGCTTAATACAAGAGTGAGGTCAATGCATGGTTTTGTTTTTTTAGTTTGCATAAAACACTGAGGTTTGTACATGGCTTATATTCGGGAAATTACTGTAATTCACTTCATGTTCACTCAAAATTGACAATTCTTAAGTGAATTCTGAGGTGATTAATGACAGCTCTTTCTTTGGTATGACGAACTCATTTCCATTTTACTAGGTCTTTAAGAAACTCACGCTAATAGCACAATAAAAAGAGGAAACCTGATGAGCCCAAACCTCCAGTTTCAGAAAAGCCGGGTCCATTACTTAACCAGCTAAGGTACTGACCATCTCCTTCAGCATACTCTACAAGCTGAACTGATTTGCATATGCAGGACGTTATGTCTGAAATAAGTAATGACAACAAATCAAATGTACATAATCCAATCATATCAGATTTATAAAATTGATTAGCAATTATTACATTTGATTAGCAATTACATTTTAAACAAATTTACTAAAATATTTAGTTGGCTATTTGGAAAAGTCTATATGCTCCTCTAAGGGATACTATTTATCAACTAATGGAACACAATATGTTCATTTATATGAGGAGATACTCAGACAGATATTAAAACAGAGGATCAGTGAACAGAAAAAAAATTACCCTGATAGTTTGCATCCACAATGTATTGCTCCTCACTGTCTGTAGACAGCAATTTAATATCAGCATCTTGCAGTGTCACAATTAGGGTGATATCTTCACAGCTGTCATCACCACAAAGGCACTTTATAATGAGAGAGAATATTAGAGAGGTGTCTGAAAGAGTTGACCTAGATCTTTGGTAAATCTAAAGGGTAAAATGTCATCAACCCCAGATGCTGTTTTTTTTCACCAGGGAAAATACTGTGAAAATAAACATGTGATTAGTGAGAAGTTAAAGTTCAGTAAGACTGATGTTCGTGATGCACTTGTGTGAAATGTCTGAATTTAGGGCTAACCCAAATTCACATATGTTCTGGACATGCAAGAAAGACATTTTGTTATTATTTCTAGAAAGGACATACAGCCAAATTGTATAATGATTTTTTTTTTACTACATAGTGGTTGACAGAAGAAGCTGTTGTGAGAATGACACAACCTCAAGCAATTTTTTGATGCAGTCATTGCATTTAAAATTTTAAAAGTGCATATATCAAAATAGCCTTTTAGCAATGACTATTATGGTCTCAGGCTACTCACCAAACCAGACACTGCTTCTTCATGTAATTCGTCTCCCACCTCATCTTGAGATATTGTCTGAAGGTGGAAGCAGTGTGACTTCAGAACAGCATTCACCAACATAAAATGAGCTGATGACCCTTTCACATTCTGAACTTGAAAGGAGGAATGTGTTAATGTTGCTCTCTTCTCTATCTCCATGGAAATGTCCCATTATATCCCCCTATTGATGTTAAGCTTGAGCACTCATAAGTTTGTAATCTAGGTAAATATGTGAAGTCATGGCTTCTTAAAATGCCTGCCTTCCTACTCTGAAAGGGCCTTTGCAAAATAAGTTTAGTATATTTTATTTTAGTTTACTGGCATGGTACACCACCTGTTAATGAGTGTTGATGTTTGTAGGTATGACCAAGGGAAGATATTGGCCCATCATGTTACAACGAGCAGTGTACGCAGACTACTCCTTGCAAATAAAAACCCCTACCAAAGAGAGCTGGTGATGGCATTCAATCAGCAATCTGGAAAATTCTTCAGCAGTCAAACAAGATAGATCTGTTCCATTCAGCCTTAAGATTTTCACTCCTTTTCTGGAAAACATTTGGTTTTATGTATTCACAATTTCATATGCTGTGACCATTACACAAGTTGTGATTTATTCAACACACTCTATCAGCATACATAAAGGAGTCCTTCGACCTTGAATAGCTGTGAAGCTGTGAAGAAATTCACGTTGGTGCAGTGAATTGTTAAACTTCAATTTCTTACCTTAGGTTCCCCTCAGTGGGCATATCCCCAACAGTTTTAGCCACTGTGTACAGGCTTTCTTCATTTTGATGTTTGTAATTGAAGTAAATGCTGCAAAACTTCTCTTCAATCTTGAAGACAGACAAAATAAAACACACCAAGTAAGTCCAGGTACATATTTGATGAAAAGTTTACAACATGCTAAAAGTTCAATTTTGCTTGTTCAACAAACACAGCTGAAGGGAAGAAGGCAGCGGAATCATGGCACACCTCTGTCTCCATTGCGTACATGAAGCACAACTGCTGCTTTGAGAGTATCTTCAATTGACAGTCTTTATATGTGATGGGGCACATCCCATCCCTCCAAGGGGTGTTGACAAATATTGCTGGAGAGACGTGTACTACTCTGAGACTATGCAACTAAATAAACAAGCTCTTCAAAGAAAAGTTGTGCCATCTATCCACAGCACCTCAGCAGAAGGGCACACATTAGCTACTGCTGTGCCATGGTCCTGTCAATAAGTGTAATCTGGACTGAATGTCCTGCTAATTAATACAGAATGCTGAATGCTAATCCTAATGCACTGAACACAGAGTAAAGTTATTTTCTTGTGCCTCTTTATAATTATGGCTTATCAACTTAACATATTTGCAACCAAGTGAAAAACTTCATCACACACATAATGTTACCAGTATTTACAATTAAACAGAAGAATGTACGTTTCTTAAAGTTGAAGACCTCAGCCACTCTGAGGGTTGTGAAGAAATTTCAACTTGTTCCATAAAGGGAGATATGAGTGCGGTGTGGTTATTATGTGGTTTAATCTGTAGTTTGAAATGAGAGAGGTGTTAACACGAACACGCTGTTGTGTTTCCTGTTTACAACCTCATCTAAAAACACATAATGTGGGTCACTTCCTAAAGTGGGCCCCTAGTGAGTGGATCCTCCTTAGGCCTTAGAACCACATGGGAAAAAAAAACCAATACAACCACAGTTTGATCTAATTTCATACACTGACCTCATTTTGAAATTCAAAATTAATTTAAGATATATACACACATTGGTAATAGTGTAGTGAACAATTTTTCTTTTTTTTAAATCTTTTTTTTCAATTCTGTGGAGTACCAGTAAAATGCTTTTCATCTCAGTTTTGCCATAAATATAATACACCCCCACTGGTTCTCACTATAACAAACAGAAACAGGTAGCACTTCCTGTGACCTCCCAAGGGTCAGTGTTTTGCACAAAAGAAACAGACAAAGAATATAACTTTATTATGAATAAAAATGTGTGCATAACGTTTTGATTTGTTAAAAATTATCAACAATATTCAAATATTTATATTTCAATCAAATTTACCGCTACAGAAATTTTATTTTAAAGTTGGACAAGTATGGAAAGGCATGAGCTACGTTCAACGGGTGCAACATTTTGAGACGTTCCGTTACAGTCCCCGTTCATCCCTTTGTGTGTACAATTTTTTTTGCAATGATCTATCATCTTGAATTTGAGGATGGATTAAATAAGTAAGGGATAACTGAAAGCATTCAGACATCTCAAATTTGAAATGTAATGTGATTTATTGGGGGAAAAAAAAGTAGTATAGCTCTAAAGTGTCATTAATTTTCAACAACCAATATTTATTACTGAATGCTGCTATCACATGTCACTTTACCTATACCACCAGAGTATCACCAAACCATTTTTATTATTATTACTTATTTTATATATTTTTTTTTATTTATACGGTTTTATCTTTTGTTGTGTAAATATATATATACATATTTTTCTTTTGCATATTGGATTTGTACATACTTTTCAATCCATTTTATGTGTGCACTCTATGGGGCAGCTTTGAATCTCATTACACTCTGTGTAATGACAATAAAGGCGTTCTATTCTATTCTATTCTATTCTAATTAGCCTGTTTCCCACACAACAACAACCCTACGAGATTTTCAACATCAGAAAAACATTATGTCCAAACACCTCCCTGATTCATGTGTATCCCGTTTCAGAGAAACCAAAGGCTTCAGTGCACACACAGGTAGTGAAACTGGAACACAAGCAGGGGGCCAAAAGGGTGGGGACTGGCCACAGAAATATGGCACACATTGCCTAGAGGGTAAATATCAGTGTACTCAGAAGACAAGTATGAAATGTACAATAAAACAAACTAGAACATTTCACATAAATCATGCATGCCGAGACTGCAGACAGGCCAAAGCATATACTCTCTAATCTTGCAATGCACTTTAAACTAAGCCAACATGCTCTCCAATGATCAGTGTGCTCAATCTGATCAACTGATCTTTGAAAACTTTGTACACACGTAAATTCCACAGGTCACAAAATTGGCACACTAGCTCCGTCATGTGGCAAACATGATGCTACAGTCAGGCCCATAAGTATTTTGGACACAATATTTCAAATACTGATCTCTTCACCACCACAAAAGATTTGAAATGAAACAACCAAGATGTGACTGGAATGTAGACTTACAGCTTTAATTAGGTTGAAGAAAATACTTTCTTTTTGGAACTGCAGACATTTGTCATCCTATTTACGAGGTTCAAAAGCAATTAGAAAAAGGTAAGTGCAAGTGCATGCCTGTACACTTGGTATTATGTTAGTTATGCTAATTTCAGCACATAGCCTGTATAACTGTATCATGGCATCATATAACAAGCAAACATGTCTGTATGGATAATTCAAATATCTGTAAAATTATTGTTTTTTCTTTAAAAGGGGTTGGAAACCTATTTTTGTTCTCCAATTACAAGTTGACACAAATAAATTGTTGCTTTATTCATAGGTTTGGAGATATAGGACTACTGGGGACAAAGGCGGCTGGTCCTGGTTTAACCATCTTGGTTTTACACCATCGTATGTTCATGAGTGTTGATGGTTTAGCTAGTCTGACCAGTTTATGATGGTCATTCAAACTAGTTTTCTAGGCCATACCAGCCAGTCCACCAGCTTTGCAGCCATTATCCAGCTTGTCTAGTTGGCCACCCACGACAAACCATAATCGCTGGAAAAACATCTTGACCATCTGCTGGTTGACCAACTTGTTTGCTTTTTGTGTGATTTTTGGTTTAAGCTGGTTTGAAGGTCATTTTGGCTGGTTTTGCTAATCATGACAGCCTTGAGAACAGGCTGACCACACCAGCATTACGTCTTTATCAGCTGGTTTCACCCAAACAGTAGCTAAACCATCACTACCAGCAAATGCTGGTATGAAACCTACAAAGACCCGTTTAGAGCAGTAGACCATCTAAAACCAGCTACCAGCACAAATTGGTTTAACCGTTTTTTACTGCTAGCCAGCTGGTATGAAACCATCAAGACCATCTTAGAACGGCTTAGCTGGTTTTAGCTTAATTTTTCAACAGGTAAATTAACAAACTATAAGTTACGACAATTCTAATTTTAAAGGTTTTAATGTAGCTGAAGGCAGGTCTGCAGCCCGCGACAGGCTTTTTAGGATCACCTTTGTTGCTGTAGCTGTCTTTGTTGCACATCATTCGGAGACATCACATTTGCCAGAAATTTCCATGTTTTATCGTTGTGGCACAAACAGTTGCCACAATGGTCTATGCTAAATACACAACAATGAAGCATCGAGCTCGGTTTAGATACATGTACTCGCAACCCAAACCATGCGAGAAGCCGGCTCTTGGGCAGACATGCTGAACATCACGCACCCCGCCTCCCGTTTCTACAATGTATAAAGAGTTGCTTAACATGAGTTACCCGGATGTACCCGTGGGGAAACTACGTCATTGTTCACCGCCGGACGCTCGGTGGCTGAAAGGATGGATAATATAGTGTAATATATTACATTATTAAAAACTACAGGTGAGTGCTTGTTTTGTCTTTATATTGCATGTTTGGCTAAAATTATTCTGCGCGGGAAGAAGGTTTGCTGGGAGCGATCCGGTCAGGACAGTGCTACAAAACCTCAGAGTCTTCCAGTGTCATGTCGGAGGCGAGTGCTTGAGCACCGGTGAATTTTAAATCTTGAGCCCCTCCTTATTGTGCCGACTTTACCAGTTCCCGTCTACCTCATTGGGAATATACTATCAGATATTGTTTGGCTGAAATAGTTGTGGAACAACAGAAATCATATTCACCATGTTCCGATCTTTTGTTTGGAACGACAAATGTCTCGCATTGTTGCGTGTACGTCTGTCAACGTTGTACTTGCTCAGGCTGGATTGTTACACTGGCCGTTACCATGGCGTTTGGTGTTACCATGCGCATACACAGCCACTACAATTTATTCTGTTCTTGTTTCAAGAAAAGGTAGGCCGCATGTACCTTAATCCGTAGACTGTTTTATAGTTAAAGTGAATACTTTGTGTCAACTGAATGTTTAGTTACTTTATTTATAGCCGAGGCCTAATTCATTTTCTGGGGCCTCTTGGTTCGTTTGCTAGCTGTGTGGCCGTGGCCGTCAATGTGAATATCCGTGGTTAAAAGACCAGCTAGCCAGAAGCTATTGCTAGTTATCAAGTGGTACCGAGTGATCGCAGGTAAGATGGCTAATTAAATATCTATTATGTGGTCTCATTGGGTCGGATTTCAAAGTTGATAGTCATTGCCGTAGTAATTGGGATTTTGATAACGTGTTTGTAAACAAAAACTAATATTAGCTAGCAAGCTATCCAAGGCCGGGCCCGCGTATTTGTATGGGTTGATTTAGCCTGCTAGCCAGTTAGCTATGGCTAGGAAGTTGTGTCGGCATGTTGGCTAAATTGCTAAGGCTAGGATAATTAGCTTATTTTCTTATTTGCTAACTATCGCTACTTGATAAATTAGCTCCGTTGTGTTTGCACAGTAGGTGTAGAAGCTAACATTGAAAATCATTTCGTAAACGCGTTTCCTTTTAGTATTTGTGTTTACACATGATTATTTATTAGACTGAAGTTCAAGGTTGCATTCGCAAAGGTTTCACTTTAATGGCGTTTCCTGTCAGTCACGTGTCACTCCCTCTCGCTATGAGCAGAGTTTGATTTGTGAGGTTTAACAACAGTACACTATGTACGTTGCCAAATACACTCGAGTCTAACGCGTATTTAGGGCAATTCACTGGTCGCCTAAAAAGTTTGTATGCCAGGCTAACTTGTACGGCTTTTTTGTTGTTTTGTATCAAGTGCCATTTAGATATGAATGACTAGTTGTTGCGCTACTAAGGAAGTGGATGAAAAGGAAAAGTGGTTTAGAACATTCTTAGTTCCTCAGATAAGAATACCAACGTCCCAGTGCATCTGAATATTGTTGCATAACATGAACACGAACAATACGAACAGAGTGGTAGTGTCTGAGGTTACACGACTTAGTGCATGAAGTTAATAACTTTTGAGAGCCGAAATGGCAATATGGTCCTGAACATTGATTTGAAAATATATTGTCATATGTTATGAGCATGTGGTGACAGTCCATAAATTTACCTACACTTGACAGATATTTGACCAGTTGTGATCTGACGTGTTAAGAAGCTAATATCTTTCTTCCTTGTCACAATTTAACTCCAAACAGAAATGAACAATGACCATAGTTGACAAACCTTTAGAGAAATCTGACCTCGAGTCAGTGCGGGGTAATCGCTCTGGCACGCTGGCCTCCTTCTCCTCCGGGGACATGGACGGCAGCTGCTCTAGCTGGGCAGTGGGCTCCTCCACCTCTGACCCACCCCGGGCAAAGACCCCCTGCATGGGACCCACCCCCGGAGCTACCCTGTACAGCGCTGCTGCTGCAACCACCGCCTCCGCTGCCTCCACCACCCCCCTCGCCAGTGAGCGGCCCAAGGAGCAGGTGACGGCTACCAGCGGCGATGGCATTGCCCTCCCACAGAAGGTGCTCTTCCCAGCCGAGCGTCTTATCCTCAAGTGGAACCAGATGCACCGCATCGGAGCTGGCCTCCAGAACCTGGGCAACACCTGCTTTCTCAACTCAGCCCTGCAATGTCTCACCTACACTGCCCCCCTGGCCAACTACATGCTGTCCCGCGAGCATTCCAAGACATGTGAGGATGCATACAGTACCACCACCATTTCATCTGATTTCTGGGCACATGGCCTGTCTGATCCAGTGCATGATCTGTGCCTATGTTTTGCTTCTGTGTAGGTCATGAGCCTGGCTTTTGCATGATGTGCACCATGCAGAACCACATCACCCAGGTTTTCGCCAACACGGGCAATGTCATCAAACCCATTGGTGTTCTCAATGACCTGAAACGTGAGTGTCCCACTTGTTTACCCACCATACATAATGGATGTGATGAAGTGAAGAGAGCACCTTAGGTGAAGGGAAAGGGCGAAAAAATTCAAACTCTTTGGGCTTTGTTTGCAGGGATTGCCAAGCATTTTCGCTTTGGGAGCCAGGAGGATGCTCATGAGTTTTTGCGCTACACTGTGGATGCTATGCAAAAGTCCTGCTTGCCTGGAAACAAGTAGGTCTTAAATAAGACGTCCCCTAGTTCCCATAGAACCACTGTGTTCCTTGTCCATAGGACCACTGTGTTCCCTGTTTATTGTTTCTTCATTGTCTCGTTGTCTGTCTTTTGAACATCAGGTCTGTTTCTACAGTAACATAAGTCCTATGAGCTATAGCAGGAGGAATTGAAGTACAGGTTATCAGTAGTGATTTGCATGTACTCATTGTGTGCCATTTCCCTCTCGTTAGATTGGACCGGCAGACGCAGGCGACCACACTCATCCATCAGATCTTTGGAGGATATTTGAGGTCCAGAGGTAGGTGTTTGCATAAGGGGAAATCTTTGTCCATGTCACACATGCACCCTCAGTGTATAAGTGATTGACTAGTAGCCATCAATGTTTAAAGTTTTTATTGTAATTTTTTTTATGTATTTATTTTTTATTCACAGTAAAATGCCTAAACTGCAAAGCAGTGTCTGATACATTTGACCCATACCTAGATGTTGCTTTGGACATTAAGGTAAGTTTTGAACTACTCTCAGTCTGTGAATCAATCGTTAATTTTTACTCAACTCACTCATTGTGATCCTTGTGAATGGTGACCCAGTACAATTGCCCAGTTACAATTGCTTGTTTTATCAATTCCAGACTGCTCCAACCATTACTAAGGCTCTGGAGCAGTTTGTCAAGCCAGAGCAACTCGATGGAGAAAACGCATACAAGTGCACCAAGTAAGACTTGACCATGTCCCTTCAAGCTCAGCCATTGAATTGGCATATAAGAGTCATTAAATAATAGTTCTTTCTGATTTGGCTTGTTATGATGCAATTGCAGATGTAAGAAGATGGTCCCAGCCTCCAAGAGATTCACCCTCCACCGCAGCTCCAACGTGCTGACCATTTCACTCAAGCGATTCGCCAACTACAACGGTGGCAAGATCGCCAAGGTCAGTGTCACCCTCTCCAGCCTTACATTACCCACACACCCCACCCCACCCATTGTTCACTCCTCTGGTAAAATCAGGCAGTAGTTAATTAAAGGACTCATCTACCCCTACAACAGGATGTGAGGTACGCGGAGTACCTCGACCTGCGCCCCTACATGTCCCAGCCTCACGGGGATCCGCTGATTTACAACCTGTACGCCGTTCTCGTCCACTCTGGCTTCAGCTGCCACGCCGGCCACTACTACTGCTACGTCAAGGTAAGGCCACACCTGACCTCGCTCCCTTCAAGCCCTGGTCTCCAGGAAGACCTAGTTGTGCCTTCTCTCCTCAGCAGTGCTGTTATACTGAGGCTTGTTATTGTTGGTTCGTTTGCTTGTAGGGCAGCAATGGGCAGTGGTACCAGATGAACGACTCGTCTGTGTCCGTCAGCGATATCCGTTCGGTTCTTAACCAGCAGGCCTACGTCCTTTTCTACATCAGGTTTGCATTTATCCTCTTTGGAAGGTTGCTCATTGATTAAAATGCTCTTGGCATCGTTCAGTGTTGCAGCAGTACCCTAATTCTGCCAGCGACAGATAAAGGGACTAATTGGAAAGTGTTTGTAATTTCATTATCAGGTGTCATGATGTCAAGAATGGCGGGGAGACATCCCCAGTCATCCGCACCCCTCCCAGGCCTGTTCTGAGCGTCCGGGGTCTGACGGTTAACCGGCCTTCTGTGCCCTCCAATGGACCGCCACGATTGCTCAAGGTAAGACTGTTGGACCTAGAGCCAGACTGATGGTGGTTTGTTTCTGCAGGGTTGAAGTATGCACTGAATGATTTTAAATGGTGTCCTGGAGTGTGTGTGTGTGTGTGTGTGTGTGTGTGGGGGGGGTTTACATGTGCTAATGCTGGATAATTTTCTTTTCCCATAGATTGGCCCTCAGGTCAACGGGAGGGGCTACCATAACAGTGGCTTCAGGTATGGCAGTAGTGCTGGCGGGGGTGGCAGCAGCAGCAGCACTTTGACCAAAACTGGCTCTGGCCTGTCCTCCGCTTCATCATCGTCCTCCTCTTCCTCTGCTTCCTCCTCCACCTCCACCTCCCACGCGCCCAGGCCCACGGAGATTGCGACCCAGACAAGAGGCAGAAATTATCCTTCCTCATCGGCCAGGGAAAGAGTGTCCGGCCGGCCCTGTCCCAGCCAGGCTCCTTGTCCGCCTCGGGCTCATCCTACACTCAGCCCTCCTCCAGTGCTGCCGCTTCCTCTTCCTCCTTCACCACCTTGCACTCTACCTCAGACCCTTTCTCCTCCTCCTCCTCCTCTGGTTCCAAGCTCAACGGCGCCCCCTGCAGCAGCGCCAGTGCCTCCTCTGCCCTGCTGGTGCCCTACGGTCAGGAGTCTTCTGAGGAGTCGGACCAGGAGAGCAGTAACGGGGTCCGGCAGAACGGTCAGACCGAGATGCACAGCGCCGTCAAGTCTGCCAACGGGAAGAGGCATGGGCATAGCATTTCGCCACCGTCTAAAAGGCACTTCAGTGATCCTATGGCCAGCCAAGCCAAGACGAATGGCTCTTCCAATGGTTACTCTAATGGCCACGATGACACCAAGCCAAGCCAAAATGGTCACAACGGCTACCACAAAGTCAATGGCGTGAAGGTCTGTAGCACAATAGCATCTATTTAATGCTTAGGGATATTGTTGCTGCACATGTGACCTCATTGCAATACATGCTTCATTGTCGTATATGACACAGGTTTCTAAGAAGTGATCTGTGATCTTATGCAGGTTAATGGGAATGGTCATGTGACCTCTCCAAACTCTTACCATGGTCAGGATGCTGAGTTCAGGGCCAATTCAGGCCTCAGCATGCCAAGGTGAGTTCTTCCGCACACACGCACGCACGCACACACACACACACACACTTGTTGACATAGATTTATTGAAATGTATTGAAACTGATATTTATCCCTGTCTAATTGCAGCAAAACCCCTGATGCCTCTGCTGGCATGACTGTGCCTTCTGCTTGCAAGAACGGCCATCAGTCCCCACCTCACACCTCTGGCAACCTGCAGGACTCGGGAGAAGGTAACGCCTCCGCCCAACTGGCTCCCTCCTCCTCTGTCCTATCACCGGGCCGCCAGGCCGTAGCCGAGCCGGGAGCCAAGCAGCCTGAGATGCATGCAGACAGCATCATCACCTCTAAGGAGCAGACGTCAAAGCAGGTCCTGGAGGTGAAGCACCTGTTGCAAAACGGTTCAGGAGATTGTGCCTCAGTCTCTCAAGCGAGGGGACCAAATGTCGAGCCGGTGCACGTGAACGGGCTCAACGGGCGGTCTGAGGCGGCCGACGTCGGGGCTGGTAAGCACGCAGACCGGGATGAGAGAGACCGGGACTGGAGCCGTCACACGCGCCCGTCGGCCTACCCCAACAAAGACCGCGAAAAGGATCGGGAGCGGGATTCTTGCCGCCGGCATCACAACCACAACGGTGGTGGGGATAAGGGAAGGGACCGCTACGGTGATGGCTATGGTCACCGCAGCGACCGGGAGTCCCGTCCTCCCCATCCACGCTCTGGCAGCCGAGAGCGCTACCGCCGTGACTATGATCGCTACTGTCACAGGCACTACCACCACCGTGGCCGTGACCACGACCGCGACTATTACCATCGCTATCGTCACAGATCTCGAGGTGACCGTGACCGCGATCGTGACCGGAGACCTGTCGTCGGAGAGTACAACCACCACCGAGGCTCTGTGCACAGGGAAGATGGCGCGGTCCGCTGGGGAGCCGAGGAAGGTCGCACGCGGCCGCACCACGGCGAGGAAGAGGAGCAGCCCTCCAACAGGGCCAAGCCATCTGCCTACAACTCCAACTCTCACAACTCCTCGGTCTCTAGCGGCCCTGTGGACAGGAAGCGCAGCCTGGAGGATGACCAATCAGAGGAGCGGCAGGTCAAGAAACACAAGAAGTCCAAGAAGAAGAAGAAGACCAAGGACAAGCATAGGTGTGTCTTCCAGCTAATTAAGCAGATGCCATATTGCTCTCCAAAGTGATTTTGACTTTGTATTGGTGCATCTATCTCACTACTGGGAAAAAAACACTGCAGCAAATATTTGATGCCATTTGTCAATGTCCGATTTATACATTTATCTGTAGTGGTTGATGCATGTAGGGGATGCTTATCTTTATTTGTGTTGTGTGCAGGGACTCTGATATTGACTCCCCTGAGCGGACCAGCAATGGCATCTCGGCGAAACACAAGAAGAAGAAGAAGAAGAAAAAAAAGAGGAGACACGAGGACGAGCACGAGCGAACTCGCCGGAGCTCCAGCGCCGAGGAGCGCTCCAGTCGCAAGCGCCGCAGCCGAAGCCACAGCCACGAGCGAGGCACGTCACGGGACACCAAGCGCGTCTGCCTCGACAACCGCTCTGACTACACGTCTAGCACCAAACACCGGCAGCTGAATGGCCACATAGGTTAGAATGTGCTACATATACAATGCATTACATGCATGCCTATTGTACACACTCTCTTACACTAATGCTGCAAAATTGAGGACCTGTAACTCAAGGACTTGACTCACTTATATCCTGGCCCATAATCTCCACAGTGCATGACTTAAAGTGAACTTTTTGAAATGTTTACATCAATCAGCTCTTTATCATACAATAAATAAATAATAACAATATAGTAAATCATTTATTAGCAATGCGCTAAATCCTTTTATTATTTAAATTGCCTGGTTTTTAAATTATGTGTGTCTGTATTTGTGCCCATCCACAGGTAATGGTTACTCCTCCAATTCTTCCCAGGAAGGGGATGGCATCCAGGGTGTGTCCAAGGGGGCTAAATGCTGTAAGTGTTTCACTTTTGGCCTTCAGAGGGACATCACAGTGCAGGACTAGCCTAGCTAATCTGAGTTACAATCACAGGACAGGATTAGCCTAGCTGATATGAGAGTTACAATTACAGGGCAGGACTAGCCTAGCTGATCTGAGAGTTACAATCACCGGGCAAGACTAGCCTAGCTGATCTGAGCGTTATAATCACAGGATAGGACTAGCCTAGCTGATCTGAGAGTTACAGTCACAGGACAAGACTAGCCTAGCTGATCTGAGAGTTAGTCACAGGGCAAGACTAGCCTAGCTGATCTGAGCGTTATAATCGCAGGTTAGGGCTAGCCCAGCTGATCTGAGAGTTACAGTCACAGGGCAAGACTAGCCTAGCTGATCTGAGCGTTATAATCACAGGATAGGACTAGCCTAGCTGATCTGAGAGGCGTTCGTAATGCATGTTTTGGTTTTGCCCCCAGTAATGCTATCTGATCGTCTGAGTCCTGTGCGTGTGGGCGCATGTGAGGAGAAGAGGAGGACTTCAGAGATGACCACGGCTGATGTGAGTTGGGCTTATTTTCCCTTCCTTGTGTACTTATAACACTGTAATCCCACAGTAGTATCTGGAAAAAAGACAGAGATAGTATAAAATGCATTGTGCATGTATATCTCTAACTAATGTTTTGCAAAGTTAAGCTAAATGCATTGGAAAAGGCTTTAAAAATGCTCAATTTTGACAGAGGGGAGGGGAGGGGGGGGGGGCCCTTCCAAATCAGTGTTTGATATTTATTTTTCCTATTAACTGGTGAAATCCATTAAATCATATGGGTCAAATATATTGATTGCTTTTTCCTCTGTCTAACAGGTGAATGGGCATGTGGTTTAGAGGATCTATCTTCTGTAGATGCCCAGGTGACATGGCTTTTTTTTTTGCTCACATATTTGTTCATAATGTGTTTTTGTTTTTTCAGTGCAGACTGCCATGTGTTAATTTTTCAATGAATAATTTTCTGGTGTTGTCTGTTTTTTTTCTTTCAGATAAGAACTGTCAAAAATAAGCTTTTGAAAAACATCAAAAGAAATCTACAGCAAAAGAATGAGATTCTTCTAGTTGAACTTGGTGCTTCAAACCATTGATTATTATACTGTATTTTTAACCACACAAAGTGCTTTGTGTGGCTTTTAATTGAAAGAAAACAACTTTTTTAAAACAACTTTTTTTTTTTTTTTTTTTTTTTGTAATTTAAGTTCACTCTTCAGCTGTGAACTCTACAACTCAATGGAAGTTTAGAATTTAGAGTTAATATATACATTTAAAATGGAGGGAAAAAAACAACAAAAAGAAAAAGCCTGGAGCTTGAACATCTTATTTGCTGCTCTGTCACGGACTCAGGACACAACTCTCAAGGCGAGAAGCCGTTCTTTTGAGGATGTATTGCTCGCCCAGAACCCCCCACACCCCTACCCTGCCCCCCCCTTCTCTTTTGGGATTTTGGAATGACCTGACCACCATGTCACACAGGAGATGAGGAACTTTGTTAGAACTGTCTCCTGGCCTCTGATGTCACTGTACTTGCATATCTGTACTGGAGTATCTGGTGGAAGTGGACTCGACCTAGGCTACACGGGCACTTAACAACACCTTTCACCTGGACACACTTGAGGATGGTTGTCGTGCCCCTCACGTCTTGTTGGCACAACGGCCACCGCTGTCCTCCATCAACCAGAAACTTTTTTTTTTCTTTTTTTTTTTCTTTTATATTATTATTATTATTATTAATTAATAAAGAATATCACGCATCTTTAATGACCTATGTAATTTCACGTTTTTAAAAGTTCAGTTCTGTTCATTCTGTTGTTATGGAAAAAGAATACTGTGAACTTATTTTTTTAAACTGTACTATCAGTTATTTGTATACATGCAGTCCTGTATCAGGAACAAGACACTTTCCTTTTTTCCCTGTTTTTCTTTTTTTTTTTTTTTTTTTTTTTTTTGTAGTGAATCCCCATTTCATAATTTTAGACCATGTTCAATGGACATCAGGTTTTGTTTTTTGTTTTTGTTGAGTGTATGTGTGTCAGTTTAAAAAGTGGAATGAATATGTCAACGCCTATGTTTTACTGTAGCATGTTAAATTAAGTTTATACATTGTACAGTTCTATAGAGGGGGGGAAGCCTTAAATGCGTTTGTTGGAGATGGTAAGTTTCTTTGTCTTTTCTTTTTTTTTTCCTTTTCTCATCGTTTACATGATTTTGTTTTTGTTTGGAGTGAATGCTGATGGTTGAATATGTTTGATGTGTGTGGGGGGGGGGAGAATGTTTGGCTTTGTACAGAATGGGCTCCCTTCTCCCCTTTTTGTTTGAGGGAAAAAAAATCGATAAATGTGACTTTTTGCAATTTTATTGAAAATGGAGTTGGAGACTGAGTTTGTGGAGGGATCTGACAGTGTTGAAACTTGGAAGTAAATACAACAGAATACCTTGAAAGTTCTAGAGCTGATGATTTGAACAACATGTAGTATGGCTAAGGCAGCCACTACATGGCTCAATGCTTAGTTTGAGAACACTCAGAGGAAGTCAGTTTCAGCTACAAGCCAGTTTCTGCTACAAGCCAACCTCCAACAGTGTCTGCTGGGAACAGTTGCCTCCTCTATAGGCTGTTTCAAGAGGGTTCAAGTAGCCGTTTCGCCATTCAGTGTTATCTTAGCATAGGGGAAAGTAGTTTGGGAATGAAATGGAACGTTCAAGCGTTGTTTTGGTTCCTGTCATGGAAACAGTGTATAGAGCATTTTAAAGACCTTCCTTTACCTGGAATTCACACAACATCTCTAAACGTCTGATGTTTATCTGACCTCAGTATCTCAGTCTTTGAGCCTTGCACATAAAACATAAACACCATCATGATGTACTGTGGGGATACTTTCACCACTATTGTTATTAAGTGTCTTGCCGATCCTGTATGGGGCCTACTGATGCACCTTCAACTCAAAGAATGTGGAGAAGATAATCTATAATCTAACAGCTTTAATATATGAAACCACAGCAACAAAAATGGTTATTAGTGTATTGCCAAGTATGTAGAGTCATTTAAAACACAATCACTACAGATGTTAAAACTATATGACTTTACATGCTTCAAAAAAATGAGGTAAAGGAAACAAATCTATACATTATGTACACATAACTTACAACTTTTAATGATATCAAATAAATACGGGCTCTTATGTAAAACGTCATGGTAGATCAATACAAGTAGCTTTGAAAAGCTCTACACGGGGAAAAAAATGTTAAAGTATTCATTCTCTATTTTACCTTTACAACTTGAAACTAAACAGATATGACTTATTCTAAAAAGCTTATTGAGGTTTTACAGTGTCACAGCTGTCAGTCCAGCTGATTCAGCAGGACACAGAGTGTTTTTTTCCATCCTTACCTCAGCAAAGGATGAGTGTGATTCATGAAATGGACACAGCAGACAATGAGCACTATTTGCAGAAAAAGAATGTAGCAACTGGGGTAGTTTTGTCCAAAGGAAGAGTTCAACCAAACAGAAACAACTTCTTTGCTACAGCTTAACATATGAACTTAGGGTAACACGAAATGCCATGACTGTGGTTTTTACAGAGGACCAGTAGGGGGCATCCTGGTTGCAAGTGCTCCAGAGGTGCCCTTAGAACTGCATCTTAACTGCTGCATCTGTATTCAAATTCAACTGGGGGCATATAAACCCTTGCCCACCCCTATACAGAAACACTAAATTCACTGAAGTTTGGTTCACTGAAATAAGTGTAACTGCCATTCACTGAGGTTTCTTTTTCTCCACACATAGCACAGCATTTTTCTTATATGACAAACCCCTCCTACATAACAGCTCTGATGAATCCATGTGCGGACATCTCCATGGTTGATTGTCTAGCCTTTCGACCCATGCTGATCCTCTTGAAATTCTGCAGGCTCTTGTCCACCCAACCCCCACCCACCCCTACCCTCTGTGAAATGGCTTGACTCAACCATCCCCCCCGCCGCATGGAGAAAGTGAGTGGACTGGCCATTCTCTCTGACCCGCAGCGAACGTTGACCCTTCTGCTCGGTCTCACTTCTTGTTGGCCACCCGCCGTTTCCTGCTGGCCAGCATGTCGTAGAAGGGGTCCCTGCTGATACTGGCTCTGCAGAGGGAGAGAGAGGAGAAAAGACCAATCAGGAGGGGGGCTGTAACAGCAAGTTCAGCCATGGCTTAGCCATTATTCAGATGCTTTATACCAGAGTAATTGAGCACATACAAATCAACTGCAAACACATACTAGCATACACTGTAGATAGGGAAAATGTGAACAGGCAGGTTTAGCAGTAAAGTGTAGTAACACTACAAACTTTTGGTATCATAATACTCTTAAACTGTATAAAACAGAAGCTATATACTTGTATATACTATATACTGCTTAGGTTTTTTTCTGTCATCCTATTGCAGAAAATTTTTGAATGATTCTATGTCTTGTTTTAGAACGTTTTCATCACCAAATCAAAAGATATCAAAAAGTAATATTTAATCATTGAAAAGTGGTTTAAAAAAGAGAATATATGGATCTTTGTATTCAGCCTTGACAACGGCAGTTTACACCAAGAAGTTTTAAATACACCCTCAGCAAATTCTCAAGGGCAAGATAAGGGAGTCTATGTAAAACAAGGCCACATTTGATTGCTTTAAAGACGATCATTTGGTTGGTATGCACATGTGATTCATTCCTTCTGTCATTTTTCAATAACTCGTGTGTTTCTACAGCAGTTTCCACCAGGCCCAACTTTGGGGAAAGGGGTCTGAGCCATAAGAGGCGTGGGAGAAGACGCTCCTGCATGGCCTGCTGGGAACAGAGGAATCCACCTCTCCTGTCTCATACTGTGTGAGTTTGTGTGCACTCAGAGGGTGTGTGAGTAGTGTGGTGGTGGTGTGTGGGGGGGGGGAGACCTCACAGTGTGTGTGTGTGTGTGTGTCTACAGGGGCGTGAGTAATGGCCCAGAATTCCCGGCAGTCACCCAGGACATGCTGAGCCAGCCGTTCACACACACACACACACACACGCATACACACACACACACAACCACAGACACACAGACGGTGTGGACCACAGGGGCGACAGACACCAGTCAGGGGACCACCGTCTGTCCTGGTGCTAATGAGACGTGCACAGGGGCCGCCAGCCCTCTCTCTGCCTGTCTCTGTCTCAGCGCTCCACATCACACAGGGAAATGCATAGCTGTACTCCAAACACGCTCTCATTCCACCTTTCATTCATCCATCCATCACTGCTGTGATGTCCAGTTAACATTTACGATTATTATCCAAAGTAACTTACAAAAAGAACAGGAAGAATAATTAAAAACAACTAATTCCAAAGAAAGTGGACCTGTTGTCACATCCCTGATGCCAAGATAAAATACCAAGTATTTGTCTGATATATGTGTATATAGGTATATTTATATATATGTGATACATCTATGAAATCTGAGGTTTTGCTGTAGAGGTAACATGAAAGAAACATCCAAAACTATACTCAATTGGAATTGCTCTACAATTAACGCTGTTTCTTAAGAGGGCTGAAGACTTGTGAATTTGTAAAGCATGAACAGCGCAGCACAAGGACATGGGCACGGACACCCTTTGGCATTTTAAAGAGGAAAGTGCTTTGGCCGTGACCAACAGGAAGGTGGCTCAAGCTCGAGTTTGAGTGCTGCCGAGGCTGAGAGTGTTCCCAGCCTGTTCGCAATCGGTCGAGTGTTATCCTCAGGAAACCCATTTAGCCTCCAGAGAACCAGACCTCCTCCGTCTTATCTCCCCCACCGACTGTGAGAAAAAGATCTCGGTAGTCACACGCTCAAACCCAGGTGCATCGCCTGGTCAGGAATCATGGCCACACTGACTCACAAGTCACAGGACTCCCATGTTAAATGTTGGTGCTGCCAAAATACAACTAAGACCATTATTCACACAGCACTGAATGCCTAAGGGGCTACTTTATATACTGACAAAAACGCTTCCCAGTTTAGACCATGAAACTGTCCCTTGCGGCATGTTTGGGGCTTAAACAACAATGAGGGGGACAGAGAGAGTAACTGCCAAGTTCCAAAGTGAGGTGGGTGGGTGGGGGGTTTATGGTTTATTGGCAGTTGCCACTATGCATCTCTCACACAGAGGCAATGTAACCTCAGTGAGCCCTAAACAGGAATATCATTGACAGGGTGAATATGTACTGTTGGCTCTGCAAAGCATTTATGATTATGACTCTGCTTGTCAGTTTGAAACAGCAACATTTAAATGGTAAAAAGAACAGTAGATACACACAGCATATAAACTCCCCCAGTTGTGAACTTACTTGATGGATTTGATCCACTCTTCCTTCTCGTCAGCTGTTGGGGCTGATATCCTGTAGACAACATGGTTTCCCTCGACTACCCTTCCATCTGCTTCAGTCTTGCAGGCCTTGATTACCTGACCCTTGTGGTTGGGGTTGTACAGCTCAAAGCAATTCTGAAAACACATTAATACCATACCATTGATTATCATATAAATATTACAAGTGTTTTTTTTTTTTTGCATCCACATGAAGAGAGGCCTGCCATGGGATGGTCGTATAGTATCAACAGTGGTGTCTACAGTGTCATGCTGTGAGGCACAGACTTATTTGAAAGACAACATAGCATTTACAACTACCTCTTTCACAAACTGAGTGCACCACATGCACAGTAACCAACAGTATGAAAAACTTGAGGTCACCAAGCGCTCTCCATAGAAAAAAGAAAAAAACAATTTGATACAACATACACCAGATAGCAACCGATACCTAATGTTAACTGAATGGGGCACAGGAAAATGAAACTGCAAGTGAGTTTCTGTGCCCCATTCAGTGAGTGTTAGCTGCCAGTGTATGTTGTATAATTTTTTTTTGGTTATTTCCTCACTGGACAGCACTCGGTGACCTCAAACAACAGGGAGCTATGGATTGATCTACACCAGATTTCTCTTTTAGATTATCAACTGAAAGTTAGTTAACGTAAACTCAGATATCTCACCGGTTTCCTGGGTTCGTCAACCTCCCTAATGCTGAGGTTTTCCAGGGGAATAATCCCTCGAGGCTCCTTGTCCTGTGGAAACATAACCAGGAATATTTTTGTAATCCCCCTTCAAATCCATGTCTTTATCATTCTTAATATAAAAAATGATTAGAGCCCTGACTTATTTTTGCAATATGGTTCCTGAAACAACACTGCAGAGGGTTTATAGAGATGCTTAGGAAATTCAAACTAATCGCAAGCAATGTGGAGCAGCTATTGTGTCTCCAGGTCCACATTTAGAGTGGAGCGTTGCGGGGGATAAGCACGGCATTATTCCTTGGGTTTCTCTGCTTAATTGGGAGGACCCAGCAGGGAGGTGATTGCCAGGGGACCCAGATCTGAGGGCTCCTCTAAGGGGTGGTGGTGATGGTCGGGAGGTGGGGATGGGGATGAGTACTGGCATGGCGGTGTGTTTGAAGTGGCCACATGTTCCATAGGAGCGACCCTCGCCAGATGTTTCCCCTGTGTTTTGGTAATTGCTGAATGGGAGAGCAAAATTCTGCTTGGGGGGGGAGGGGGATAGAGGCTCCGTCTGCTATTGCTTAGGATTCACAGTTAGACAAAGACCCTTTTTTAAATAGAAAAAAACTCTAAATGTTTGTCTGTCTTGCTCTGTCTGTGTTCCTCCTTCTTCCATCCCCACTTGAAGTGAAATGATAAAACGTTTCCCCAACCCAGTAAGAGTGCTGATGTCAGCAGTTACTTACAGTTGTGTACTCAAAGTAGTACAGACAGTTGTCGGTCAGGATGAACCACCTCCTCTTCCACGTCTTCACTCTCCCTCCTGCACGAGAGACCAGACATGAATTATAAATGACCAGTAAACTACACAGAATGGTAGAATAAGTAAGCGACAGAAAAGTGCTGTGACTGGCAAGAAATGCAAGGACACCACACACAGTGGCTGAGGTCAATTTCCTCTTGAAATGGAGACAGTCCCAAGATGATTCCTGGCTGACTAGCTTGAAATTGCAATGATATGGCCGGCATGTCAATCAACATCAAAGCTAAGAGACAGCTGTCATATCCTGACACCTTATTAAATACTGACACCTGCCTAAAATCCTGAAATGCTCCAGACTCAACACAATAATTTACTAGCACAAATATCCACTCACGTTGTAGGGTGGGGCAATTTTGCAAAAAATGCATGACCATCAATATAACAATTTACTTCAAAAATTGTGCCGTAAGAACCCCATAAAGGGCAGATATATCTGGAAAGCTGATTCAGGTCACACTTTTAGTGAGTAAATACTAAATGTTAGACACTGCTGTACAAACTACAGCACCACACTTAATATGTTGGTGGTGACTCGTTTTGAAAAAAATAGAGATGAAAGATGTTGCTCTTGGGTGCTCCTTCTGTGAAGCGCCATGAGACAATACTATTGTAAAAGGCGCTGTATAAATAAAACTGAATTGAATTGAATTAAATTGAAAAAGAAAAAAATGTCATTGATGTGGAAGTTCAACACAGTACAAAAAAGCAGATTTTTTTTTATCAGATGTGGGTTAATTTAATTCTGCCCTTACGTTGCCACCTGAGTCATACATTGCACACTGTCCACCCACTAACTAACCACTAGGAAACCTGTATTCAAATGTGTCAATGACCTGGAATGGGGAACCAACTGCCTGAGGGCAACATTTTATTAACCGTATGTCTTAAATGACCTGGAAAAGCTGGAAAAAGTCTCATTACAATGTTTCAAGAGAGGCGTAATGGTATAGTTGTGGTGTCTCAATCAGGGCTGAAATAGGCATATGGTGTGAACAGAAAACGAAGAAAAGAGGGGGAAAGGAGGAAAAGCAGCATTAAACTAAATTAGCTGGCACAGTATGGGGCCTGGCAGAGAGAGGGATGCACCCTGAGAGAGAGAGAGGGAGAGGGAGAGAGAGAGAGAGACATCAGCGGGAAAGAAGGAATATGGCACAGCGCTCACTCCGGCCGTGAGGGAAGCCGCCTGCCAGCTCCGATCACAACAGGGGGGCGTGCAGTAAACTGCACCAGATCAGTTTTTATAGAGAGAGGAAAACATTCCCTGTCTTCAGCTGCCGATAAAGCTCTCTGGAAAGCCTTTTGGAGAGAAAAAGAGAGGAAGGGAGTGGGATGATCATGTGTAAATCTGTGTGAAAAAGTGAGCTATACTGCCTCTCAAAAGAGTACGTTTTTCCTTCAATATTCATCCCTGGCCTAAATAGTGACTGATTCCAGGCCAGCTCGGATCAAGGCTAAGACCATTCCAGTAGTCTGCCATTATACTGAAGAGTGTAAAGTATGAAGAGAAACTTTGTTAGCCTTCTGCAAAACAATTTTAATGGCGCTGAAATCTGAAAGAATTCTAAATATGAAGGGATTACAGAGACGGCTTAAAACACTCACTAAAAACAGGGCACAGCATTGACCCCAATACTATAAAATAAAAAAAAAAAAAAAATCTGTGCAGAACGTGACAAAGGCCCACCGTCCACGTGAAATGTTTGAGGCAGTTCATCAGTGATAACCTGATGTTCCAGCAATAATAACTCAATTCTTCTAACACTCGCAAGAAAACAATCATACGGTGGCAGTCAGACAAACAGAGCTGTGTTTTATTTTTTTGTCAAAAGCCAGCTGATGTACTGATAACATGAGTACAAAGAGTGATATGTATTTTAGCTTCTGAGTCTCGTGCACTAGTTAAGCGAAACTGGGACGGCACCCAATCAGTCGGGGAGGGGCTGTGTAGAGATAGATAGCAGGAAGGAACATTTCAATCTAAACAAGTCCTGCAGAAAAAAACGGACGCAACACAATGGGGTTGTGTGGAGAAAACACAGCTTCACTGAGAGGGGTGTGGGGTGGGTGTGTGGGTGTGCTGAGGAAAGGAGAGGAGAGGGAAGGGAAGGAAAAGGCCAGAGCAATGTCACGGCCCAGTCCAGCACAGCACAGCTCGGACATACAGATGTCCTGGCTACTCAAGGGACAGAAACATAATCCACTTGTGTGTATGTATGTCTGTGTATGTGTGTGTGTGTGTGTGTGTTTGGGGGGAGTGTTGGGGGGGGGGGGGGGGGGGTGAGGAGAGAAAGTCCAGCTCATCAAGTTTTACTGACCCAGCTTTAGTAGCCAGCCTTCTCTGTCCGGGTTGAAGAACGTGTGTGTCAAGTCGTTGCCGTCATCCTCGGGTATCTTGAAGGGCTCATTTTTTATGCTTTCATACAAATTCTGTGAATAAAGAGGTACAAGTACACGAGCATTTAGTGACATGCACACTGAAGTGGGTCAGGGTCTGTGCGCCAATTCAAAAAGTAAAGATGAAAGTCTATTTGAAGTGCTATTTCTTTTTTACGTTCATTTTATCTTCATTCATTATATTATTTTTCTTCACAATCCAACCCCCAACCTCCCAATTTATAGTCAGTAGTCGAGCACACTGTACAATTACACAGCATACTTTAAGTATGTATTGATTTTTTTTCCCAGCACATCTTTGAATTCACTATGCAGGTTTCCAACCTCTATTGCAGTGTGTCTGAGACAAGGCACAGAAAGCAGATCTGGGATCAGTGGTGGATGTCTCAACCGTGTGCTGTGCTAACATGCTGACAACACTCACAACACTCTATAATTAACAAACACATCTTGTCTTTGGCTTCGAATAGTAAATAGTGTGGATTCAGGGCACATCCTGTGGGAGTTGTATTAAGCATGCTTTCTTGCAAAATGTGCTGGGTGAAGGGAAATGTCATCTGTTTCTGTTTCCCTACTGCTAAGGACAAACAAAAACAAGTAAAAGACTCTGCTTTGGGTTAGCCATTGTCACAACAGTGACATTTTCCTTGTGTTTTTTTCTTTGTATTCTGAATGATAAGTAGAGTAAAACATTTAGGCAGGTTAAATGGCTCTAAATTAAATAACTGCTGAGTCTTCTGTGGTGTCTGAGTATATGAAATTCTTTGTACAGTATACTCACAGACATCATCACTCATTCATTGACAAACATGTGCCTTATAGGACCTGTTTATTGATCCTCGTGTCAAAAACTGAGGTGTTGGAGCCCTTTGAGGGTTGAGAACACCTTTAGAGCATCCTTAAGTGTTCAAACTGCAAGAACGGTTCTAGCAGAGTGGCTAAAAGCGGAGCAAGACGCAGAAACGTGTTCAGTGTTCTATTTTTGCTTTCTGCAGACCAGAGTTGAGCCCTCATCCGCTGATACAGAAGAAACATTGTATTGTGACGTTATGTGACACTCTAACTTGTGCAGACCGGAACTATTCACATTTGCTCCCATTGTAACATATTAAGTTGCTCTATCTTGGTCAGTATTCAATGATCTTTGGTTCTAGTGTTCCAGTGTGCAGCCTGGAATAGAGAGGTTCCTCACCCTGAGAAGTTCCTCAGGCAGATCTCCACCCTCATTGATCCCGCGATTCATGGAGATGAACCTCTCCACTGGTGGCTTGTCCCTCACATTGGGGTTGTGCAGACTGGTGTTAAGCATGATGATGGCAAAGGAGAGCACATAGCAGGTATCTATGGAGGAGGGCAGGAGAGGGGGGTCACTTCAAACTGTCTACATTACATTTACATTTACATTTAGGCATTTAGCAGACGCTTTTATCCAAAGCGACTTACAAAAGAGGATAACATTCAAGCTACAACACAATGAACTAACAAGGAGTGTTTACTGCAAGACCTTTGTTATTTCACTGGCTAGCAGACAAAACATTGTATTGCTCAGTCCAATCTAGGTCAGATCACACTACATTCTCACATATGAGATTAAACATGAGCACTTATTAGGATTGTAAAATCTTGTGTTGCTTCAGTACTAGAGGGTTTGAAATTTTGTGCAAAATCGATGAATAGATGATAGACTATCCATTCAACACCACTGACACATGCCTCTGGTGAGTGTTGAGTTTTTGCGAGGTGAAAGTACCTTGGCCGATACTGAGCGCACATTGTGCAGTGACGCACTGCCACTAGCCATCCAAAGGGGATGGTAATATTTTCCCTTTTCCAGTACTTGCACATTTCTTTAAAGAGAAAACGAAACTCCTCCTGAGAGTTGCGTTGCACTGCCGCCATTCCGTGACGCACGCACACACACACATACACACACAGACTGTTTATAAATCAGTGACCACTGGAGCTCATTGTGAGGAAACACTATCAAAAAGAGCGCGGGCGGTCATGAATATTAATGTGGTGACGCACGGCAGATTCTGTGTGTGAATAAATCATTTATCCTGCGCTCGGTCGTAACTCAGCCCCCTGCTCTGGACAGAGTTGTACTCCAAAGAGTCCCCACTGTGATGGCACCAGCACAATGGCACAGTAAGCTCCCGTATAATGCTATCTTCTGGCATGTCATACGGGACTCTTCAATCCCCAAACAAGCAAAACCAAACCAAAACCAAAAACGCATTGTTATTCACATCCTGATCCTGTTTGTTTCTTTTTCATGCAATATACATTGCAACACTAGGGAATTGGTGATAGTGCTGTTTTAAAGTACACTGCAAAACAATTATGTTGAATTTCCCATTATGTTCTGCAAGGCAGTCTTCCAATGCATACCTTGAATTGTTTTTCGTTCTAGCCAAGGGATATTAGAGATGATGCATATTTTCCTCAATGTAGCTATAAGTTTTTATGATTTTACATAACACTGCAATACCACGGAATTATGAGCTTGCCTGTGGTGATGAAAAAAGTTTCATAATGAGGTTTTAATGTTGGGCAACTAATCCCCCCTTTCTCTCTCTCTCTCTCTCACACACACACACACAGCAGGGTGCATAGAGCTTCACAAAAACAAAACCAATATTTAGGGCACCGGATATGTGTTGCAAACGAACAGAGAGACACAGCCCTGTTCTTTATTGGGATTCATTCTGTTTCAAATGATCAGACGCTACTGGGGGATATAAAAGCGGAGGTTATCTGAGGCTGACCTGTCGACTGGAAGACCCCGGGGTTGCACTGACAGTATCGAGAGGCGAAGGCCTCCATCATCCGATCAATCTTCTGAGCCTCGCCGGGCAGCCTGAAGCTCCATAGAAATTGCCTGGTGCAGGGAAGAGGGAAATAAATCAGAGTGATTATTACACACCTACGACTGCCTCAGTTTCAATCCACCTCTGAGAGGACTGGAGAACAGGCCGATGTGAAATTGGGCACCTACACCTGTGCCATAATCACATTGGCACAGAGCATTTATGTGTGCCACACATCAAACAGTCAGATTAAAAAAGTCACTAATATGCTGAATTCGTGTCTATAATCCATTGGTCTATTTTTTCTGTCTGTTATATTCCTCTAATGATACAGTAGTGCCCTCTAACCACACTAACACCCTTAAAGATCATTAACATACACAGATAGACACCACACAAAACACACCCTCTGGAAGGTCACACATGGACCTTTGGACAAAAAACGTCCAAAAAGATGGAGTTGTTATTTGTTTTAGGGGAAACGCATCATGTGCGTTCAGTGCAGTACAATATATCTCAGCTGAAGGGCCTACTTCCTGCCTCTGCGTGATTGAGAAAACAAATGCCTCACCTCAAAGCCTGCACCAGGTTCAGATCTGCAAATTCATGGAGCTCCACGAAGGCCTGCAGAACCTTGATGTTGAAGTCATCCCTGAGGAGGAGGAGGAGTAGGAGGAAGAGGAAAGGAATTCCAATCAGGAATCAGGAGCAAAGCAAAAAGACGCTTAATTACCAAGGGAGCATTAAAAATAAGAACTGGAATAGCTGCACAGTTTGAGTCCGGAATAGGAAAGGCAATATTTCCACTGAGATTCCCTTTCTCCTATTGGCACCTCTCAGAGTTCCAGACATTTCTTCCTGCCGATATTGACAGGAGAAGTGGAGCGCCAGCCAAAGACAATCTGGATCCAATCTTAAAAGCCACGGCTTGAAAAACACACATTTCTGTTCAATCTAGTAGAAGTTTGGAATGATCCTGGCAACCATCAATCAAAGATTTAAATCTCGAGAGGGCCAAAAAACCAGACCACTTCAAGATGAGAGACGGCGCTCACAAGCCATTAAGCATGGGCAGCCTCTGATACCACAGATAACGCACTAATCCAATTTGACCAAGAGACAAGCACTGGTAATATACACAGGACACAGATCCTAAGTAATGATAACAACTTTACCATACCAAGCATCAGCTAACTGGAGCAAACATCTTTGAAGGCGATCTCTTGGGTTTGTAGCCTTGATACATAATGAACTGAGATCATTAGTCTGGAACCTCTGCACTCAAAAGACACAGTGCCTATGCTGAGTATATGGTATAAATATATGGTATAGTGTATATATGGCACATTACATTTAGCACATATGTGATAAACATCAGATATGTAAAATGTAAGGAATGAGTCAAAGGGCCAACTTCATGCAACATATACTTGATTACACAAGCTTTCCTTGAGTCATTCCCTCCACTCAGCAAGCCTATGATCATAATAAGAGGTAATAAGAGGTTCCCGTTCGAGTTCCCCGCATAAATACAATTAGCAGTAATTGCTAATTACACCTCTCTTCCAATTTTGTTTACAGTTGCCTGCCTGAGTGGAGAGGCGAGGGTTGCTTTGAAGAGGCCCTAGAGCTTGACTGTAGCCCTCAGGGGAGGGCCGACTGTTAAGATGCCTGCCTTCCTCAGGACAATAAGGACAATGATGGAGCTCATAAGGGATGGTGTCCTGAGATCATGGAGTTTTGGCCTTGCTATATGTTCAAGAGATGATGAGGTGCTTTAAAAAGGGCCTTGTAGATGAAAAGCTTATATCACAGAGGTGGCTGGATGGTATCACCTCCAGATTAAAATTTTAAAAATTCATTCCAGTGTGAAAGTTTGATGAAGCTTAAGCAGAAATCCCAGCTTGCAAAATGTGACTTTTGTAATATATAGAAGGGTATTTGGAAGGTTTAAGGAACGACCTATTCCAACAAGCATTGACCACACGGCCACTAGTAACCACACACACTGTAATTTAGAAAGCCAGTGTCAACTCTGCCAGACACGGATAATAACATTTTATTGCCATTGAGCTATCCAGAGGGGCAATCATAGAGATAAGACAACTATTTTCCCAGACCTCTGTGGTCATTGTCAGTCATCAATAAAACAGTATATCTAATTTCCAGAACAGATGGGCTACGATTTACAGGACAGTATAATCTAAGATCATATATATCATTTATGGACTCAAGACTCAAACCCAATAGACCCCTTTTAACCAAACTAGCCGTTGTTTACCTTTCACCAAGGTAATCTCCAATGACCGTTTTGTTGAGACCTTCGCCTTTGTATAGGAACTGTGCAATGTCGGCTGGCGTATGTTGTAAAAGGTCATTTTCCAACAGAAACTGGATGCCCTGAAATCAAGACAAGGTTATAGTCCATGCATAAACATAAGCTAGTTAGCACTATGTTCATAAATAAATCTATTTCCCCCCCAAGGATTCATTATTTGTTGCCTAATTGGCCAGATGTCATGCTGAGTGTGTCATAGCGCTCCTATGCTAGTGACAGCTAACCTTTTTGGGATCCATGTTGAATTTCTTCCTCCCAACTGCAATCTGCTTGTTTCTCTGTGAGGTTTTGCTGCAAATGTATACAGAGAGGAGCGAATCTGTATCAGAATTTTAGAACGGTAAAACTTTCTGTGACTATAAGAACAAATGAAGTCAGAATTCAATGATCTACTCACCTCTCTCCCACACATGTTAACTGCTCAATCTCTGTCATCACTTCAGAGATCTCAAACTTTAACCGCTGCAAAAGAGAGGCATTGTTTAGTATATTTTTAAACAATATGATGTCAATAGTTAATCCACAATAGACAGGGGCCTTTAGCAGGTTATGCTGTGCATGTTTGTTGGTTTGAATGCGCTTAAAAACAGCATAGATCAGTACAAAAACAGTCAGCATCCACAGATCTGTCAGCACACTCTGAACACCCTACTATTAATGTTCAAAGACTTGGAGGGTTTTTTGAGGATTAGGACGCAGACAACTGGGTTATGCTACTATTCCACCACTTCAAACGTAAACACAGATCAAGCTGCTCAACAAGGGTTGCATTCATGCAACAGCAGCCAAATTTTAGTCGTGTCAGTCTCAGTGTCTCCCGCTGGGAATACAAAGGAGCACAAACAAGGGGCGTGTTCCGTTATTCATCCAATCAGCTCTGGCCAAATTGGATTTCGATTGCAATACCTCAATGTCATCCAGGAGCTCCTTCTTCCTGCGTCGTATGTTTGAAAGCTCATCTCTTTCCTCCACTGAAAGGTCTTCAGGTACTAAAGACAAACATACAGATAATAGGCATCAGAGTCATGAACACCACTTTCTGGGGCAGTATATAGGATACAGTATGTATATATGACTACATACTAACATACTACACACTCTATGTCACATCCATAGAGTAGATCTTGCTACATACTTGATAGCATTTATCTTACATGATACACATCCTATACAATATGGGTGGACAATATACAGTCAATACGTACAATGTACAATGAATAAAAAAACCTCTCTTGAATCAACTGAGAGTACAGTTTTAATGAGTTGCGCTTGTGACAAAAAAATGTCTTCAGAACTAAATAATTAGAAACCATAGGATTATATTTTTTATATATCTTAAAATGAGGACCAGAAGTGCACCCTCATCCTCCAGCAGCGGGATGAAAGGGAGTATGGGCTGAGCCAGAGAGAATGTGCTCAGATCCAGCCTCGGATGCTAGCCCGAGAGGAAGACTCTCTGATTGCCCTAATTAATCTGGCGTATGAGCCAGCTGAGCTGAGGTGTGCACTTGGAGCGAGGAAATGGCATGTGCTTATCAAAGAGCACGCCGCAGTGATTACCCAGGTTCATATACGGCTTGAGTAAACATCATGCTCACAATCTCCGGAAACAATTACAACTGTTCGCTAAACTAGACAGTTAAAATGAAGGGTCAACAGGTTTTTATTGGCATCGTTATCTAATGTTGAAGATTTCTGTAGCTAGATAGAGGATGGTAGCAGGATTGTAGTCATGCCTGGTTAATATATTTTAAACAAAGATTTAGCACTACATGATTCTGTGTGACATTTAACATTTTTTTGTATGACATCACAAACTTCAGATCTGTTATGGAACAATAACATCTTGTAATGTTAAGGAAGTCAGAGTGATGTAACGTTTGGCTACATCAAGCGCTGTACAAGTACGTCCTCCCATCACTTTTTCCATGGCTATTTCGCATACAAAACTCTCCTAGTTAGAGTGTGTGTGTGGGTGTGAGTGATTGTGTAGACTGGTGACACTGAATTAACCCCCGTGTCACATCCACGGAGGTGTGATGGAGGTTTTGTTTTAGAGCATTATGTAATTGTACACCATGAGCAGGGAACAGGAGCCATTTGGGAGAGGTTGAAGGGGTGGATTTCCTTCCCCTGTGCAGAGTTGCTTCATCACAATGGGGTGAATGTGTGCAGCCGTTCCATTTGGAGCTCAGCAGAACAATAACGCAATTAGCCCAGTTCACCTTAGTTACCCACTGGTGCTTACGATAAATATGCACAGTCTGCTTTAATTTTTACTGAAAGGAAATGTACTGGTGATTATTTAAGGATGGAAAATTTTTAATTTGCTCTTTAAAGTGCGATCTGCAATCTTCATTCTCTATAGTGGAGAGAATGCCTGAGGGGGGTGGTCAAAGATTATATTTGGAATTTCATTGGGAACTGCAGATTAATTATGGGAAAAGACACCCCAAGGCTCTTTTCGGCATAGTTTTTGCTGCTAAATCAGTTGGAAAAAGCGGATAATTCATTTTTAATTAAAAACCGTAAAATTTTCATTCCAAAGAGTCCACTACTGTGCGAATCACTGACCAGGGTCAGTTGTTACATCCCACAGAGTGTTATGTCCACTTAATTACTTAAGTGTGCCATAAATGCTTTGAGACGAGATATTTATATACGGCAATAATTAGACTATGCCTACAGGAGAACCATAATGTTCACATAGTGCCCATGGTTAGAAGAGCGCTGGACTTTCAACACGGTCCCTGGAGAAGAGGTCAGGATCATTCAAATTATGACACGCATCAATCTAGGCATCATGTGACATACAGTATGACTCTACACATTAAGTTCTCCCTCTGATGAGGTAGTGGGCAAGAATAAATGCAGAGTTGAAGTTGCATTGGCTTAACTCTACATCTTCACGAATGCTACAACACAACCACATTATGCATCATGTACAGTAGTGCTCATGTATAATTAATTCTTTCAATAGTCCAGTCAAGGGAATTAGTACAACAAATCAAGGTATGTTCTTCTCATTTCCAGAGAGTTTGGTCTCATGTATTATAGCCACGAATGCTCAAATTCCTGCTTGAGGAAGACCTCTATCTCCGTGAGAAAGATGTGACATTCTGAGTGAGACAAACAGAAAAACAGTCGTTGTTGAGCTACTGTGGATACCAACAAAAATATTTTGTATAGCCCATGGATGGTAATGGAGATTACGGAGAGAGAGAGAGAGAAAGAGAGAGAGAGAGAGAGAGAGAGAGAGAAAGAGATATGACACACACACACACACACACATCCAGTGGGAATTCCCCCTGCTGACTGCCTCTCTAGCACACCACGCCACGGGGGCCCTAGGCTCCGCTATGAGGGTAGACAGTGAGAGAGAGCGCGGGGGGAGGGGGGAGGAAGTGAGTGAGAGAGAGAGAGAGTGAGTGAGAGAAAGCGAGAGAGCGAGAGAGAAACACGTGCGGCGAGTTACAACTCCTAACAGCCTCTATAATCTACATTTTGTCCCTAATCCCCATAACCGTATCTCACCCAGTTTGCCATGGCCCGGATGGGCTCTGCCAGCTGGGTCTAATCTGCCCAGCGCATCCACAGCGATTAACCAGCGCTTCATCCCGGACTACAGCACCAGATGAATACCACACACACACACACACACACACACACACACACACACACACACACACAGATGTGGCCCAGTGCTTTCCACTAACCTACTTTATCTGTCATGACTATACTCCTAACCAGCAGCTTCTGCAGTTGTAGCACTGCAGCAGCAGCACTACCATCTCTGTACGTTCAGAAATGTATTCAGGCTGTATATTAATATGTTATACTCTTAGGGAAAAACAGCAGGGCTGAGGAAAAAATTCTATCCCCTGTAACATTCAGTCTACTGGGTTCTGAGTGGCACAGGCTTCTGAAGTCGATAGGCTGTCATTCAGCAAGATGCCAGCATAGCTGAGACAAGTGAAGCATTATTCAACTGAAGTGTGTGTGCCTGTCCTGCAGACATCAAAGATTCCCTGCATTAAAGGAATGGGAAATCCAAGGCAATGTGTTCTGTGTCGACGGAAGACGTCTGAAAGTTAAAATAGGATGACGTCATGTATAAACTGCGGTGATATGGGTGGACCTGCTTCCTGTGGCAAAGGTCTGGCTTAGATCTTCTGCTGTGCTAAATCTGGATGAGGTCATCCTAGATTTGTTGAAGAGCTTTCTGACTAATGCCGTTTGGGCTCCATTAGCTTGTTCCTGCCCTTGTTCAGTGTATGGAAGACGCTGACCTACTGTCAGGTCACAGAAAAGCAATGACCAACATATCCTTCTATATTCAACATGCATGCTGACATTGTGCTGAACAGCATTTCCACAATGTAGTTCAGCACTTATAGACCCATATGTTACCATTTAGAGAGAGATGATGAAACTGTCGACATTGTTGTCCTTGACTCATTAGACCTCCTTATCCTCACATTTTAATTAACCAATGAGACAAGACAAACAAATCGAACTTCACTCTGCAACTGCAAGGCCAGATTGCAAAATGAGAGAGAAGACCCCCCCCCCCAGCCCCTCCTTCACTAATTTTGAAACCCCTTAAGGCTATCCTGATCCTCTTACTTCTACTAAATCTGTTTATTTATAAAACAAAAGAATTAGCAAAGAGGGCGAACAGAAAATTATGTCCCAGTGCCACAATCCCACATCTGCACTGAGCTTAGAATAGGGAGAGAAACCAGTCCCTTTTAAACACCTGGCATGGCAACGTTATTGAAAATGGTCTATTAAACTGTCTGACAATACTGTCACCGAAAATACCCTCAAAATCAACTCATTCTTGCTTAAGACATTGTAGTCACACTGAATTATAGCTGAATCGCCAGATATGAACAGTGCTTTTGTGCTCAGGGAAAATGGTGAGGGAAAAATTGAATGCATATTGAGTGTGAGGAGACCATTGTCTCTTCTGTTTAATTTGAAACTGCTGTTGTAATACCTTTGTCCTGGTGCTGGTGTGAACATAAGAGAGCCTGGAAATAAACTAGATCCTGTCTCTTCTTTGTACTGTGGCAAAGCTGCCAGTGGCCTCCTAGGAAAGGGGAGAACTATAAAACCAACAGGATCTCTCACTTCTACACCACATTAAAAGCTACAGCAGTTCAGCAGGAAATTAACTTGCTTTGCAAAAATCATGAGCAGACCTTCTCAAAATGGTTGTTTTGATTGGCGTCAAAGCTAACAGGTCTCCACAATCCCAAAGCACAGAGCTAGTGGGGGTCAATGTCCCACCAGAGGTGGTTTCGACATGTTCATCAGCTTCCAACACACGGGCTCTCTTATGTAACAGCTTCTCTGCCCTCTCCTCAGGTCAGGCCTCTACTTGTGTCACATAAACCCCAAAAGAATGCTGACATGCTGGGGGTCACCCATTCTGGCATTCCAGAGGGGTTTAGGGGGTCTGTAGATCCAGCCTTTCCTGTATGCGGAAGTGGAGCCAAGCCCTCTTTTTTCTTCACTGCCACTCCAACAATGCCCTAAACCACCCCCCATCCCCTCCAAAAATGCCACTGACAAGAGAGAAGCAGTTTTCAATGAGTTGCCTGTGCATATACACAAGTTTCCATCACGATGAAATTCAAACCGACTGGCGGTTTGTGGCCCGTTTTTTGTGTTTTTCTCACTTCCCTTGTTCCCCCCAAGAGAGAGAAAACACACCCACGCACATATACACCCGCAGACACACACACACGTCCAGCCCATGTCCTCAGACAGAGAGCACTTTGCCATGTACCACCCCCGGCCGTTTTCACAGCAAAAGAAAACATCTTGGAAGCACCCAAACCCCCCCCCCCCGCCAAGCACGGCCTCAAATCAATCCCATATGTTTATGCAGGGCGAGTAAGACTGCAGCCATTTACGAGTTTGCCTCTCCTCTCCACCATGGCCACGTCTGCCTCATATCTTAGCTGAAAAACAACCCGATGTCAGTCTAACTGACTCCTGGGCAAAATGCGCAGTGTAAATCCTGGCTTGTCAGCCTACACAAACAAGGCAGAACGCTTCCCTAAATCTCTTGGTAAGTCTACAGATGACACACACTATGAGCAGGCGTATAATGGCATGGATGCGGCGGCTCTCAGCATACTTTGCACGTGTACTGCTTAATGTTTTTGATCATGTTAAGCTGCAGATATGCGTTCTTTAAACGAACCGCCTTATTCATAAGCTGATAAACAGGGTTTCTGAAAAAGGGGGACAGAGAGAGAAAGAGAGAAAGAAGAAAGAGCTTATATCTCATCATTAGCACTAGGTGTTTAAAGCTTTAGGCCTGGTAAACATCTCCTCTGCTCGAAGTCCTGACCTCGCGTGGCATTGATACACTGGCATACTCTCTGCCAGGCTTTTTTTTTTTATGCTGGCATGCTGCGAGAGATGATGACACTACTGATGAGGTGGTGCCCGCTGCTCAAACGGTGCCATGCCTAGTGCCAGACAGCACCCCAGGGAGAGAGAGGGACAGAGAGACAGACCAGACGCCAGAGCACTTGCAGTGTCAATAACTCTTTTCCAGAGGCTCCTCTGTGCATCTACCCTGATTGCCACCCATGTCTCATGAAAACTGCTATTACCGGCCGCCGGGCGCTTTATTTAACGATGTCAAAGCACGGAGGCGAGAGATCCTCCATGGCGAGTAATGCGTGTGGCGTGAATAAATGACAGACTGCCCAGCATTTTCCGTGCACCAGTTAATACACTAAAGACCAAGTGGAAAAAAGGCAGAGGGAAAAAAAACAGAGAACAGCACAAAGTTATTTATGGGCGGGACAACAGGCAGGGACAAATGCACTGTTTGCAAAGTGTCCGTTCTGATAAGATTGTTTGGTGAAGAGGGAGGGGGGTTTTAACACATATTTTGCCCCCTCTGCCCGGCATGGAGACCCCAAGCCCTCACCCGCCCCCTTCCGTGTTCAGCTCTTCAGCCTGAAGAGAATAGAAGGAAGAAGCCAACTCAAATGGCTATTCCCACGGTCAAAAAAAAAGGAAAAGAAAAAGAGGAAAGAAAAGCATTGAGTCAAGGAGTTACTGTGGTTGTCCAGGATCATGATACACCGTTTGCTGGCAATCGCACACTGAATGTGAAAAAGCACATTTCTTTCCCTGGAATGGTGACGTCAGGCGCACTTTTGGCGAGACTCTGAAACATACATGGACTGTAACCAAAGAGACCGAATCCCAAGGAGGAAAACATCCTCCATGCAAGCTCTTACCATTCTCAGACTGAATAGCTCTCACGTCTGTTTTCAATTTTCCACCCCGACTCCATATTGGATCTATAAATAAACCCTGATTGCAATAAACAGTAATGAGTTACAGGCCATCTCTCAAAGAGGCAAATACAGCAGCTCCTTTTTTTCCCTCTATGAACCATGTGTAGCATAAATCAGTTGTGAACTGCCACAGTGGAAGTGTTGACACTGAGCACTGTGTGTTTCTGAGGAGCATCAGCAGCTCAATGTGTCTCAATGTGTCACATGTTCTTCACACCATGCACACAGAATGCATTGTGTGATATGCATCAGAAATAGCATATACCTCCTGCCTACACGGGACTGCGATAGGTTGCTGCCAATACTGATCAGCAGCATTGTGACAAGCCCGCTCGATGACCTCCCTCCTTGCCATGGCGTGAAAGATCACTCAGTCGCCCGAAGCAGAACAAGAGCTCCTTCACCATCCCTTCTCACCACATGCGAGTGACATCCTGGATTGATTCGTCTCCTTGCTCGGACTCAATGCAGAACATACAAATCAGCTGGCAATCCAAACACTTTATCTCGCGTGCTCTAATTACAGCCGATCACCATTATGACCTTCCATTGTAAGTGGATGGCTGAGGACTAATGGGCTTTTTAACTGCCTTTCCGTTTGATTGATCACACGGTACGCTGTGACAGCCAGGACACTCTCAGCAAATCAGAGAGCACTGTGTTCAGACGAGTCACTCTGCCTCATGCAGCTTTCAAAAGCTGTGCCACGCAATCCACGCTGCTTGAGATGCACTGCCAGTGGGGCCAGATAAACTGGGCGGCATCCTAAAGCAACTACTGTCTCTCATGAATAAATGGTTCCATGTCTGCGAGGACCTGGTACAATGGTGTCCTTTCCTCTACGTTTAAACAGTTCTAGGGTTTCACAGAGTACTCCATATGTTTCCACAAAAGGACTAAAATAATGGGGTTCTTGTTCTGGAGAAAAATAATATGGAGGTAAATTTAACTTTTATTTATTGCTCTGTTCATTTCTGCCACTAATGTAATAATTATTTTTTGTATTCAGCACAGAATAAATAGAAAACATACATCAGAGAACAAACATAGCAATTAAATACCCTGTCTGTCCTCCTAATTGTTTTTGTCCATGCCACGATCAGACGCCACAGTGCCCACACCAGTGGTCACGGTGCAGCCCTGTGCAAAATCATTTCCATTTGATTAGCATCAAATCTTTCCAGTTCGATCACAAGGCCACATGATTGTGTGCACAGACAGGCTGCCACGTGAACCACAGGACATAGCTGACTGCCCGTGCACAAAGCCAGCTCTATGGAGACTCCCTGCCCCGGCCCAGACAGGAGGGGGAGTCCAGTTAGTCCCACTGGTCAGGCACAGATACAATCTCATTCAGCAGCAGGAGCCCATGCAATATTGAAGGGCTCCATGCTTTTACACACTACCTCCCATTAATGCTCTTTCGCTACAACACATACAGCATTTAATCTAGGAGATTTCCTGACTTTCTAATGCCATAAGTGCGAAGCATACCTCACCTCACAGCTGCTGAATCCAATCAACTCATACAAAACAGGGACTGAGATTGATTAAAACAGAACAGAGGTTTCTCTTTCCACTAACCGCTAACATTTGCTATTAGGTTATAGGACTGGGATGCCACTCGTCTATGTGAAGTAAGTCAAAGGCAGATCCAATAAATTATGAAAATTGCAAAAACAGTCCATCGAAAGTCATTTTAAAATTTGAATTAGATCTTTTTATTTGTTTTTATTTGGGTATGCGACCATACAAGGAGTACATCTCTTTGCCCTTGCCAAGCAAGATTCACATCTTCTAAGGGTTCTGTGCTGAGGTGTGTGAGTGTCAAAGTCTCTAAGATTAATGACACACTGCAATTATGCGCACTTAAAATATTCTAAATAACGGATGCATAAACTATAAAAGAAAATTACGTTATTTTATCATTCGTTAACTCTCGTCAGATCGTTGCTTATGGCTTTCTTGCCACTGGCGACCGCCACAATAACCAATTACACGCTCTCGACCGTCAAGCACAGCAGTGTCTTCCTTCTTCACTTCAAAGCATCGCCAACTAAGATCAAACGCCGAACGGGCAAAATTTGCATCGCAATGCTACACTTCTGGGTTAAGCAGGCTATAGCCTATTTGCAGCTGGTCCCTCCAAAGAAAGTCATAAGCCTAAGTATATGCAATCGTGAAGTTTGACATCACACTCATTTATTAAGTTGCGGCCAAAGCCAGTAACCGGTACAAATAGGCTCTCACAAGCCGAACTTTATAAAGCACAAGTTATGTGTTAAGCGGTATAACATTTAAATATGGCATTAACGTTAGGCTATGCAGTGCATTAGGTTACACATTCTGCCAGTGGGCTTTATCAAACTTCAAACAGGATCTGTCCATCTACAGCTCACGGACTTGACTGGCTCAGTCAAAATTCCCAGTTACATAGTAGGCTAAGACTAACCTTGAATATTTGTTCTAATTATTGGCGACAGAAAATAGTCTACATTGCGTTATAACATGCATTCGGATCAAACAGAGGCTTCAGTCAGCTCATTTCATATGCCAGCACATGGTTTTAAATCGTCAATAAATGATTGCCATCCTACCTCTGCTGTCTTCATCGATGTTTACACCTCCAGACATTGTGATCAAGTAATCGCAGCAGCTGGTGGAGATGGAAAACCGAACCTCTATACAACAGTCACACTGCTGTAAGCTATGTCAATTGCGTTGACAGTGTTTAATTTATTCATTTATTTTCACGGTTTTTCCAGACACGGGCTGATTTTTACATAGGCTAGATATAACGATGTTATAACCTATAAAATGATATAGCAGCCGCAATCTAAGATATCAGATGTTTTTTTGTCATGAAAAATTGTGGGTACTACGATCTCCGTTTCTCATCCCTCTATATCCACTCACTGTGTCAATGGTCTGTTGTAAGCAGCTCCATCTACTCGGCGTTGACCATACGTCATCACTATGCTCCGCCCAGTTGAATTTTGCAAAGCTCTCATTTAATTTTCTTGGTCTAATGTGTACACAGTGCTACTGAATATGGTCTGGGTGGGTGAAGGGTTCTGTTTACCTGTTGGTGGGGATACTTTCAGAATTGTGGGTCCTAATCCTTCAGCCAAAGGATGTTAAAACAACTAAGGTGTGAACAATTAGAGAGAGAAAAAAGAACAAGCAATACCTAAAGTAGACCTAATAACCCAAAATATTAGCATCAGTCATTTACTAAGAATTTTCTCTTCTAAGGTTCTTTGTGAGAGTCAATAGGTGAAATATTAACTCTCCTCAAACAAGTTCAGAGGATACAAAGTCCACAACAAAACTGACTCTTGTTTATATTTGCCATGTTTCAGACATTTCAAAGTTCATCAAATGCTTTGACATACAAATGGTGAGGACAAGATATTGTATGGCACAGCTGTCTTAGATCTCAAAGACAGAGTGAGATGCAGTTAGCCTATAGCCTATATCAAAAATTGCTCCATTCTGGATACTTCACAGCCAAGTCGTTAGAAGAGAGCTTGTCAGAACAGAACTTAGATGTTAAATTGCACAGCGGAATTAATTCTTGTACATGTCTCCTGTGGAAATAGACACATACAGGTACAGGAGATGAACAGGAAGTTTTAATATATGTTGCCTTCCAGTCTGTTGTCAGTGAGCTGTGATGGAAGCACTTCAATGGAATGTCCATGTTGAGATTCTTGTGAAGAGAGAGCCTGGCAGTGAGGCAGTTCCTGAGCGTGGCATGTGGCCACCCTTTGGCTGTGCCGGACAACTCTTCCTGCACAGCCTCATCGAGGACACACCCTAGCCTCCAGTGATCTCATTCACTGCAGCCAATGTGACTCACACAGGAGGCTTCATAGTCACAACTATTCCAAATAGCCTATGTAATCCTTCCAACATCAAAGCAGGTCAGCTGTCCTAACCCGGGAGTGTCTTGTCCATTTTTCTTATGTGACGATAATCCTTCCACTGATTCTCTTTGTTTCAAGCCGTTATTTATATTATTATTATTTCATGGTCCAGAAAGTTGATAGTTTCAATGCGACTTCCCAAGCAAAAAGGTAGCCAAAGAATTGCGCAACAATGCTGGGAAGCTAGCACTCCTTCACCACACCCTCCCATCATTTCCACCCATAAAACTCCCAAGGGTATCCCAGAGTGCATTGCAGCTATTGTGTACAGTCTTCATCACACTTGACTAAGACTGAAAGTCATGTTTATTGTTTCTTATTGACACAAGCTCTTTTAACTTATTCTGTATCTGAAAGAGTGCAAAAAACGGTCATATGGAGAGTCAAGGCCAGGTGGAAGGGTAGTCCTGTGTTTGACTATTATTTGCATGAATTTACACATGCTATGTAGCCAAAGTGGAGTGAGTGGAACAGAATCTCATTTGAGGAACTCCCTTGGTTGGGGGAAGGGGTGGGTTGATTAAGCATGTATAATGCAAAAGCACCAAGCACTCACTCACAGTGACTAACGCCAGGCTCCTACACAGTTTGTCAATATTGTGATAGCCTTCATAACAACCATCATGTGAATGAGTATGTTCTCTGAATAGACCAAAAAGGGATATCCCAGCACATATTACTGTGATTAGGTAATCGAGATTCCTCAGAAAGCCTTTCTAAATAATACATGCATCAGATTTAGTAATATGAAACAAATTACGAAACTGACCTTAACAGTGGCTTGTGTGTGTAAAGTAAGTCACAGAGGAGAGAATTCTCCCCACAGTTGGACTGGAGTCTGTGAGCACATACATAAGGAAGAATAGACCAACTGATGTTCAGGGGAAGAGTGTGTCGGCCATGGCTGAGTAGCAAGTGAGCATAAATGGGGGAGTGCACGGCCGGGTAGACTGAGAGGGGAAACAGACGAGAAAGGGGGAAATGGGGGGGACCACAGGGTGGGACTGATTTCCTGTGAGGGGGAGCAGAGCAGATATCTGGTCGAGCTCACTTGCACTTCTTGTTGATTCTCATAAATCCCCATGGTTTATTCTTTAATGGTAATCATTTGGAGTATTCACCTGTTTTTTTTTCAGTCTTTACTCCACGTACTGAGAATAAATAACCGGATGCTTAACTTATATGACAGCAGACACATGCCTTCAGTTACAGTAAGTCAAAAGGGAATACAGTGATGATTGATGGAGAGGGATGGGCAGGCAAAAGTCTGTTTGCTTGGCTGCACTCAAACATCCACTGGAGGCAGAGTAACCCCCACCACACACACATACACACTTTCCCTGGGGCAGCATATGTCTGTCACAGAGAGGCATCAGGCGTGGGGGGTTTGACCGAGTTAACACACAGTGGCTGGGCTGCACAGACGTCGCGTATGCAAATGGTCATCTGCCTGTCTTCCCGGGCACTGGAGGGCCCGACTACCAGGCCCCACCCCCCACCCCGTGAGCCCTTTCATCCAGCCTCGTACTTGCTGCAGCGTCTGTGCGGGGCTGGACCTCTTTGTGCCAAGTCTGTATGACCATGTGTCAAGATGCTCTGTCTGCCTTTATTGCCCTGGTTTCAAACAAAGCATCTTTAGCTATTGTGTGTCAATGTATGTCAAAACCACAGGAGCATCCACATAGCTCCATCGAGAAGCAAGATAGCCCTAATATTTTCTCAGTGTCAGCAGCAAGGAGAAACTTACTCAGGCAGATTTTGTTGTGAGGTAAAAGGGAAATTTCATGATGACTACATAGCATTTATGAGATGGGATGTTTGTGTTAGGGCTGAGCCTGTTATGAGTGGCTTGGACTGTGATAGCCTTTCATAAAGTCAGAACCTTCAGACCTCTCAAAAGGCCACATAGGACTGATTGTCCTGTCCACACCACTGAAACACTTACACACACACACCCCTGCTTGCGCCATACCTATGAAATGCATTCCATTTGCACTGAAATGCTGTCCTGTGTCACTGAAAACACCTTCCTGTTCCACTAAGATGGTCTCTTAACCTCACTTAAAAGATTTTCTCCCACCAAAAATGTATTCTTGAGTTGCATAAAGCACACAACTGTTTATGTGTGCTTTTTTCTGTATGTATAATATAGCATGTTTAAGACAAGTGATGAGTATGTTTGTGAGCATGTCAGAGGTAGACCTATTGTGGAAATGGCTGTGTATGCGTGTTTGTGTGTGTGTGTGTGTCTGTTGGCGCGCACGCATGTGTCAGTGGTGCAGACACGCAGGTTCAAAATAGACAATTACACAATGTTTCCATGTTTCTGTGTAATGCCCTGTGGATATGTAGCGGAAGGTTGACAGTCAATGGCTAACTGATAGATCATGAATCACACTCTTCTTCCTTCTAATGTGACATTAAATTAAATGAGAAATCTGGTGTGAATCAATCAGTAGCCCTGCTGGCGAGGTCACTGAGTAGCATCTGTAGGAGAAAGACCTAGAAAATTTGATACAACATACACCGAATAGCGAACATAAAACTAATGGTAACTGAATGGGGCATGGTGAAATGGAACTGAAAGTGAGTTTGTGCCTATAGTACTTTTGCCCACTGAATGTATACTACTACATGTATATTTGCTGTATGTACAGAGAGTTAACATCTACTGAAGTCAAATTCCTTATATATGTAAGTACACTTTACCAATAAAACTGATTCTGATTCCGATTCTGATGCAGTATATGTCCACACTCTGTAACCTTCCTCTTTCCAATCAAGCATGCGTAGGTACATACTTACATGTCCACAGAGTCCCACCTTCCTGTCGCTTGCTGGGTGAAACAGTTACAGAAGGCGGAGGACAAGAACAGGAGGAAACGAGAATATGTGTGGCACATCCTCCTTCCTTTTAGCAGGATATGACCCTGAAACAAATGAGCTGGGTAAATGAGTGATCCTTTGCATCATATTTTGACCAGAGGAGGCTGTCAAATTCTGGCAGCTACTGACTTACCTGGCTGTGAACTTCTACTTCAATCTGAGATACCTAGCCATAATGGTCTGGATTCCTTGCCATCATCTACCACTTCTCTGAGAAGGGATCAATGAATGTAGATAAAAATGCCTCTGTTGGTTGTTTCATGGTTGGTTGTGGGTGTTAGGTATGCCTCCAAGGTGTAAAAGCCTGTTTTTGATTGGTTCCCTGTCTAAGGCACATGAAACAAATTGCATAGCCATAGATCACACCTAATATCCCGCTCTAGAGTTGTACTACACTATGCTGTAGAGTTGTACTACACAACCTGTAGTGCAATTGGACTGGAATTTCTTAGTGACTCAGGATGCAAACCAGCGCGTTACAGCACACTGCACCTGTATGCCCCCGCACTTTCTTGCTGCTATCACTTATATTTATGTAGAATAGTCTTTTGTTACAAATCATAACCCCTAGCCTTGCTGCTATTATTTATATTTATATAGAACAGTCTTCTGTTTACAAATCACACCAGTGATTTGCTAAAAGCCATGCCCTGTCTAGCGTGTTTGCTTTAGGTCACCTGTAATTTGACCTGCCAATTGTTTACAACTGTGTTGTAATGTATGTACATATGTGTACAAGAGTGTACAAGAGTGTGCACACATGCGTGTGTGAGTGGGTGAATGAATCTGTGTAGTCCCGCAATAGTGTATGTAGGCACTATTACGTCTATTACATCTGTCTTGTCCATACTGTGTTTTAACAGTTACGTGTATCACCAATTGTTCCCGGTGAAACGTTGTCTCGTCTCACTATGTACTGTGTATATGGCTGAAACGACAATAAAAACCTACTTGACTTGACTTGATTTGCTGAAATGTTGGAGAGTGTAAGATTATGTCAAAGCAAAGTAGGCTGTTCATCAAAAAGCTTATTACAGGAGACACTGTAGAAGACATTAGACACTTCAATAGAGTATGGTTTCACACTTGTATATGTATTGATTTTTCCTAAAAGCACTTTAACTTTATTGATCGGGGTAGGAAAGGTGAAATTTGGCTTGTTAGCAATGAAGAAAAAAAACCTTCGATGGCCATATTTCCATCTTAAAAACTGGTGTTGTGATATCAAACATAAATTTCACTGTGATACCTTTAAGTTAGCTTCTGAATGCAGTAGTTGTGCTAACATGGCAAATGAGATGTGGATGGTAAGTGGGCAGATCGTGTTACATTATCTCAGAGGCCCATCACAAGGCTCCCAGATGAGGTATGTTGTCTCTGGTGTCATTTCAGAGATGGATGTCTCTTATTTCCCCCACAACTGCATATATTGATTCCACATGACGTAAGAATGAGGCATGCCAAGTACACCTTAAGGTAAAGGAGATGACCAGAGAAACACAAAGTACTCTGGAAATGGGTTCGTGCTCTTCCGCATGTGTATCATGCCCCACACTGGTCTGTCTCACCACCAGCATGTAGGAGGGATGTAGGGGGGTGGGGAGAGATGGGAAAGCTCTGGCAAGTGCTTACGCTACTCTGAAAGACTACATCCTGTCACAAGGACATACTATAAGCAGCTATTTCCTTTTGGTGAACATTTGCACACGTACAGGACAGCCCTGTGCTCACACGCACACACACACACGTATGCACACATCTGCGCTCCACCAACCTTTTCATGCCACCTATCTGTTAAACAAATGGACATGGTGAAAGTGATAAGACACCAGTAGCGGTTGTACAGAGATTTGCTCTGTAAAGGCCAAATGCTTTTATCCTCTGATATGTCTGATTTGTATGCTGCACTTCCTGTTGGCTTGTGCAATTTAGACAAAAAGGAGCAAAGAGAAGACAAAACAAACAGAAAACCTATTTATTTTCATAACTTTAGCTAAATTGAAATTCCAAACGGGGCGTACTGATATATAGAACTGAAATAAATAAATTAATAGATAGATAGATTTAGCAGCCACCAACATGAATCCAGATGTACAGTCACTCTATGTGATGGTGGACTCACACATCTTTCCACCAAACCCACATTGGTTCTCCAGCTGAGCTTGACCCTTTCTTTTTCAGTGTGAAGAAGTAAGTGTGCTCATCCATTCTTTATTCTTTCTGTCTGTGTCCCCTGACTTAATACTGTTTATCCCATTAAAGTGTTTTCCTACCAAAATCCCCCATCATTTAATCCTCTATTTACAGTTCAGAGCATGGCAAGGGGTGTGGGGTTTTGTGGTTGCAGATGGCAGTTACCATAGCAACAATGATTAATTATCTTTAGAGGCAGATACTGAGGAGGGGGTGTTAAGTGTGGGAGGGGTGGGGGGACTGGATTCAGTTTCATACAACTTCTGTGTAACTGGAGGGGGCATGGATTTACGGTGTCAGCAGTTGAGAGATCTCCTCATAATTCTTTTACTGTAGAGAGATGAGATCACAAAACTGTCTGACTTAATGTGCTACATCAGCTTGTTTTCTGTAAAAGTCATTTAAAGTCCAACATAGGCAATACATGAATAAAATGTTTCTAATATTTCTTTACAAACTGATGATGGCTCTCTACATGAAGCTAACGCACACACATTTCTGCGAGAATATTGTCCTCTAGTGGTCAACACATCGTTATTTTTGGTTCAGGCCTAAGCCTTCATCAGCTTTGCATTTTCAATACGTATAGGCTAGGCTAAGTTTGTATGAGATGTTTTGCAATGCCATGTCTAACTGACTATAGAAATATCGTATGAAGAGCACACCACTGGACACCATAATGAACCGGTTGACATAATTTAGACATGCCATTTGCCAAGCGTTTGAGAAACCAACCACGGACTGCGGGTGTTGATCGCACTTGACCAACAGAGGGCAGTGATTCACAACATTTGGAAATTTCGTTAAACATCCTGAAGAAAACGAGTGGGAGCAACCGGAAATGACTCGCCTGGAATTGGGAACGACAGTTTCCGTTGTCTGAGTTCGAGGGCGTTTTTCCTAGCTCAGGACCAGAGATTTTTTGGGTGGTGGCTGTTTGTTTAACAACTTCAGAATTCCTCTGACCAAGTTGGTTTAAGGGTAATACGTTTGGGAAATTTCCCGCTGATATTCGTCCTGTGGCTGGATCTCTGTATAATAACTGCGATCCTTGTTTTTCTCGTTGGGAAAACAAGTTAAATCAACAAAGGGTGGTTTTACTACTTAGCTCAAAGAGGCTACATTAGCTGGCTTGCTAGCTAGTTGGCTAACTCACAGAAGCGTCAAAAGAACGCAACGCACAGATGCAGGCCATAAAGTGTGTAGTTGTGGGAGACGGGTAAGTTTTTTTCTTGTTTAAAATCTTCGCATGTATGTTATAATGAGTGTAAATGTACAGCGGGCTGATTTTGTTAAAATATAATTTATAATGTGTTGCCGCAGTCTTTCAATTCATGCTCAGTTAGCATAGCTTACTCGCTAGCCAACATTAACGTTAGCCAACTGTGTTGTAGTACCGACAGACTTTGTTGAGTCTTTGCTAACGATTGCCAACTTCACTCATTGAAGCAGATGGTAAATTATGTCGGTATGTTCCGCATTCCTCCTTATGCCATTTCTGTCCGTTCTCGTCGGCGACATCTTATTCCAAAATTGAAAAGAATCCGCTTGTCACAGTATGGTGGTAGTTATTTTGAATGTGTTTTGCAAATCTCAAATGCAGTTTAGTGTGATTTGAAGCGAGACGTGTTAGCTTGCAATTTCTTATGGCTGTAATGTGCACGTAAGCCAACGTTAGTTTAACGATATGTTTCCTTTGGCAACTTTGACGAACCCATTCACGTTTATTGTTCCTGATGCCAAACTGGCTTTAACATTTACGTTGTTTAGATAAATACAGAGATTTTGTTGTCAAAATATCCCGTTAGTAAGTTGGTAACGGTTCCAACACGATAACGTTAGCCATCACGTTTTCAACGCAGCTTGCGCTAAATGGGCTTTTGAGTAGCCTAAGTCAATACCTTGGCCTGTTCCAGGGTGGGACCTTGGAAAAGAAACTGTTAAATAATTACGTCGTTTATGTCGACGGCTTCGTTTATAATAAACACCTCCTTATGAGTCTCATTGGTCCTTCTAGCCTTAGAAACTGAAATGTTATGGATGACGTAAGTCCAAACTGCGAATGAAACAACTGACATGTATGTGAAACAGAGCTTAATTTGGTTGACACTTTAAAAACAGTTTACTTGATTGACAGACCTACATATCTGAGCAAGGGCGGATTTGTTTTAAACCCCTTCAAAACACTAAGCAGTCACATTGCCATTACATTTAGAACTGATTACTTTTTTTCATAAAAATAAACCTTAGGCCTATCTGGTAAAACTGGTACCATGGTTCCTTATTGACTAATAACTATACTGCCTTACATTGAAACTTAATGCTGCCCACAGACACAAGTCCTAAGGGAAGGCATGGACAAGGCTGCCTTTAGTCAGTCACAGACAATAGTCTGGAAATGGCGTAAGTAGGTCAAAGTGGTTAAAGGTGTTACTTCCCACTTATATCTATGAAGACTGTCGTTTTGTTGACCGGTTGTTTGTCCCATTGTTCATTGAGTATGGCATATTGTTGGGAAATTTTAGGCTGAAGCATATCTTAAATTTCAGGCTTCTCTTTCGTCTCTTTGGAAGAATTTTCAGAATGATGTTTGCTGATGCATGTGACCAGTGTCTATTTTTGATGCAAGTTCCCTGATTATTTAAGGAATGATGCTTTTCTGCTTTGTCTATAAGGAAGTAGTTTGAGGTGATTGTGAAAGCATCTGTTGGCTTGCCAGAGGAGGGTCAAGATACAAAATGTTGATTGCCTTGTCACTGTTGGTAAATGGTTTATGCCAGTGGTGGCCAAGCTATGGCCTGGGGGCCAGTTGTGGCCCTCTGGTCTCTTTCACGTGACGCGCCATGAAGTCCAAAAATTGTATGTAATGTGGCCCGCTGTTACATTAATCTAATATAATATATCCAGCAGACATCATAGGTTCAGTATTAGTGTTATGCATTTGTCAACAGTATCGTTAAACAGTGTAGCATCAGACTGCTGGTTTTCTGATCTAAAATACAGGCACATTTCAAAATTGGTTAAATTTTGCATTGGCCCTCAGTAGCTTAGATTTTTCTGAATGTGGCTCGTTAACAGAAGAGTTTGGCCACCCCAGCTTCATGCTAATCACTGTGTCTTCTTTTCCATGTTAGTGCGGTGGGTAAAACATGTCTTCTGATCAGCTACACCACCAATGCCTTCCCTGGGGAGTACATTCCCACCGTGTGAGTATACTATCAGTATGAGAAGCTTGCCTATGTGCAAAAAAAAACACAACGCCCACATTTGGAATGGTAAAAATAATCCAGTGCAATGCCCCATAGGTTCGACAACTATTCAGCCAATGTAATGGTTGATGGAAAGCCAGTAAACTTGGGCCTTTGGGATACAGCTGGGCAGGAGGACTACGACAGGCTCCGTCCTCTCTCCTATCCTCAAACGGTGAGGCAATGACTGATCCTCAAGTTGACCTTTTTTTTTTTTACTTTAACTATTTCTTGGAAAGCTGGGATTTTTTATTTTTTTTTTTGTGTGTTTTTCAAGTTAGAGAAACATGTCTGCTCATACATCCATGCCCTGTTTACTGTTTATGTGCACATTTTAGATTTACAAATTGTCTGCTTCCCCTAAATTGGTGGCAAGGGCTGTTCAGAGATTGGCAATGTATTCATGCATCTTTTATGGTCCGGAGAGTGCTGTGCGGTGTCCATTGACCATGATAATGTCGACCGTGCTTATTTAGAGTTGAGGAAGTGAAAGAGTGCCTTGTTTGCCCTTTGAGTCACTGCCACAGACTGCGCTCTGTGTATCTGTCCACTAGTGTAGAAGTGAGAGTGGCTCAGTGTCCACTGCAACATTGTTCCCAAATACTCGCCTGCGCCATTCATGACTCATTAAACATTGACTGCAAATACAATGGATTATGCAATACAATTAGGAACTATGCAGATACAATTTACATGGAAATTTCCGGACTAGAGTTAACTAGCACACATTAGTGGATGTCCCATGGGGTTTATCCAGCATTTCCTCCATTTAGCCTGTTTATTTAAACACTTTGTGATAAATGTATTTATTCATTTGTTTGTTTTTTTTGCTCAGGATGTGTTCTTGATTTGCTTCTCGCTTGTGAGTCCTGCCTCCTTTGAAAACGTCCGTGCTAAGGTAAGCGATACAAAATATTGTCTGAGGACTGCTGGTCTAGAACACTAGAAATTGGTCATGGCTTTTGATATATGATGTTGATCACTTCTACAACAGATTGGTTTGATTTCACCAATTTACCATTACTGCCTGTTGAAGCAGTACCACTGCTGCCAGTGGAGTTAAAAGATGTTCAGAGATGATCTTCAACTTGAAACTGAGCTAGATCTTTTGAGTCAGTGAAGGAGTCAAGATGTCATGGGCATGAAGTTGTCACTAAATGAGAGGGGGTGGGGTTGTCTGGAGCCCTGGTTTATGTGTGCCATGTGATTACAAAGCTGGTGAGACAGAGTTTATTTGGCTGCGCCCCTGGAGGAAGTTGGAGTTTCCAGTTTCCCTTACAGATAAACATCTTGTGCAGGTGGTTTGTGCGCCGCATTGCTGCACAGGGATTTCTGCCTTAGGATGTGGTGGGGAGGGGAATGGAAAAAACAGATTTAAGGACTTGAGTGGTTGTTACTAACTCTTTAGAAAGAAAACCCCATAGTCATTGTGTGGGAATGTTTCTTACTTTGCAGTGGTACCCAGAGGTAAGACATCACTGCCCGAACACTCCAATCATCCTGGTGGGCACCAAGCTTGATTTGAGGGATGACAAAGACACTATTGAGAAGCTCAAAGAGAAGAAACTTACTCCCATCACCTACCCACAAGGCCTTGCTATGGCCAAAGAAATTGGTAAGTGTCTAAAAGGATCTTAGATCCCATGTGTATAGTCAGTGACACTGAGCATAACTTGCTGTAAATTTAGGTAGGGAAAGTGATTCTTCATGCTTTTGCAGGGTTTTTATTTTGCTGCAAGGTATCTTACATTTTATTTGAATCACAGAACAAGCAAAACACACCAAAGAGGCAGCTTACCCTTAGCCCCCCCCCCTTGTTTGCCCCCCATTTATAGACTCGGGGCTGTAACAATTCCATTTTTTAAGTGTTGTTAGGGAATGGAGACTGGATGATTAGACATTCACTGAATGTTACAAAATTTGTTCTGTGTTAGTCATAGATTAGCATCTCTTTGCCTGACTTAAAGTACCTGTAAAAAATATAACTGTGTTGTTGTAAAGTCTTGTTTATGATTTATTTAAACACAGACTTATTTACGTACGGGTACAGAAATATTACTCTGTGTGTATGCTGTAGACATGTAGACACAGAGGCGCTGTCGGTGTTGTACTGCTGGTCTTATGACTCCTGACTCCTCTCCACAGGCGCAGTGAAGTACCTGGAGTGCTCAGCTTTGACCCAGCGTGGCCTTAAGACGGTGTTTGACGAAGCCATTCGGGCAGTACTGTGCCCTCCGCCTGTCAAGAAGAGGAAGAGGAAGTGCTCGCTACTCTAATTCCCGACATGCACAAAAAACAAACCGGCTGCAATCTGAGCTCACCTGGGATGGCGCAAGGGGGGAGGGGGGTAAGGGGGAAGGAGGAGAAGGTGAGGGGAAGGGAGGAGAGGAGTTGTGCAGAGACGTCTCGGGAAGATGAGAGAAGACACACCATATGCATACTGATATGTCATTCTCTCGTATTGTAATTAGTACTACTTATATTCAATCGACTTTTATTCCTAAGGCCCTAGCATTAATTGTCGGCTCTTGGAGAAGGATGGGGAGGGACGCTCCCGGTCACTTTTCCCGTACACTAAGAAATTCCTGCTGCCTTCTAATGATGTTTCTTTCTTTTTGTTTTTAACTTTGATGCAAAAAGTAACATAAGTACTCCTTTTTCTCTCTCTCTCTCTCTCTCTCCCCTGAGAGTCCATATGTTTTGTTTACAGTCTGCAACTGAGAAGCAATGGGGGTTTTGCCAAAATTCTAACTGCAGATGATGGATATCGCTTAAAATCTGCATACACTAAGTCCTTTTATTGTTTTTTTTTTTAAGGGTTTACACCTATATAATATGAATCATTTACTATTTCGAGAAAGAAGAACGGTTTCACACTTGAGAAGAGAGAATTGTAGTAATTCATTACTTTTAAAAGTTGTAGCTGAAAATGTGCTAGACTGATCATTTTAGCCAGTTCACCTTGAAATGCTATATTGTGAATCAAATGATCTCTTAGATGATATATATATACTGTGTAGTTGTCACTGCTATATCAGTCATGTCAGCATAATTGTTGCAAATATTGCTCAGCCCAACCCTATGCTTTGGCTACCCTGCCTCTAGACCTCTAGTGTAGCTTACCTCTAATATGCATATGGAGAGGGTACACAGTATTTCACGCAGAACCAGTTTCAACTGTTTGTCTTCATTTTTGGATCTAAGGAGGATGTACTGGGTTATGTGATGAGCAACCAAGTATCCAGTTTTAGTTCTGTAGTTCCTTGTGGTGGATGGAGGATTCTGCGCATCATGGTGTATGTTTTAGTACTGATCAGTGGAGATTTCTTGTGTTCTCTGTGGGAAAGTATCAGAATTTGTTCCAGGTCTGTACCTGTGTCGTTATAGTTCCCACTCCCCCCCCCCACACTACCACCAGTAAAATTAAAATTAATTATGCAGCTCCGAATATGTTTTATAATGCTGTGTACTGCAAATATCATGATGTAAATTTGGTCCATCTTCCTTTAACAAAGCTATTACTGTATTTCTATTGAAGCTATGAACAATGTATTAACCAATACCTCTGACATAGAAATTGTAACTGACCATGTTGTCTTTGTCCCCTTTAAAAGTATAGCTTTAAATGGTCCCATATACATTAGACACAGTCAATAAATACTCTAACCACTACTGTATCTTGTTTCTGAAGTCTGAAAAAGATCAAATTTGGTGGGCCGTTGTGGATGGGTTTGTGATGGCTTTTCTGCCATGTGGCCAGTGGCACAAACCAAGTTGTTGCTGAATACAATGAATTTCAGTTTCAGATGGAACAGCCACTCTTGAACTTGAAATGGTGTAGGCCACCACATTCTCAGTCATATATTTGGGTTTCATTTTGATTACATTATTACACATTTGTGTTGTTTTATTTTTCAAATACAAATAAATGCATCTAAAGTCCATTTGGCTTCTGTTTTATTTGAATCGCATTCAAGGCATATACAAGTTCACAATTACTTTTCTGAGCTTGAAATGATAAACCAGCTCAGATGTTTTCTTTTAATCCTTTTTGGTGCAACTATGTCACCACTCTAGCTGTGAAAAATACTTCCAATGATATACACATTACTTTGTACGTGTGTCATTAGTTGAGTTAGAAATATTTGTTGTGTAATGTGTAACGGTTGCTAATTGGATTGCTGAGAGCAGCTACAACCAGGGGGGTATGCTAAGCTGGGTAACTTCAGGTGTAACTGATTATCTCCAAACAACATGTCACTTCAGAGATGACAGATGCTCACTGAAGTGTTCTTTCAGAGACCAGTTGTTAAACCCAAAGTTACTCCGGTTAACTAGTAACCTTACTTTGCCGTATAGGCCCCAGGTATGGCTACCACTACTGCAGTTCACTTGTGTGAGCTACACCGTTTTAGTGTTTGGATCTGCTGATAAGAAAAAGCATATGCACAGGTCAAGTACTGTATGTCAAGCCTTCCAAAAGGCCAATAGGAAAGTAGTGTGACTGGATGGAGGAGCAACAACAAAATTAGGGAGAACTATGGATTCAGAAATAAGAAAAAAACAAGGCAAGTTTATTTATACAGGGCATTTCATACACAGAAGCAGTTCAATGTGCTTTACAAAGAGTAAAAGAACAGTGAATCATAGAAAATAGAATGACAAAAATGACAGAAAAAAGAAAACAATATAGGTAAAATAAACTGATGACTGAAAAATATTTTTTAGGGAATTAAGTAGCTGTAGACCACTAATGAACCAACTTTACAAACTGAAAAAGAACAGAGCTCAAACCCAAATCCGCAAGAGTTATGAGTACAGAGACAATCACCCTTTTCCAAGAGCTGATTCTTCATCAAACATTAACAGCGTAACAGCAAGGTCTTCTGACAGTACATAGTGCAATTATAGGTTTTAATGTTAGACCAACTAAACACAAAACTAAATTTAAAAAAAGGCTACAAAGGTGATGTTTTCTGTGTATTCATCTCACTTCTCCACTGGTCATACACCAGCTTGGCAGACACAGCGTCCTGAATCCCCATGCCTGGAACACACAGGTAATTAGATTAGACTTGGGTGGTTTAATTAGCAGTGGTTCACTTAATAACCAAGGTTTCAGGTCAGTTGGCCAAGTGTGGCACATGGTACTTGAAGACACACACTTAGCCATACACACTGTCATATTTAAATAGACCAACTACATGCAGTCCTACATGCATCTGAAGCAGCAGTGAACAATTACAAATGAGACAAGTTTGAGAACATTTCTGAGTTGTCTATTTTAGTGTGAGTATGAGACGTGAGATCGGGTCTCAGCAGCTGGGATGAGGAGCTAAAAATAGATAAAATCCTTGTTGGGACCTATTTTTCACCCCAAACAGCAAATATCAAGACTCCCACACCACTACCATGCACTGTTAAGCTTGTTACTATCAAAATGTTTGAGTCAGCTGTGGCTGGCCCTCACCTGCTCCCAATGTGAAGAGTTAAAAATGTTTAGTCTTTGTGTTTGTGGCCTGTGAGGAAAGGAGTTTACCAAGAGACTTGTACACTGTGGTCTTCTCACGGCAGGCTGGCACTGTTCCGTTGATGACCTCCCCAATCTCAGCAAATACTTGGGCCTGCAGAGAAATACAGTGTTTACAGAAGGATATCATGTAATAAATGTGGTGATATTATTCCTATATACACAACACAAAAGACAACAAATTCATCACAAAAATTCCTGTTTCCAAAAGACCTCAATTAATATGAACTGAAGCCTGATGCCACAAAACAAAGTTGGGTAGCCAATAAGAACCCCATTCTTTAAATATAGATTACTACTTGTCAGATTGTCATTGTATGTCCACTTATTCTTTAATGAAAAAAGTCCAACATACCTTCACAATTTCAAAGAAGTCATTCTTTATCTTAACTGTAAAACACTGTAAAAACAAACAAACAAAAAAATCACCCCAGAGAGGATGACATCTCCGGATTCCTTGAGTGCTCCCTCTCTGCTGTCCACATAAACCACTGCCTGCTTCATCAGCACATCATCCAGTTCCCTCCAGCCTGGGCTGCATGCTCCAACAGCTGGCACCATTTCAAACACACAGGAAGAAAGACCAAACAAACACGCTTTACGCAGTCTGCAGTGATGATTATCTTTGATTGCTTCGGTGTGCTGAGATCTTTCATCCACTAATTTTCAGCAGACCGGGACACCCTACCCGTGCATGCTTCCCAATAAAGCTTAGACGTTCCCACGAGGCCTTACCAGCAACATGGGCACCAGGCTTGACCCAGTCCCCAAACAGGACAGGCTGGCTGGCACCAGTGACTGTGATTATGACATCAGCTCCCTCCACAGCTTCTTTAGCAGAGGCACAAACTATCACAGGACCATGGACTGCGCTGGCAAAGCATTCTGCACTCTCCTTTCTTCGACTCCACACGCGTACCTGTGTGGATGAACATGGAGGTCAAAGCCTTTTTGGTTGTTTGGAAAGGACAGACAACTTGACTCCTCCCTTGTCATGAAAAGCAGCCCTGTATTCTTTAATTACATGAAAAAAGAAATATTTTCTGATATGAGATACGGCATAATCTTCACCATAGATTTTTAAGGTATCTTAGTAGAACTTTAAACTTTCAAAGATTGTCTCCATGATGACTAGTTTTAGAAACACTAAAATTATCATTGTTTTCTTTATCATTTCTCCTTCCTAGTCTATTTCCCTACAACAGCTGTTGCTGTATTGATAACATAAAGAACTGTCATTGTACCTGTTTAAAAGCAAAGGTTTCTGTGAAGACTTCATAGTGGCTGACAGCTTGGTGGCCAGATCCCAAGATACACAGTACCTCCGACTGAGCTGGCATGAGAAACTGTGAATCAGAAAAATAGCAAAGAAGACTTCTCATTGCTGCCCTTATTAATAATCTTAAGTGTTGAGCGTCACTTCAAGCAAACAAAAACTTACTTTAGCAGAAAGGGCCGATACTGCAGCTGTCCTCTTACCAGTAATAACCTCCCCATCCATGACCTGAAACGAGGACGATAACTGAGACATGCATTGCAATTGTTCGATTGCTGTTACCTGTTTGCAGCATTTTGAATTGAAATGCACCGTGAGTCGTGAATGCACAGGTGCATACACATTAACAAAGTGTAATTGCGATTACACTGTCTGTAATTGTTTCTGTGGTCTCCATGACGCAAAACAGAATTATGTCTAATTTTCTCTCTCTCTCTCTCTCTCTCGTGTGTATGTGTGGGACAACCCAGTTGTCAGAAAATCATTCTTCTGCAGAACATAAATCTGCTTCAGCCACTGGTTCATAATGGCATCCCACTCACCGCTAGGACGCATCCACGTTCAGGATCAAACAGCAGCACAGTGGCCTGTGTAGAGGGTAAAGTTGAGCCTTGTTCTCGGTTGTAGAACGCCACCATTTTTGTGCATAAAATATCTTCATGAACTATGTATGCCGGCATTAAACCTAGGAATCTGTTATGCACCAAATTAATGCGTTAGCATTAACAAGTAATACATGTGCACTGTGCATGTATAACTGTCAAGACTGTCGGAATCATACCCATTGTATTTCGCCAAAGGCACCACAGTCCGGACAGGCTGAATGACCTCTGAGATGTTATGTTTGGAAAACTGTCCAAGAACAGCCTCAAGTCTTGGAAGCAAGTCCTTGTAATGAAGGAGTCGCGTAACATCTTCTTTACCGATAAACACTGGCAGGCCGGCCATGGTCACGGGCCTATTTCAATCGTTTCGGAGCCTCTTGAACCTGTTTTCGACCTCTAGTTAGTTCCAGTGCGGCGGTAAGGTGGGCTAAATGTCTAAAACGGTTTGACGTTGAAATAACTTTACCCTGGGTTAGTGTCCGTGAGATTAGGCTATTACTGATTAACTTATGGAGGATCTTCAGGACAACTCACCAAAGTGTTGTGTCCCGCCAACATTTCACTACAAGATGATCGAGTAGACGGCTTCCGCTATAACCCCCTCTGCTATAATTTAAAATCTCGGTTATGTAAAACTCTGTTGTAAGGGGGAGCCGCCATTCTCTAGCCTGGTAATACAACCAGACCCTCGTTCTACACTTTCGTTTCGTACAGAGAAACTGCATTTAAGTGGCACTATAGGGACATGATAAACAAATGGTGATAAACAAAGTGTTAGGAATGCATGGCTAGGTTAGCCATTCTCCAGCATAAACTTGAAATCGTGTCAGACCAGAGCCTGGAAGAAAAATTAACTGGCATTACGAGTTACAACAGCAGGTGGCGATATAATCAAATAAGTTGACAACATCTGCACAACCACAGGTGGAATGGTCAGTGACTGTCACCCTAACTTTATTACTGAGGTCATGCTCATTCCATCTTTAAAGTGTTAGTTTATCTCTGAGCTTAATTCCATCCTTGGCAAAATAATTAATAAGCTGTGAGTAAGGGGTTCAGAGGAGGTATACCAGCAGAATTTTGTGTAAACAAAAAAAAGATTACATTCTTTCTTTCAGCCTACAGAGAAAATGATCATAAACAAGTGGAGAAAAATCACACACCAAACTTTATTTTAGCTTAATGTGTACACATCTTACACAGACTGATCTGAATTTGCAATTACAAAAGAAATAAATCTATGTACAGACATCATTAACTGAAAGTAATGTAAAAATATGTGTTAGCAATGGCAACATTTGCCAAGCTTATAAAGCAAAAAGGGGATCACACCAAAAGTCTCTCAATAGACATTTGGACAGACTGGATCTGAGGCTTCAGTTGAGAGCCCTCTTTGATAGTCACTGATGTGGCTATAACTGGTCTGGAGACACCACATGCTCGTCCAAGGGCTTGCTTTGACCTCACAAAAACATAGGGGACATTTTTATCCTCACAGAGCAATGGCAGGTGAAGAATGATCTCCAGTGGCTCTGCATCAGCTGCCATCACAATAAATTCGGAGATTCCACGATTCAACGTTTTGGTAGCTATAGGAGAAAATGAGAAATCTTTTTAGATCAAAAGCTTACCCAACAGTCGCCTGAAAATAAAATCACTTTACAGCGTTACTTCAACACTCCTCAATTAGTTTTTAGTTGTTTTTCCAACACATGGTGACTGTTTTTGTTCAGATAGGGTGCTTGCGTCACTATTTATCAGTTTATTACCACTGTTAGACACAAGAAACCCCACCTTCATTAGCTCCTTTTCGCAATTGTTTGTAGTTGGATGCTTGTTGTACAAGGTCCAGAATGGTTTTGGTCAGCGTGGCGTCAGCCAACGGGTAGGCTTTGGGATTCACTTCTGCCTCAGTCTGCAACGAAGAAAGAAAAACTGTAACGTTAACCTTGTTCACCCAAGACCAAACCCACATATAAACATACACTGCAGCGCGTTGTTCGAAATCAGCTATTCTTACAACGTCTTGCACCGTAGGTAAAATGTTGAGGACTAGCATTAAGTAGGCAAGCGTTAACTAGAGATGGCAAGCTATCCCACATTAGCTGAATTAGCTTCATAGCATGCGTAGTGCAGCCTGACTCTATTCCTCCATATTATCAATCAAAAACAATATACATAAGCAATACAAGCGATTACTGTACTTCAAAAGGCTTAATTTCAGAGCCTTGTTTATTATCTATTCCCCATCCAAATTTCTACTGTCTAGGAAAGAGTTGCTTAACGCGAAGGTGTATGTCTATTCATTGACTCACCATGATCTTTCCGTTAAATGCTGGTTTATTTTATCTTGGGATATATGCAGTCCTCTCGGCGAATGCTTCACGGAGGACGTCTAGTAAAAGAACAAAGAAAGGTACTGTACCTACAACTCTATCACTCTGTCTTACAAACTTTAGAGAACAGAGAACACTCAACGCGTCCTACTGCTATTGTAACTCCAACACGTGTGTTCTGCACCGCTGCGTGCGCAGGCCCGAGCATGGACCTGCCGACCGGAAGTAAATTACAGATAATCTACATCCACGAAGATGTTATATAAAAACGAATTTCTTAAAATAAATGAATCAATAATCTCAGTAATCTAAAGTTATATGTAGAAGTAGACCTGTATAGTTTCATTGCGTGTAGCCTAATACTGGCAATTCTCCATTTTCTACTTTGGATTCCAGTACACGTGAGGCAGTACGGAGCTTGCCATCGTGGATTTGTCAACAGAGGAAGAAAATGCGCGCTAGGAAGTCTGGGTAGGACATCAGTAGGTCAGCCATATTGTGTTCCCGTCCGGTCTGAAGGAGAGTGAGCATGAAGGGGTTGCGGGGAATTAGTCACTTATCGGTGAGATATCTTATATTTTCTACTGTTTGTCAAGTGATATGATATTTTGTTGTTGTTGGTTGGGTGTGTATCGGCAGGGTTTGGCTTGTATTCACAGGTGTTCTCCTTCATGTGATGTCGGAAGATACGTGACAGCTTGGCCTGGCTGGCTAAGCTAACGTTAGCCAAAGTAACCAACGTTAAACCACTCACAGCATCACTGTATCATACATCATATCGGTGTACAGAAGTTCTCTGTCAGTAGATTGTTTCAAGTAAACCAGCGGCCGCTGAAGATAGGAGCAGACCTAGCGATTTTTTAGTCTGTGACTGAACACCGCGACTACTGTTGATTACCTCGAATTACTAATGACTGGCCCGGACGTACCGTCCAATCAGTGTCGTTAACAATAGGTTGACCTGTTCCTAGTTTTAGCGGGATATTTGCATTGTTTTTCACTGTAGTTGAGCATTTAAAGACACAACTGTGAAATCGTCTTATGTAGTTATTGAAGAGTTGGACTAACGTTAGGACCATAAGCGAAACATCTAGGTAGATTAGGTAACATGAGCTACAGTTAACGTCATTGTCATCAGCTGACGCCCAGTGTTAACGGTAACGATACAACAGACTTGATGGCTTTTCTGGGGGTCTGTTGAGTGTAATCCAGAATACAACACCAACCGTGCCAGTTGTGTTAATGTGTCATGACATGAGTGTAACGTTAATTGGAAAAGCCTCGAGAAGATCGGTTATTTAAGGACACTCTGGTTGTCTTGACACTTCATCCTAACGATAGCACTGCACAGCCAGATTCCTATGATATCTCAAGCGGCTGTGGTAATTCGTTCCAATGATGTCTGTGTAATGTTAGTTTAGCAAGTGTTTGCATGGAGGATATGTTATGCCTTGTCCAGCATCAGAGACGTAGCCTAGACTAGCTAATTAATCAACGGCTAAATTGTAATGATGCAGTAAAATTAGTTTTTTTTTTTAAACATGTTGCATACATCACATTACAGACGTGTGCATGAGAGTTGGATTTGATGCCAAGAGTTGCGTTGAGCTCGTGACTCTGGACTAAGGTGTGACAGAGGAGGTCATTTCAGGTTTGCTTTGGAAATCTGATTACTGCTGGTTTGTCAGCTCACCTGTTTCCAGGGTAAAGGGTCCTAACCTGGTAGATTAAATTGAAGTTTTCAAAGTATGTTTTTATTATCATTTCAGCAGATTAATTTATAGGTTTGGAGTTGGGCTGTCACCAATGAATAGTTAATTTAGTGTCAGTGTCATTTGGCAGTGGTTGTGAGGCTCAACTCTTTTACTTTAATTAAATCCTAACTGCACAAAAAATTATATAAAGGAAATCATCCCTGCCATTACATGCACTGTCAGCCTTTCATCAAATGCACTCAGACTTCTGTGTTTTGCAGGATTGGTAGCAATCTCAGTCTTTACAAACTTTACCTTTTTCACTTTCATTTTTTAATTTGTCCCACCACTGCAGTCAGTGAAGGCAACGCAGCCTCACTCCACTCAAATGCTACAGCCTGAGGCTTTTAACAAAAATGTCTCCTAAGGACTGTCACCATAACAATAGCTGAACTCAATTTGTCATGTGACAAATTTAGAACGATGGAGTATTTGGGCAGGACAAGGATGTCTCTCCCATTATTTGCACCCCATCACACACGTGCGCGCGCGCACACACACACACACACACACACTCTTTCTCCTCCAGAGGTGCGGCCTCGACTCGCGGTCACCTCCTCTCCCTTTTCTGATTTACAGAGGAGGCTTTATGCAGCCCAGGCTGCCCGTAAGGTGGAGTTTGCGGCGGCTGCGGAGGCAGTAAAGTTTCGGCCGCAGGAGGTCCAGGTCAGTGGGTGTTGACTTCTCTTTCTCTTCACAGAGGCGCTGTTACGCGGCAAGCGGAGGCAAGCAGTCTCTGAGTGAGCCCTTGGCTGGCCTTAAGATTTCCCCGCGTGCCAGCCGCTCTTTCCAGGATGTCCATGTATGTGTGGGTGGGGAACAAGGGGAAGTTTGGATGGACAGGTCTTGCTTTTTGGAAGCACAGATATACATACTAATTGTTATTGCTAATTCTAATTGTACAATATGCACAGTGTGAATGTGTGCTTGACATTTAGCTTGTGTGTGGATTGTAAATGCACATGACTTTTTTTTGTGTGTGTGTGTGAGCTGTGGCACAGCATAATGCTGAAGATGTTTAAACCAGCAGGTTTCTCAAGTGGCTTATGCTTAAGGGCAGTAAACAAGTCACTAGAGAAACATGTCTGCAAATGCTCGTGCTTTACAGGAGATTGAAACCTGGCTTAACTTTTTTGAGATGTTGTGAACTTGTTACCTCCATGGGTATTTCCTTAAAAGTTGCGTCTGTATTTTTCCTAAGGTCACTAAATTGCCCAGTGGTTTGGTGATTGCCTCCTTGGAAAACTATTCACCATCTTCCAAGATTGGTGTGCTTATCAAGGCTGGCAGTCGATATGAAACCCCTGACAACCTTGGAGTCACCCACTTGCTCCGTCTGTCAGCTAACCTGGTAAAGTTTGTGTAGCGTCAAATGTAGAAATGAAGCATGGTTAGTGGTTCTGCTCTAAGCGGTTTTGCTACTTCCTGATGTTTGTGTGTGTTTTGCTTTTCAGACCACCAAGGGTGCTTCTGCCTTCAGGATCACCCGTGGGGTTGAGGCCGTGGGCGGCAGCCTGGGGTTAGTCTGATTTGTACTCTACTGTTTTCTCTTCGTGTTGCAGACACATATCATTTACTTCCATCACTGAGGTTGAATTCCCAACTCATAGCTTTTCCTAACTGCTTGCGAGTGTCAGACCATTGCATACCATTGGTCTGTTGAATGTTCTCTGTCCACCCTGACTGTGTGAAATAAGCCGGTCTGATAGGTTTCCCATTGAAGCTAGCAGGGCAGCATGAGTGTCAGAAAGAAAGTCAAACCAGGGGGAGCAACAAAAGTTCTTTCAAAACGTAGCTTTGCATTGTGTAGCGCACCTTTGTGTTGTGCAGCAGTGCTTCACATCTCATTCATTTAGCACATTCCAATTAAAAACAAGTAATCTAACTGATTTTTCTTGCTTGCTTGCAGTTAGGACATGGTCTTATGTAATGTATTAGTCTCCCACAAGGCTCCCCCAATATGCTGAGTTTTATGACGATTTTAAAACTTGTTTTCTGTGGACCATGACATGGCAGTGAAAACAGAAATACTGGTATAGTCACAGAAGTCAGTTGTGAAAAATGTGAATGTCTTTGAAAAGTTTTGAAAGAAAAAAAAAGATGTTAGAGGCTCTACAAGTCTGTGTGTCTGCCACCAATATTTTATATGTTCTGATTTCTCTGGAATTTTCCTCTAGTGTGACGTCATCCAGAGAGAATATGATCTACTCCGTGGACTGCTTGAGAGATGATATGTAAGCTAATTTTTTTGATGTTTTTTTCACCTCTCCCTCTGTCAGTATGGTTCATATTGCACTTCATGTCCTGGTTTTGTCTGCGTTTGACCTGCAGTGATACAGTCATGGAGTATCTGATCAATGTCACCACTGCTCCAGAGTTTCGCCCATGGGAGGTGTCCGACCTCACATCTCGGGTCAAATTAGACAAGGCTCTTGCTGCCCAGACCCAACAGATAGGTTTGTTTTCTCCAAGATTTAGTGCCGTTATCATTGATTGTGTTGTTTTTTTTTAGTGCTGTCAATGTTAACAAGTTAACGCATGTGATTCATGTAAAAAATTTAGTTATTTTTTTTGAATGCATATCAGTTATGAAGCATACATCATGTATCCCACCAGCGTCCTTCTCACTTTCACACACCGCAAGGTCGAGTTGGTCGAGTTCACGCACTAACTTTTGTTTGCTGGTGTATTTCAGAAGTCCATGTATAAAATTAATCTAAACAATTTCAGTTGCAGGATTTCTCTATTTACTGTGCCATCCTCCAATAATGTTTTAAAATCAGTGCTTTGTCAGCAGGCAGTACTTTGGAGGCAGTCATGAGAATTTTGCTTTTTAACAACATAAATTGACTGCCCAGGAACTGTATTTAGTTCTGATATGTTTTTTCTTCAACCATAACAAGGTTGTTGAAATATGTAGTGTTTCTTCTAACTGTAATGTTAACAAAATGAAAGCATGACAAAGGAATGTACCAGACTCGACTGCGTGGTCGAAGGGTAGATAGTTCCACTCAAAGCAATTTGGTGAAGTGTGCTACAAGGACACACACGACGCAGACCTATAACAGAAAAAAGATGGCGACAAGGCAATGCCAAAGATCTTTGATACTCAGTAAAAGCAGCATAATGACTGTTGTAGATGCTTCACAGTATGGCATTTATAAAAGAGCTGAGCTGAGCATGGAGAAGCCTGCACTAACCAGGGGCATGTGACATTCTTTCTTAGATAAATAAAGGAGAATTCTGGAACTTCAAAGATGTGATCAGTTGTGATTAATGTAAATTTTCTATTGTGATTAATTAGATACATTTTTTAACTGATTGACAGCACTAGTTTTTTTTCAGGTGACAAGGTGTTGATGTTTTCTTTTAAATTTTTTTTTCTTTAGGTGTGATTGAAAGTCTTCATGCTGCTGCCTACAAAAATGCCCTGACCAACTCCCTGTACTGTCCTGATCACCGAGTGGGCAAAGTTACTTCTGAACAGGTGAAGATCTAAGCTCCTTATCCTGTTCTTTTTAAGTACATAGTAGTCCGTGACTGTCAATTGATAACTCTTCTGTGTTGTTATCTAGATGCATGAATTTGTTGAGAACAACTTCACAAGTGCCAGGATGGCCCTGGTTGGACTAGGTAGGTGGCTACATTGATGTGTTTTGAGTTTGTGTTTACTCTTTTCTTAATGGTACCAGTTCAAATGAGAAATCCAGTGTGAATCAATCAATAGCCCTGGTGTTCAAGGCCACTAAATACTGTCTGTAGGAAAAAGAAACAACTCCCTTTTGAGTTTCATTTTCCTATGCCCCATTGAGCTGACGTTAGCTGCTGTTTTGCTATTTGGTCTATGACGCATCAAATATTGTCGTTCTTTTTCGTACAGACAGTACTCGAGACAGTGAGCTCGAACAACTGCTCCTTTCTCGTTTAAATGTAACTTGATTGAGACATTGGATGAACTTCCACTCATGGCTAAGGCAGAGGACAGTTGCAGCAACATCTGTGATATGTGTGCATACTTTATATGTTGTAGGAGTGGACCATACTGTTCTGAAGCAGGTGGGGGAACAGTTCTTGAACATCCGTAGTGGAATGGGAACCGCTGGTGCAAAGGCCAAGTATCGTGGAGGTCAGACCCCTGACATTCACACTCAGAACCTCAGACAATTTATGTTATGTATTTGAACATAATACGAATTAGCATCAACTGCAATTCATTGCATTTCTGACATTCTCAGGCGAGTTGAGGGATCAGTCATCCAACAGTCTGGTGCACGCAGCCGTGGTGAGCGAGGGAGCCACGGCCGGTTCTGCCGAATCCGTGGCGTTCAGTGTCCTCCAGCACGTGCTGGGCGCAGGGCCACACGTCAAGAGAGGTGGCAACATCTCCAGCAAGCTCACCCAGGGAGTCTCCAAGGCCACCGTTCACCCCTTTGATGTAAGTGAATTTTCTGAGGTCATCCTCTGTTTTCTCCCGACTCATTGTGATCATAAAGTATTGGTAACTCGTGAGTGAGTGAAAAGCTGTGAAAACCTTTCCAGTTATTTGCCCATCCACACAGTAGAGTCATAATAATAATACATTTTATTTTAATGTGCCTTTCAAGTTACCCTAGGACACTGTGCAGTAAAACATGACATAATAAATTTATAAAACAACATAGCGATAACATGTAGGGACATAGGATGCTTGTTAAAAGACACTACAGTGACAAAATTGACAGCAGACTTGATCAAATATTAAATGAAATAAAATCGAAACTCATAAAGTCAAGACTATTGCGAAAAGAACACTACTGTTGGTTTTGAAACCATCACTCTTAGTAAATCTTAGTATATCTTAATATCCCTCTCTCTTTTTCCACGGCATCCCCATAGGGTGTGAGTCCATATGTGGAAGTTATGTAGGAGGGAAATGGGCTGTATGAAGTAACTTGGGGGTATTCCATCAAGGCAGCTAACTGCAAATCCTGGCTAATTTCAATAAGCCTCTCTAGTTTAAGAGAGAGTCACGTTCCATTACAGGAATCTCAGAGTAGCACTTCTTAATGGAACAATAGATTGCCTTTAGTTGCAGGTGCAAATCTGTTGTACAATTAGCGTGTATGTGTACAATGTGATTGACAATTTGTTTCAACAAGCAAAAGGCAAAATAAAATGGTTAAAGATAAAATTATGATTCAGCATATTATGTATGCTTATAAGCAATGATTTCTACATTATCAGTGATATTTTTTTTTCTTGTTATTTTACTCAAAATCCTGCAGATGCTGTGTGTAAATCAAAGTTTTTTTCTTGTAATTGTTTTAATTCTCCCTTAATTTTACAATAACAGTAAATCAGGTATTCCTAAATCATCTATTTAGGTTTAGTGTTTAGCTTGTGTACGAGCAGTTAGTGCAGCTATTGCTATTGCAGATGCATTAACTCGAGTTAGTGGAATGGGTTCAGCCTCATGTTAAAGTTGCCGCTGCTTTAAACTAGGCTCAATCACTGACACGCTGCTGTGATTAGTGACTTGGATGGAATACCCCCCTGGAGCTGTGCAACTATTCCATTGTGTGTTTGTTTTTGAAGGTGGCAATCATAGCAGTGCTGAATGAGAGTCTAAACTTTGAGTAGAATCTGCCAGCATTAAAGCTGTGCTCAAGACAAATGAGGCTCTAATTTGAGGGAAAGTGCAATGTCAGTCAACAGGCATAAATCCTTGTACATGTATATAAGTTCTCATGGATTGTTGCATATGGGAACATTTAGCTGACACACTCCTGCTTAGGATCTTGCTTGTAGTAGTGTGGAAAATAGGTTTTGTATCTCTGTTAAGTGGCCTTTATTTAGACATAAGGCAGTATTTTGCCAATGCCTTTTTCATGATCTTGTACTCATGTCACATACAGCTGATGAGGGATGGATAAAGCTGGGGACAGACCTCCCGACTCCCTCTGTCTTGCTACAATTAGAACCAGATTGAGCCGTGTAATTTAACACAAGGTTACAAATCTGTCAACCAAACCATGACTACTGCTCAGGTTATGTATGACTGTCATGGACATTCTGTCGCGTGAGCATTGGGGATGTTTTTGCCCACCTTTACCTGTTGTGTTTCACAATGACTCAGCACATTTTACTGATGCTTCCCTCCAGGTTTCTGCTTTCAATGCAAGCTACTCTGACTCTGGCCTCTTTGGGGTCTTCACCATTTCCCAGGCAGCTGATGCTGGTGATGTGAGTATTTGACATACAGTCTCAGTTTCCTTCCGAAGTGAAACCCTCACGTTAAAGAAGTGCACAGTAGACGTGAAGGATGGTCACGCTTTTCCGGTGGAACAGAGGCGGCATATCCATTTTTGAGCAGTACAGTAGGCTAGATTAATATTAGGCATAAGTGTATAGTGTCATTATACTAGTTTACTACCCAAGGTAAGCCCATCTAATAAGCTTGCTAACAGTCCTCAATGTTGTTTGCCAGGTTGTAGCTTATTTCCTAGCTCGAAGATATAGCCTCATTACAATTGTTTACCAGCGTAAAAGCTAAGTACCCTGTGCACATATGGCATTTCAGCCGTACTGGTTTACAGTAACGCTGTGTCCTTATGATTCCGTTACTGGACATAGGAAAACGATATATTAGATAATTGATTGGTTTGTTATGTTTTTATAGTTAATGAGGACATTTCTGAGTGTGAATTTGAATTCTGAATATTAATTATTTAAAAAGTACAGTTCCCGCTATGGAACATGCAGTCTGTGGTCTGTATTGTTGCTCTGTGTAAGTGATGATGGTTTGCCAAACAGATGAGAGTTCTGATTGGTTCCTCTGTTTGCAGGTGATCAAAGCAGCGTTGGCTCAGGTGAAGGCTGTGGCTCAAGGAGGCGTGACTGCTGAGGATGTTAACCGTGCCAAGTGAGTCGTTTAGGTGTTACCATAATCTACACTTTCAAAAAATAAACCCAAGCAGTGACCATAGTTTACATAAGTAATGAGTTGAGGTGGGTTTCTGACAACCCATCTCGGCCATAATGAGGCAGGGAGTTTTCCTTGACCCTGTTGCTCCCCCCCATGCATGGTTAATAACACCTGATTCATCACTTTCAAGAGCACAGCAGTTAAATTAATTTTTGATGAGCCATATCATCATCAACTGTCCCTTGTAAATTGTTTGATGTTTAGCTGTGTCATGGGCTTGAAGTCAAAACATTAGTTTGTGCATGGGCCAGAAATCCTGCAGTGTTGCATAGCAATTAAGTTCAGTTGAAAACATTATGCCTAAAATCACGTAAATTTCCTTTTGGCTTCACATATACTATTATGTATCACCAAAATACATTTTGTATAAATTCAGGATTTTATACAAGGTGTCACACAAGTAAAATGAGATGTAATAATCTTAAATCTTGCCCTATACTTTTTACCTATACTACGTACTTTTTACTCTGTAATCTTGCTCTATACTCTTTACAGTGATGCGAATGATTGACCAGTGTTATGTCATGTTGACAGTGTTAAGCAGTGGAGCTTTGTCTGCATGTCTGTCTTTGTGCAGGAATCAGCTGAAGGCTCAGTATCTTATGTCCCTGGAGACCTCAGATGGTCTGCTGGAAGCCATTGGCTCGCAGGCTTTGGCCGAGGGTACTTACCACACCCCTGAAGCGATGTCGCAAAAAATTGATGCTGTGTCATCAAATGATGTTGTCAATGTAAGTATTGTTTTGAATAGGTTTGTGGACGTTGTTAAAATTGTTAAAACATTTTGGTGTGGTATCCTGGGGCCTATACTACAAAGCAATGTTACTAGTTAACCAGAGTAACTTTGGGAGTAACCACTGATCTCTAAAAGAACATTTCATTGAGCATCTGTTATCTCTTAAGTGACATGTTGTTTGGAGATCAGCAGTTACACCTGAAGTTACCCGGCCTAGCCAGTAACCTTGCTTAGTAGTACATGCCCCTGGTGATGTTTATATAGTCTTTATTTTTTTTCTCTCTGTAGGCTGCGAAAAAGTTTGTTGCTGGCAAGAAGTCAATGGCCTCCAGTGGACACTTGGCGAACACACCCTTTGTAGATGAAATTTAAACTTCAACCTTTATTCCTTTATATTTATAAACTGAATAACAAACAACTGTTTTTCAGTCCATGTAAAAAGGAGCAAGATTTGCTTTCAATCTCACAGCCACATTGTTCAAACAGAATAACTGTATTGTCTAAACAAAAAAATAACTGTACTCCTGTCAACAATCAGTGCTCATGGTTGTATTATTTTTTTAATGTGGATAAAGAAGTGGAGAGCAGAGAGATCGGAGGTCTTCTGAAATGTATAGCTGATGTAAATGAATAAAATCTCTACCCTAAGGTTTGAGTTTTCCCCACCCTTTTATCATATTTTTGTGAAATATCTGAAGCAAATTTGGAGGCATATGGTCTTGAGATACTTAAACCATTCAGATACTGAATAAAACTGAATAAGTCTTGCACTGATTCGTAGACCCACAGCGTTACTTATTATCATTCAGAAAAAATAATCCTTGTTCGTGATATTTTCATAGTTCCATAAACTGAACATATGTTGGTACGTCATCAAAACATCGCCCCCCACATGAGAAAACGCATGTGATTGGTCAACCATCAGTCAACAGGACCCCCGTCTCTCGCGAGAATAGGGGTCATTGTATGTTTTTGTGGGGAGGTCTGAAAAACGCGAAGCTTTCCAGCTGATGTCTTGCAATGAACAGTGTGTGTTGCACATCGATGCAGCAAGATGGACCAGCAGTGCGGAAGTTTTCAAAGAAATATATCTACTTTCTGTCCCTTTTTGCTGTAAATTAACCCAGTACATCTTCGGTGACGACCAAATGGCGAATAAGCTCACATGCGTCCTTTAAACGACGAGGTCCTTGAATGCGTGAGTTGTGATGGGGGAACAAGGGGCACAGGAAATGGATAACCAGCTGCTCAAGAGCTCCTGTGAGAGATTTGATATTCGGCGGACTTTTAGTGTGCGGTGGGCCGCTATCTTCGATGAACGTCTCAGTCTGCATTGTCCAAGAGGAACAAACGTTATACGCACTGTTTAGGACCACGTTTTGTATGTAAGTTCGAAGAAAACAGTAGCCCGACGTGCTCTTCACCTCGGCAAATGATTATGCCATTGTTTTGTTTCGCACCATGGGGCCAGTGATGGAGAACTATAATCCCCGACTGTGCTAAAATCTGCTAAAACGGACAAGGCCTGTTCTAAACGCACAATTCTCTAACCTCTCACCGTACATGGTTTTAATTCATAGAGGTGTGGACGCAATGAGAAATGGATAAATTAACCATTATCTCAGGATGCCTCTTTCTCGCAGCCGATATTTTTGCTATCGCCAGTATTGCAAATCCCGACTGGATCAACACTGGAGAAGCAGAGGGTAAGAATAACGTTAACGTTATTGCATTGCATTGACTAACGTTAGTTAAGTGTCCTCGCTGTATCCGGTCTGTAAAAAAAATACTTTTTTTAAAGGCTGTAGTAGAAGTTTGTCAGTCTAGCAAATTTGATACAATGTAGCCTAAAGTTAGCGAGACGATGAGCAAGCACACTTTGCTTGTTTGACAGCTGTTTAATTAGTGGGGCGTTTGAAATGTTTTAAACAACAAATGCATTAATAGAGAAGTATTTTGCTCGGAATTAAAGGATAGCTACACGAACTGCTGGAGTTGCTTTATTTATAGCCTTGCTCTTTGAAACATGTGTTTTCACGTCAATTACAACATCCGTGTCGTAGTTTGTTTTAGTATATCTAATTTAAAACTTTGTTTTAATTGACTACTTGGGGACTGTAGAGGAGGCTAGCCTAATGGACCCGAACTGAGGTTTTTGTGGTATGATTCTGTTAAGTTAAAGTTACCTGAAATCAGACTATGGTCACCATCGTGGTTGGTTGAAATAGTGGTGTTGGTCTGGAGACTTGTGGTATTCTACTGAAGACCCCTCTAGTTATTCTCCCCACAGACAATAGAACATCTAAACCTGATGTGGTGAATTTGTTTGGGAAATTTAGATGATCATGATGTTCTTTCCTGTCCCTTTGGGAGCATCTGGGAGAATTGTTTAGGAAAGAATTGTTTAGTCTCATAACTTACACTTTGATGGTAGAGTAGGCCTATTTGATGTGAGTTCTGTAATAAAAAACACACTGTGAAACGAGTATTTATTGGCCAGAGTGCTTGTGAGAGGTCAGCATGAATTTGTTTGCTCTAGCTCTTTTTGAACATCTTAAAAAAAAAAAAAAAAAAAAAGCTCCGCTGTTTTTCCACACACATACCTATTAACTGGGCACCCTGGTGGTGCAGACACAGGTATGTCGTTGTTCAGCAGTTTGCCAGGTGGAAGGATTTTGTTTAGTGGTCTGTGGTGGGCTCCTAACGGGTCATGGCGTGCCTGGCAGTTATTAGGCAGGTATTCTGATGTTAAGTTTAAAAGCAGCAGGAGGCCGACCTGAACTGGAGAGGCGCTAATAGTCTACAGGCTGTGATTGAGCTGTTGTGTTGTCCTCACTCACCACTCGAGAGACCATCTTCTGAAAACAAGCACGTGTCTTCAAAGACAGCTGTGCTGCATCTTCAGACACTTTTTTTTTTAATGCTCTACCAAAAGTGCCAGGGATCAAGCCGCAGGTCTACTCCCTCTGTTGGGCATGGGTGTATGGATTTGGCCTGTAGTTCTGCTTAACATGTCGCGCAACAAAAAATATATTTTTTGTACATTATACATTAATTAACAAAAATGTTTAGGTAAATACGTTTTTAAATTTTCCTTCACAAAAAGACAAGGTTTTGCAAGGTCAGTTTGGAAGAGGAGATATCTTTGGAATGTGAGGCTGTGATTGTAAAGAATGTGTTAAGTGGACCAGGATTTCCTGTGTATGTTACCCCATAGATAGAGATCATTATTTAAGGGGTCAGCATCCTCCTCTAGACAGACTGTCTCCTTCTTATTGATGTATATCACATTTATGATTAATGATCTAGAGTAGACATCCATATTGTGCAGTATGTTTGACTTGAATCACATGTGAATTGTTTGGTGAGATTGGGTTCCATCAACATGAAGACAGTTCAAGTTGAACTGAGGAATCCTTTGAACTGTATTGTCAAAATACTCCATTGTGAACATCTCAGCGTTGCCCATTACTGCACATTGCTCTGTTCTCAGAGTTTACCAAGTTGCAACTTTTGTATAACTGGGAGCAAAGTGTATAGGCTATATAGTTTACAGTGGGGGACATCAGACTTTAATGCATCAACAAAAAAGTTGCCATTCCATTAGTACACATAACTATTCATTGATTTCTTCACTTGTTGATTTATTGGGTTAACATTAAAGTCCAGGTCAATGGACGAATTGTAAATGTATGTACAGAAAAAAAAGCTGACATGTCCCAATATTTATCTGCCCCACTGTAACGGATAGTAACCAATGCAATTCTCCAGTGTTTTTGGCAATGTCATCAAAGATGGGAATTGCATGGGTCTGCATTGCCGCCTCTCATGAATTGACTATAAATACACGAAAGAAGTCATGCTTTAAATGAATCATCGTTGTTGAGTTGATCTAATTTGGCGGAGTAAATATGATTTCAAAGTGGCCTTTCGCTTGATCAGTCCCTTAGCATTGTAAAGTGTTGTCTGAGAAATCCAAGATTATGTGTAGTTCATCCCTGTTTCAGTCAATCCAAAATGTTTTTGAAGCTTTTTTTTTTTTTTTTTTTGAAGAGCAGTTTGTCACAAGACAGATATCACAGATCTCTTCCTGCTTTGAAGTCAGGATGCGTTTGATTTGTTTTTAATTTTGGCTAACAAAAGCAGCACCAGTGGGGCAACGTGAGAGAAAAGTCTCTCTCGTGTCTTTGGAGCCCCTTTGTCCCCTACAGTCTTTCAGGATGCCCAGCTGAGCTGCCTGTCTCACACATACCTCATTTGATCAATACCCCCAGGGTTTTCTCCATAGCTACATCTGCGGGCACTCACCTCCACATGCACTTAGGCAGTCACCAAGACAGCGCCACTGTGACACTCACACGATCCCTGGAACAGGAAGAGTGAGCTCACAGGGGATGTTATTAGGTCTTGAATGTGCTGCTTGTCGAAAAACATATCACTGCCATACACTGGGGATGTATTGGGTAATGAGGACTCCTGATGTAAGTAATTTTGCTTGATTAGTTTTAGAGAATATGATGAGTAAGAGGATAGTTCTCCTGATAGGCAAAATGTATATCTACAGGCAAGGAGCAACGCAGTCTTAAATTGCATAACTTTGTTATTATACGGTATGCCTGTAGCTTTTATGTCTGGTATGGAATGGTTTTGCAATCACATGGATGTCTGTTGCTGAGCGTGACTCAGTTGCCACATTGCAGCCATCAACCCAGGTGCTGTTTGATAATTACAGAGAGCTGCACTGATCTGCAAAGAGGTATGTGGAGTACTGTGTAATGGAATAGTTGTAATCAGTGGCACACACTAATGATTGTAACAGTACAAGGCATTTGTTAGCACTTGCCTGTTTTTTTTTTTTTTTTTTTTTAGTTTTTGCAACAAAATGTCTAAAATCCAAATTAACGACTACCTAAGTTCAGTGCACCTTAAGTTGTGATGAATTGAAAGGATGCGAGCCCATTGGGATGTAAGGTTTCTCTCTACCTTTGGTTGACAAGCTATGCATGAGCTAATGCTCTCAAGTATCTGTAACACACTAGAAAAAACATTTGAGAAATCCGATTGGATGGCTGTTGTATGTTGACAGTTTGTTCTTATATCCATTGTCTCTCAAGATTCTCTCCTTTACTTTGTGATCATTTGGCCTCTGTTATCTTCCAGGAGCTCTGACAGTGGGCCTTGTCCAGCAATGCCAGACAATTCACGGGCGAGACCGGACCTGCATCCCACCAAGCCTCCCACCAGAGTGGGTCACCACGCTCTTCTTCATCATCATGGGCATCATCTCTCTCACAGTAACCTGTGGTCTACTGGTGCTCTCACACTGGCGACGGGAGGCCACTAGATATGCCCGCTGGATCGCCTTTACAGGAAGTGAGTTACAAACATGCATGACGTGGTTGATGTGTTGGTCTGTGGATTTGCCATTGACTTGTGTCTTTCTGACATTGTGACAGAGCAGTAGCATGTTTTAATATTAGTATATTGTTTTTTTAGGATAATATACTAAATAATATACTAATTAGTATATATGTTAGTATATTTCTTAACTGTCTTTGAGGAAATAATGCAAAAGCTACTCTAGACTGTCAGTAAGCTAGTTTCACGATAAGTGTATTGGGTGTGAATTATTGCAGCAACCATTGTTTTGAGGAAATAGTTTAGCTTGTAGGAAACAGTTACAATTAATGCATTCTGTAAGTAATATCCTGAAAGGTTATAGATTTCTTGGCAGATCACTGAACCTAGCTCATGCAACCATTGCGTAGAGGCCAGGAAATCATTTCAGCCTTTTGGAGGATTGCTTCCTCTTTGGCCTCTCATCTCCTGAAGAGCTTCACTGCTCTTTGTGGTCACAGTGAACCCATGTATTCATGAGGCATCTACATATCTGAGGTCTTACAGACTGTCATTGAGCCTGTAATCAGGCTAAAGGTTGTCTCTGTTGAGAACCACATTCACAGGCTATCATTACTAGTACAACTGTAGATTTGTTTACATTTACCACCTAAGACTTTGGAATCAACTCATTTTAAATAAGTAGAATCATTAACTGAAGTTATTTCTCTTTTTCTCTTCCAGTGATTCTGTTTTGCATGGCTGCCCTCATATTTCCCATTGGATTTTATATCAATGAAGTCGGAGGACAGCCTTACAAGTTGCCCAATAACACAGTTGTTGGCTCCTCATACGTGCTTTTTGTCTTGTCGATTTTCTTCACAATAGTGGGACTACTTTTTGCAGGAAAGGTGTGCCTACCTGGCTGACAGACTCGTGCCCACTGTTGTTGCCTAGTTGGAAAAAAAATCTAACCTGTGTGGGTTTGTAAGCATTTACTGAAAATGCTCAAATGAGAACAGGGATATGAGACACTTTTCCCTCTTGTAATGCACTACGGACGATGAGGGCTCACTTCAAGGAACACTAAGAGCCTACTCAAACAGAAGACCACCATCATGCCATAAATATCAGGCTTGCTGTTCACAACGGCACAAACCATCAATAAGCTCCAGTGTAAATCATCTATATCCTTATTTGCATTAAATGTCTATGGTCAATATTATTTAATAGTTCAGTTCTTTAAAATTGTTTCAGCGCTGTTTTACAGTTGAACTCTAAGCATTCAGCTTTCCAGATATGTCTGTAAGGAGTAGGAGCTTTCCAAAAGGTTAACCTGGGTGGGCAGAGAGGTTCGTAAACATCTATGTGTGAACCCTCCTAGGAGACAGCTTGTTAAGAGTGAGGGAGAAGTAGTTGAAAGTCTTTTCTTTCCTTCTTTTCCAAAGGGAATGTGTATAAATATTTAAAAACAAGCCAGTGCGGACTGCTGGTCATATATGTGTGGGGCTGGCCACAGATTCAAGAAGGTGGCAAAATCTTTTCCTCAGTGGGCAACCCTCACAATCTGATCTATCGGTGGGAAAGGAACTGTAAAGGAAGGAGTATTCAAAGTATTTCTTATGTTATCTATTCATTTGACTTTAAAATTTGCTTTTCCTGTAAATGCACTGCATCAGGGTATTTCACAGATCTATTTGTTTTCTTGCTCTTCTTGCTTCATTAATTGTGTTAGTCTGTTTGGTCATTTTGATGCCCAAGTAGGCCTATCTGTAACTGACTGTATCAATTTAAGGATACACTGTGATGAAACTAAACTACTTGGGCGATTACTAAGAGCCATTATAAACTGTTACAGACCAAAACTGATTGTTGTATTTTGCTCTTTGAACCTGGAACTGGCATGGTGATGAGATGTGGACAATGGAAATGACTACAGAACTGATGTGTTTTATGTTATGGGCCTATTTTGCAGTTACCTGTTTGAAGGCTACTGTATAGTGCTGTATTGTGGGTCAGACACAGTCTACCTCCCTGTCAAACACCTGTCTTGATCCCAAGCAAGTGTTTACAAGGTACCCTGTCTCTGACCTTCCACAGTAGATTTCACCCTCAGAGGCTATTTAAAGCCACCTCAAGCTCAATATTCCTTCTCTTTGTGAGGTGCCCTTTTTAGCTGAATGTGTCCTGCTGTTTCCATGGCAACCTCCACTACTCTGTGGAAAGGAATGAATGGTTTTTACTTTATTTTCATCCCAATCTATTTTATCAGTGACATGCACCAGTTTCAAAAGGAATATTTTATGAAGCCAAAACATGCAATTATTTTGGATGAGGTAAGAGATGTGGCAGAGTGTCTGAGGGAGATAGTCCAATGTTGTGTGTATTGTAGCACCAGCTGGATGTTCCCATTGTGTGTTGGTGTGCGAGAGGGAGCACCCAATGTATCTGATAAATGCTCCCATGCCACAATTTAATACAGCTGGGGACACTCTGAACTAACAATTCATTACATCATGACGAACTAAGCCTTGGTGTATGTGGACAGACACATTTTTCTCACAATATCATCACTGTAGCTGAGCGAAGTAGTGTTTTTTTCCCCCGAATCCACTAGATGGCGTTTCATATTCCGTTCGAGTATTCATTCTGTATATTTCATATCTAGTACGGGTCAGACTTGTCGGGCTAATGAGGTGTTTAAGAAAGAAAACTGTAGAATTTGTAAATAACAATCTAAAAATAAAAAAAACAATGTGGCAGCGGTGGGATTCGAACCCACGCCATCGAAATGACTGGAGCCTAAATCCAGCGCCTTAGACCACTCGGCCACGCTACCGTTCTATTGCATTGACAGAAGATCATAGATTTTAAATACAACTCATATCAACCTTTGTAATTCAAGACCATCCATGAAATGTGTATCATTAAGTACACAAATATATGTATGTGTATATACATATTATGTCTTACAAACACTACCAAATTCTTGTTCACAAGCCATCATTTTGCTAACTTCAGCATTAAAGGAGAGCTAACTAATGTTGCAGTGTAGCGTGCATGGTAAACATCAACTTCAACCTTAAATGTAGCTTGGTCATTCTATGGTTCGTAAACAGTAAGAAGCTTGTTACAGCAATGGTGATTGACGATACGTTATTCAAAGTTGTTTCGACACCGGTATCAATACATGCTTGTTGACATGCTAAATTGCGTCAAATTCGTATTATATCGCTCACACGCTGTCAAGTCCAAATTGCACAGCTAGCTAGCTTGATATTCAGCCTTGTTGTCCGACTTTTGACCACATGTCTCATTTGCATTTAACAGTTCAAAGCTAGGCCATACTAGACTGAGGTTTATAATACAGCTTGAATGGCTGTGATCATACTTAGCACTCGTCTTCTGTGTCCAAATAACCCTGTTTATAATGTGGCACAACGTTGTTGTTGGTTTGACATGGTTAAACCTATTCACTCGAGGGACTTTGCTGCCATCTAGTGTTTGAGTATAGCGTGTGCTGAATTACAAATGCACAGCTGCCTTCGGTGGGTGGTTCTCAATCGTACGTGCAGACTGCACACGTTATCGTGGAGGACGAGAACAGATCACTTGAGGAGGGACATTAAAGCCGCATGAGTGGTACTAGTCCTTCCACTTGGTCCACACACCCACCAAGTACGACCTGGGAAAGCGACAGCCGCCAACAAGAGCAAAGGATCTATCCATAAAACAGGTTTTTTCTGCAAGAATAAGCACGGCATGAATACTTCCTTACACAATTGCTCAGTTGTGTAACAAGGTAGGCTATGTGTTTAGTAGGTTTATTAATGGCAAAAGATTTTTGCATGGTTGACTAATAGCGTCCCATATAATACGTCAGTGCCTGGTGTGACTACTATAATGAGCTGCAAGGTTGTTTGTGACCGGGTGTAGATCCATGTGTCAAAACCTCATTGTTAGCGAGACTTGAATATGTGGCAGGTTTGGCAGAGTAGTGCAGACCAACAGAAGCTCGCAGGTCAAACTGAAGTAACGTTAGCATTAAGTTCGTCTAAACACTGGCTGCAGGACATTTCTCCCTCTCTTGTTAGGCGGTAATATATTTCAGTTTTAACATCAAGGGGGTATTCCAAGTAGTTGACAAGTTGCTCATACCTGTGTCTATGTTCACTCCAGCTCCGTAAGTTAATTCCTCTCCATTGGGTGACACATTTCAGTCAGAATGGCTGATGAAGAGTTGATGTTTACTATGGAGGAGGTGGGTAGCGTCCGAAAAGGTGATCGGCCGCAGAAGGCCGTCTCATTTGGTGACACCAACGCCAGCGATGATGAAGATGAGGATTTCTACATCTGCTCCATCACGGACGACCCCATTAGTCCCACCAAAGAAATCTGCGACTACCTGAAGAACCTTGTACACAACAAACAGCTGTCAAACTCGCTGCCCAAAAATGCATTTGCTTACAGGGTAAGAAAACATGCTTTCTTAGCTCATCCAGTGAATTGACACTGCTTTGACATTTGGCAGTGTGATTTAAGTACTCAAACTCCTCAGTCTTGTACCATGCAATTACACTGGATTTTTGTACAGTGCACTTTCCACCCCTGTACAGCAAGCTTTGTCATAATCAGAATAGTTCAGAGTGGCTGCTTGCTGTACTTCCTGCAGAAGTAGCACAGTGTAAACTGCTCATTATTATCATTGGCGAAACAGTGTTACTGAAAGGCCTTAGTTTCACTGACCACAGAAATAGATCTGCATTGTTGCAGTTGTCAGTTTTGCAGACTGTTTGTGCATCTGAATTTTACATGTGCTTTGAACAGCTGTTTTTGACTGTGCTTTGTGTTGCTGGAGTATTGATCTGATGAGGTCATTGCTAGGGGCTTTAATGTTGATGTGCCATACTTGAGACTCCGTGAATTCATTTCCTTGAAAGCCACTGTTTTGCATAGTTGGCGTGTTTGTCACAAATGGAGGCACATGTATTTGTGTTGCTGGCTATGCAAAGAGCTGCATTCTATCAGCAAAGGAGCACAGAAGGGTCTCTCTCTCCACATGTGACGCATGTTATTGACATGTACTATGAAGGGGATCAGCAGCTTTTTCTACTACAGCCTGTTCTGAGAATAAGGAAGTGATGTCAGTGCTATGAAGTCTCCCTCTAACCCTAACTTTTTCTTTTCTAAGGTCAGCAAGGTACACATTGTCCCATTTGTGTTGTCTTATCTTTAGAAAACAAAGGAAACTGTCTTGTATCTCTCCTTATAGACCACAGAACAAACAGAGCCAGAGAAGCGAGCCGTCAGGTTTGGGTCATTAACTGAGAAAGGTCGGGTACGTTCAACAAACACTTGGTCTCTCTTAATGACCTTTCCCCTCTGCATCAGTACTACCTCTTCCTCTAATGTCTTCCTCTCCGATATTTCGCCATTAATTCTTCTCACCCAGCTTCATTTTCCCCTTGCCTGGTTAGCATGTGTTCACCCTTTTTACTTTCTCAAAAGTATTGTTTATCATAGTTGTCTCATAGTTGCAATGTGGGTTCTTTGATCAGATTCATCAAATGTATTGTGTGTCTGTCCTTGTTTAAAACACATATTGTCAAGTATCATCAATACAATGCTGTTTATTAGAACAGTTTTTCCATTGTTTTAAACATCAGTTTTGTCTGGTTAAGTGAAACCCAGACACAATGAAGTTCAGCATGGTCAATTATCAACTATATCTCTTGAAAGTGGGTCAATGTGTCCCCTCTGTGTTTATTGATAGAGAGCCATGCTCACACCCCTGTACCTCAAGGGATAGTTCAGTGCTGTAATCTTGTGATGGGTGGGTTGAATTTCATGTAGTAAGGTGATTCTACAAGCGAAGGGGGCACCCCCTCTTCGCAGGACAGTGATGCGACATCCATGTTCGTGCGCTGCCACCCGGCAGTGACCTTCTCACCAGTGAAACATTAAATACTTCAATGCTAAAAATACACATCACACACCACCTCTGGCATATCTGCCATGCCATGATGGACGTCTACACTGAAAACTATCTGCCAAACATGCTGTGTCTGGCACATTGTCATATCAGTGCTCATTCGTGGAACAGTTCACACAAGGGTAACTTAATGCCAGATGCCCAGGAGCATAGCTTATTATCTCATGTTTCTGTCGTCATGGTTAATCATTTATATCCGTGAGACAAACAGGCAGCTTGTTGCCCAGTTAGGTGAGCCAGTAATGCTACGCCATCCATGCAGTTGTAATTATCACAAGTAATACAAATGACACTCTGTGGCAGAACTTGTCTGGGTCTCTCCTTCAATCCCTTTGGTGTGTTGTGTTCATTCATTTAATTCTTTTCAATGTCTCTTCATTTTTCCCCTTGACTTTCTTGCTGGAGTTCATTCACTTGCTTGCCTACCCTTGTGTGCATGCTGTTCTTTTCAGACGCTGATCCTGTGTGTCTCCACTGTTCACTATTCTCTCTGTTGCCTGTCTTGGGTTTCTTTCATTCTTTCAGCATAACCCTTTATCAGCCTACCGCCCACAGGAAAGGGAAACACAGATCATCAGTCAGCAGCAGAGGCACAAAGGAGTGTTTGTTTGAGTGTGTATGTGTGTGTGTGTGTGTGTGTGTGTGTGTGTGTGTGTGTGTTTGAATGGGTGTGTTATAGAGAGAGTGTGTAGTTGAATGCATTTGGCCAGATGTCTCATTGTGTGTCCCATGCCTTTGGTGCAGGCTGCGTGGAAGAATGCAATCGAGAAAGCTCGGGCCATGCCAGATCCCTGGGCAGAGTTCCACTTGGAGGATGTGCAGACGGAGCCCTGCATCCGATATAGGTCTGTGTCTATGCCTGACCAGAACAAACTCCCCCTGCTCAGTCCCAGTTAAGCCCCTCCACTAGTTAACATCCTCTCCTCTCCAGCTCTCCCAGTGGCTACTCCCAGGCTGTTTGGCCAGGCTTACCACTTTAACTCCAACTGGGATTTTTATGTCTCCCTATAGTATTACATAATCTGGAGGTGGTGGGCAAGCATAGGCTTCTTTCTGCTTTAAACGGGGGGAGCTAATTTTAAAACGACTCGTAACTTCACTCCCCTACATTCCTCCGACTGCAAGCCAATGGCCTTGTGCCACTGACTTTGGTTGGCTCAGGCGTAGGAACTGAGACAGTGCTCTGTGTGCTTTATGTGGAATGATCCTCACGGAACAGAGCGTCCCCAACCGAACACGTGGTACAGCGTTGTGCCCGCCCAAATTGTAAATATTGGACTTTTAGGGAATAGCAGCAGCCCTTGTTCAAACATCTTATACGTCAAGGGGGGAACAGGAGATAAAGTGATGTGCATGGTGACTTGGCTTAAAGCCTAGTACATGTAAAGAAGACAAGTTGTTTACCACACATAAAAACAACAGGGAGAAAGGGGTGACAGAGCTGAGAATATACATCTCTTCATAACTCTTCATAAAAAGCAGTGACCTAGACATTGGTTAGATATAGGTTACAATCACCTGGCAAAACTAGATCAGTCCTTCTACAGTAATATGATTTTGCTTTTGTTTTATATATATATATATATATATTTTTTTTTTTTTTTAAGAACATACAATTAATTTCTCTCCTCTATTTGTACTTGAGGTGTCACTTCCAACTTCTCTCTGTACTTCTGTTTTGGTCGTCTCTGTGAAGTATACTATAACTCACAGTTGATTTTTATTGATCATGTGTGAATGAACTCCTGACTCTTACAGGGAGTGTTTATGGTTTTATGATGCACACTATGTTGTTATGGCAGTCCGATTTCTTAAATGTTGGCTGATGGAAAAGACGGCCATGTATCATGTTTATTTCTTTTTTCCAGGTACAATGCTGTTACTGGTGAATGGGCACAGGACCCAGTGTTCATCAAGATGTCTGCCCAGGTAATTTAGAGAACTATTCACCCACATGTCCATAAGCAAATTTAGGTGAACCTACTTTATCATTCAGCTGGCAGCTTAAGTGTTGTCTGCTTGGTAAAGTTTTGTGTTTTGTTCCGTTGGTACAGCCCTTCGGCCGAGGAGCCATGAGGGAGTGTTACAGAACGTAAGTAACGTGGGATACGTGCAGCAAGGAGCTGGGCGCACGTAGGTTCAAACACGTGGCTGGACTTATCGTATTACACACGTAGCAGTTTGGGAGAAATGATTTGTACTTGTACGGGCCTGGACCTGTGTTGGCATTTTTCACATGCCTTCACATGCAGTCAAAAAAGACCTCTCTCCGGGTCCTGTGGCTGGATTCAAAGCTAAGGATTCTAAGAATAGACTTCTCTGTGCCCTTTTAGTTAATCCACTGTGAGACAGACATGAAACTTGATAGTTCATGGTGTATTGACATTAAACCAATATGCACCAGTGAAATCCCTACTGTCTTCTGAAAACAAACAAATTTTTCTAAATATTTTTTAGATAAAGCTCGAGAACCTCTAGAAGACGTTTTTGTGGAAGGTTTGTGGAAGGTTGTTACTCATACCAGTCAACATATTTCTGAAAAGACTGTGGGTTCTGTCTCTGTTCTTGTTGCAGGAAGAAACTCTCAAACTTCTCTCATAGCAGCAACTGGAAGTCGGCCTCTAACTATGTGGCAAAGCGTTACATGGAGACAGTGGACCGTGACGTTTACTTTGAGGATGTGCGGCTACAGATGGAGGCTAAGTTGTGGGGGGAGGAGTACAACCGCCACAAGCCGCCCAAACAGGTACTGCTCTACCGCTCTAGTCAATTGAAGAGTGTCTGTGTGTGTGTGTGTGTATGTGTGTGTGTGTGTGTGTGTCTGTGTCTGTGTCTTTGCCAACAACCTCTAGCAGAGATGCCAAGAACCTGGTTTCCTTTTGATAAGCATGACTTGCAGTGCAATTGCACTATCAGTAAATTGTATCTGTAGTGTCATACTCTTCAGTAGAATTTCTTCGTAGGTTTTTGTAGCCAATAGACGTCATCCTAAAAAGAAGGTAGTTGATCTACGTATGTCTGGGTTTATTGTCTTATCTTTACTGACTGACGCTTGTGAGTCTACGTAGTCTTAGTCAGGGCAGTGGTAGCTTTGCAGCCTTGGCAGTGACGGACTCTGAGTTAGGTTCCCTGATTGGTCGAATCCTGTCACTTTGGTGTCTGTCAAATCAGTCAGCTTTCACTTTACCTTGAGCATTTCTGGGCTTATGGTTACATGGTGACGTCTGTATGTGTGTGTGTGTGTGTGTGTGTGTTGACCACAGGTGGACATCATGCAGATGTGTGTGGTGGAGTTGACAAAGCGACCAGGCAAACCACTGTTCCATCTGGAACACTACATAGAGGGCAAGTACATCAAGTACAACTCCAACTCGGGCTTTGTGCGAGATGAGAACATTCGCCTGACTCCACAGGTGGGTTCCTCAGCAGCCACATATAGACCACCATCAGAGGTCAAACCAGTTGACCTTAATTCATTTCAATTCAATTCAGTTCAATTAGTTAGAGGCATGCAGCTCAATTCAAGTTAAATCAAATTAATTTAATTACATTTTATTAGTCAAGGAGCCTTTTGCTTGTTAAAAAAACCCAAAAAAACATCAAAGTCTGAGTCACAGAGACCTGGACTTTAGAGAGAGAACTTGAGAAAGAACGTTTGCTCTCTGTGCTAGGTCACACAGATCTTTTTTTAAGCTGTTCTTTGGGATTTCTGGTTCTTTTTAAAGGCATTCAGCCACTTCACCTTTGAGCGTTCCGGTCACCAGCTGATTGTGGTGGACATCCAAGGAGTGGGTGACCTCTACACAGACCCCCAGATTCACACATCACTAGGCACTGACTTTGGGGATGGGAACTTGGGTAATGAGCTACTTCCTGTCCATAACATTTCTGTGGAATGTAACAATTTGTCGCAAGTCATCATTCCTGTTGATTTTTGTCATTTAGTATGAAGGTATAATATTTATTGCTAAATATGTGTGTGGGTGTGGGTTGTGTCTGTGTGAATTTGTTTTTTGAATATGTTATAGGTGTCCGTGGTATGGCTTTATTCTTCCACTCTCACTTATGCAATTCCATCTGCAAGAGCATGGATCTCTCCCCCTTTGACTTGGCTCCTGCAGAGAAGAACCAGCTGGACTGCACCAGCAAACTGCTGGTGAGAGCTTAATCACATGGGCTCAAGCACTAGTCTCTGGATAATAGCACAGAATATCACAGCGGAGCAAAAGAACATACAGTTCTATCCCTATGGATACAATGGTGGCAAGATCTAACTGATCACAGCAACTATCTTAAATGCTTTTGTAGCCAAGGCAATGATTTATGATAAAGTGTTCTATTTGGCAGTAGTATTCTCCATGTCATCTGCTGTATAACTGATAACATAATGGTAACCCATTTATAAATATCTCCCCTCCCTCTCCCCACCACACACACACACACACACACACACACAAGCAGCAGTCAGCAAAAACTGTGCTTCGAGGCTGCGAGGAGATTTGTGGCTCCCCCCGTGTCAGGACCAGTTCCATAAACAGGGCGCCCCCTCTGCTCTCTCGCCTCTCTGAGACCTCTTCAGCGGATGATAACATGAGCGATCCAGACTCAGTGCCATGCTCCCCTTTTGGAATGGGCTCCATTGACACCAGGTCGCCTCTGGGTAAGAATGACAACCATTGTTCTTACATTGAATGAATTTAAAGGGGCACTGTGCATCTCCCAAGCACATTTTCTTTAGTATATTAATCATTAAAACATTAAAACTTTAACATTAACAACAATACAATACAGTACATATAAATATTGTTAATCATAGTTACACCCTAGCAGAGGAGATATTGTTTATTTTCTATTTTCCAGCCCTAAGCCTCAAAGACTTAATACCAAAAGTCTTTCTGAATGCTAAAAAATACATTGTATGGTTGAATGTTCTAGTAAATCTATATATATAGTGCATAAAGGTTATTAAAATATGCTGCGTTACTGTTGTTGACATTGAAAATATCTTTTTTCCCACTCAAGGCTGGTCAATTTCACAAGAGTCACAAGTAAGCAGCACCAACATGTCATATAATATCACTGTTGACTTGCTGTTGACATTAAACACTGTTCTACAGTTTGAGCTTTATTAATGTTTACATAGGACTCGGAAAATGGAGGGGACAGTGGTTACCCCAGTGAGAGACGGAGTGAGGGTGATCCAGCAGACCATGCAGAAAGGGTAAATAAAAACGTCTTTCCTGTTCCATACTCACTCCATACACTCAATAAAGCCCCTATGAAACCCCAGCTTACAATAAGTCTCATATAGTATTATAATAAGTCTCAATATAATTAAGGCTCATAACGAGACTACAAAACTAGATATATAGTGAGACCAGACACATTAGTAACATAAAAATATCGCTTAAGCTTCTTGCTTTTTACTGCTGTTGCTACAGCAAGGCCACTTTTGGGAAATGTAAACTGTGTAGCACCTGTTCCTTTCAAATCCCGTATGCATTTAATAGCTTTCACCAACACTGTATGTGTGTTTGATGGTCACTTTAATGTACGTCACAATGTAGGTTCGCCCCAACTACTTCAGACATTACTCTGAGTCGGATGAGGACAGTGTTCGTCGGGTAAATACATCTTAACCCTGAATCCTCATTACTCACCAATCAGTAACCCAGTTATGCAGTTGTCCTTTCATCCTACATGACACCCTTCCCTACATCCTGGACTTAGTGTTGTATTAGTTTCCTCTCATTTGATTGGGTATTTGGGTTTCTAGCCTGTGTTCTCTTTTCCCTCTCACTCTCTATCTCCATCTCTAATCCAACACTACTACTCCACTGATCATCCTCATTCCGTCTTTCTACCAGAAAATGGTGTTTAATGCCAGCAAGCTCCTCCAAGCAGCAGACAGTCCCCGGGTTCAATTGGTGATTATAGATGGCCTGTTTATTTTCAGACCTTCTCTGCATTAGTATTTGTGACTCTTATATGACACTTGGACTTTATGCCAGTTCTATCTGTTCCTGCCATGTTTTTGAAACATTTGTAGGCCCTAGCATGCTCACAGAATGTGCAGTATGTTTGGCATTTGCATTTTTTACAAGGCCTCAAAAATTGTGAGAATGTAGTTAGGATTTTTTGATGAACACAGAGTTTTTTTTATTTTTAGTTAAGATTAATTGTTTGGATTTGTTTGATTTACCAGTGCTTCTTTTAGTAATAATAGGGCTCTATGTTTGCCCTACAGTATGGAGTGGCTTGCTTGTTCACCTATCCACAGAACTTTTCTCATGCACCCAACCTGCCTGCTTAAACTACATTATGCCTGTCCTCCTTGCATGCATAACAAGTACAGTATATCAGCATGACGATTGAATGAACAATATTTACCACTCTATCAAGAAACAGATTTCATCTGACTTGGATCTAATGTGTGGACATATTGTGTTTTAAAACATCTGGGCTTTCCCTGTGTCCCGTTGTGCAGTGTACAGGGGCTTTGAATGAGTTATAAAGGTATAGCTAGGCAGAGGACATTTTGTTTCCATAATAGTTATAATTAGCCAGACTAGTAATGCCATAGTGTCTCTGCTCGATATTGCATTTCACTACAGTACTATGTCAGGAAACTCTCTGAAAGCTTTGGATTGGCTAATAAGATTTTCTAGCAACCAATCATCGAACAGAAATTGATGGCAGAACAACGAACAAAGTGCACACCCATCACATCAGGAGTGTCCAGACTCCAGACTCTTGCACGATGTAGAAGGTTATGCTTAGCTAAGTTGGCTCTGGCTCTAAAAAACGGCTCTCAAAATGAAAGTATCCTTTAGTAATAATGACACGCTCAGAAAACTCGGGGTAACACAGCCCTGTTTTGTTTGATCCTCTTGTTGAGTTGGTATGTCTGCCTTCCACAGCTCACAGAAGAGAATTGGTCTGTCTACCACACATCTCGGGCACACATCCACAGACCCTCCTGTGTTGCTGTGGAGATGGAGAGACTCAATGCTCTTGTGCTGGAGAGAAAGATTGGCAAATCCATACTGGGGAAGGTAAAGCCACAAATGACAATTAGAGAATGTAATATATGTTTCCCTCAAAAATCCAATTGCCATTTATTGCCATACTGAATACGAAGCTAGTTAGTTTGATTCTGTCGTACTGTATGTAGTTTCAACTCTTCTGTACTTCAGTGAAGGAGTAGGAGCCACAGCAGCACTAGCATTGGATCTTGTCTCAAGTCAAGTCTGTTTTGGTTTCTTCTCCAACGCCACCTGGGTGTAGGTCCATCTTGCGATGGTGCGGTACCATGAGGCGGGTCGTTTTGTTGAGAAGGACCAGCCTTGGGACCAGGAAGCTGCTGTTTATCATCTTGAGCGGGCAGCCATGTGTGGGGAGCTAGAAGCCATCGTGGCCTTGGGCCAGTGCTACCTCCAGCTGCCTCACCACATCCTCACAGAGTTTGAACTGGAGGCAAGCACTTACTTCTCTCTGTTTCAAAGACCCGTGGAAACACTGATTGTCATTTACTGCCATTGAGGTTTTAAAATTAAAGTGAGAATCAACCTAGATTTTGTGGTCACTTTTGTCTAAGGCAATAGTGAGTTCAAGGGTCGAACCTGGATTGCTGACGTCACAGTTCCCGATTTTGGGAGTGTTTATCTTTGAAGTGTTTTGATAGTTTGTGCAGTTTCAACCTGTGTGTTTGTCCTCTGTAAAGGTGTATGTGTCCTCTGGTGTCCACAGGATAGTGAAGAAAACAGGAAGAAGGGATTCACCTACCTCCTGCAGGCTGCTGATGCAGGTGACAGGCCTAGTATGATTCTAGTTGCCAGGGCTTTTGACAACGGTCTCAACCTACCACCTGACAGGTAGGAAGATGCATTGAAAATTTTATTTATGATAAAAGAAGGTTGCTTACCTAATTCTTTGATTATGTTAATTAACTTGTTCAAACGTTTGGTGAATTGCAGATGAGATCAGCTATAATTTATAGATCCACAGATCACAACCAACACACAGTATCTGTCTGGGGAATATCTCAAGCAGGTGGTTAAGTGGCAAACCAGTGTGAGTTAAGCTGAAGGTAGTGGTGGAACTGGTAATAGAAAAGCCTGGAGTTCCCATTCTCTTAACTAATCAAAGCAAGCAGGCTAATCTATTGGGAGATTTACCTCTTCCTCTAGCTTAACCTATCTAGGATTATCATTTAGCCACCTACTTGGAATACCCCCCTGCTTCAGTGTTTACCATCACGTGATGACTGACATGATTTGGTTGCCCTGTGTGGGTCTGTGCAGGAAACAGGACTGGAAAGAGGCCATTCACTGGTATGATTGCGTCCTCAACATGACTGACTTTGATGAGGGTGGTGAGTTTGATGGCATGCAGGATGAACCGCGTTACCTCCTGCTGGCCAGAGAGGCAGCGATGTACCAGGAAGGGGGCTTCAGCTTAGACGTAGATCCACAAAGAGCAGGTGAGAAACATACAGTACAAGATAGCCTAGTGCCATTGGGGTCTTGTTAAAGAAAACTATGCTTGACTTTACAACTTTGCAATTTGGCAAGTTGCTTGTATCAAAAAGCACTCTGAAAATGCCATGTTTTCTAGGTGACCTGTTCACAGAGGCAGCAGATGCAGCCATGGAGGCAATGAAGGGACGTCTAGCCAATCAGTACTACATGAAGGCAGAGGAAGCGTGGGCATTGATGGAGGAATGAGAAAAACTCTTCACTCCATTGGCCCGAGTGTTCCATACCAGAACTCCAAAAAGAGAAATGTTTACAAGCATTTATTCATTGTGTTACGATACTTCCCTGTCATGACCTGTCTGATACTTTACAGAAAATAATGTGATGTTTGGATAGTGTCTCTCTCTCTCTTTCTCCCTCTCTCTCTCTCTCTCCATCTCTCCATCTCCAGGTGCCTGTATTCCTAATACATTAGGAAAATTTGGTTTATCTGAAGTTTTTTCCAGGAACAAATGTTTACTTAAATTTTTCCTTTTTTTGTATAGTTTGTATGTATAGAATGTTTTGTGCATGTAAGAATATGGAAGATTTTGGCCATGGCTGCATGAATGTCTGATGCATTCTTGGTTTGTATGAATACTTGGTATTCATTGTCTCAACCAATGTGGAAATAAATATTTTTGAACATTTACTTGTAACCTCATTGTGTTGTGAATTTGAAAGTCAACACAATTCATCGTGAAGTCAGACATCAGAAGAAAATTTTTGAAAAATTACCAAACAAACAAAAAATCTATTGTCAGATGCCTCAGAACTCCATCAACGATGTGCGCAATGACGTTCATTAAGGACTTTTATGACATTTTTAGTGAAACATGACAATTTGTGTTTGTAAGGTAGCGTGGCCGAGCGGTCTAAGGCGCTGGATTAAGGCTCCAGTCTCTTCGGGGGCGTGGGTTCGAATCCCACCGCTGCCAGCCGGGTTTTATAAGTTGTATCGCGCTTTATCACGGGGTTCGCTGCTAATAGAAGCTTATAACCTGTCTTGTGGCGTTAGTTCACAATTGCAGACCATAACATTGCCATGTAACGTCATACTGAAATTTCAAGCGTCTGCATTACTAGTCACTATTGCGTACTTTACTTTGGTGCATGTGTAGCATTTGGACATATTTGAAGTTTCATGTGCCTCAAATTATTTATGAGACAATCCCACTAGTAGTCACAGGACTTTTATCACATTTGTGATGGAAACATATCCATTTTCGCCCTTGTATGTGGTAGCGTGGCCGAGCGGTCTAAGGCGCTGGATTAAGGCTCCAGTCTCTTCGGGGGCGTGGGTTCGAATACCACCGCTGCCAGTAGGGTTTTATGAGTTGTTTCTCGCTCTAATACCTCGTTTACTGCTTATAGAAACTTGTAGTCTGCAGTGCCGGTTGACCACTGAAGATCATATGACTGCCGTGCAACGTCATAGTGAAATTTCAGGTATCTGTGTTATCGATGACCAATGCGCACATTATTTGGTGTGTGAAAGCATTAATAGATGTTTTCATGTTCCGTGTGCCACAAATCCCACCCCGCCCCCCGTCGTGACGGGACTTTTATCGCGTTGGAGTGAAACATGTCCCATAATGCACTTGTATGAGGTAGCGTGGCCGAGCGGTCTAAGGCGCTGGATTAAGGCTCCAGTCTCTTCGGGGGCGTGGGTTCGAATCCCACCGCTGCCAGAGTTTTGGTGTGGCAGTGGACCTGATTGCACTATACCCACATGCCAAAGCTGATCTTACCACAAAATTGTTCAGGTTTCAAACCTGCACAACACGTGTTGCCTGCAAGTCAAGCATTATGTCATGCACAATGTAAGTTTAAGGTCTCTTAAGGTGAAGGCTTCAAACAAGCCTATTTTGGCTTTTTGCCTCTACCCGCACTGTATTTGCTTTTATATGTATTGTTGTATTGTATTGTTTCTTCTTAACTGTGCAAAATAATAATAACAACCAGACTGACAACCAGGCTTTGGTCGGTTTAGCATCGGTACACGAACTTCGAGAAATGCTGACAGGAGATGGAAAACGGGGAAAACATAGCTGCACTACAGTAGCTCTTTGGCGCCACCCTGAGTTTAAAACTTGTGTCTGTTTTACCATAGGATTGTGGGAAAGGAAAGCAGCAGCTCCTCCCCACGTGTCTGTGTAGTACTGGAATCAGCAACATGGCAGCACTAGACCCAGATTTCTTACACTGACATATTCATCATAGATAGGCTAGTACCCCACTGAAGCCATCAAACCATCAGAGTAGAGGACGCAGAAGAAAGGCTGATCTCTGTGTTGCAGGTGAGACTGAAGTTGTTTTTAATGTATCGCAGTTACAGGGTAAACAGGCCTTTGAAATACTTGTTTGGCAGCTAGCAAGCTAACAAGACAATATAGCATGTAAAAAGTTGCCTAGTGTTGTGTCATCTATCTGGATGAGTGACCATGACCATCGGTTTTGATGGATGAGTATATTTCTGGATTATGAGGACATTAAAGGTCGTTTAGCTGAACTGTGTTCCCGTCCACGTTAAGGTTGACGTTACTTGGGCAGATACAGGGATTTTCAACCATTTCTATTAACTAGCTTGTTAATCATCTGACAAGCATAACTGTATCTGCGGCTGAATCAACATTTTTTTATTTTGATATACGCTTGCACACCAAAATATGTTAACGACATTAACAAACCAGCGAATATGCTTTAAAAGTCCGAAATGACACGTTCTTGTTTAACCGGAGACCAATGCTAAAGCTGTGTAGCTTGCATGGCAGTAGCCAGCTCCCAGCTAGCTCATTATCTATCTGAAACCAGTCACATTCAGCGTCAACGTTTGCTGTTATTTGATGCTGTGGTCTGGAAATATTTCAGTTGACTCTGTATACATGCAGTTGTCATCAGCGACTATCATAGAATAATATAACCGATGTTTCAAACAGCCGGTCTCTCAATTTAGCTAACGGTAGCAGGCAGCTCTTTCATGGCTCTGTAACGTTTATCGTTGTTTCTCCTTCTTGAATTCGAGTTGCGACCGAGGGACCAAATGTAAGCAAGGCAAGGTATCATAGTTTTATACAACGTTAATCGAGAAATATCTGAATTTGAAGGTCTGACACTTGTTTTAAAGCAGTACTGTAGGATGATGCAACCTAATCATCTTAAACAGCAAGTCATAGTGTACTTTATATCCGTGAATTACAAGCTAACCGAGTTTACAGGTCTGAAAAACAATAACCAAGATAATACAACGTCAGTATGTGTTTCTGGCCAAATCTTGCATGCAGTAGTAAGTGTCCGTCACAAAGTGAGTGCCTCAGCATTTCGCTAATCCTAGGTTTGGACTTCAGAGGTGTGTTGCAGAGGTTCCTCCCTGTTCCCCCTCCATCATGGCCAGCGGAGATGACGATGACCCCATCATACAAGAGGTATGCACATCAGACCACAAAGGTCGCAACTTTACAACAGTGAAGATAAAACACTTATCTATTAGCACTGGAAACCGATAATTCTTTTTAACATGAGCTACTGAAAGCTGCCAACAGAATTGGATTGGTGGATTATAGACGTTTCAGCGGAGGAAAGGCAAAATACTAACACTGATGTTTTTGTGCTCCAGTTTGATGTGTACTTGGCCAAAAGTCTTGCGGACAAGCTGTACCTGTTTCAGGTAAACAAAGAATGTGATGAATATAGTGCTCCATTTACCCTTCTCCTTAATGCCTATGTAACGCTGAACTTGTGCATATGGGCTTTTTTTCTCCCTCTTTAGTATCCTGTGCGCCCCTCGACTATGACCTATGATAATGCAACTCATTTATCTGCCAAAATTAAGCCTAAGCAACAGAAGGTAAGATGGCAATGAAAAGACGTCTGTGATAATACAGATTCATTCAACCACAAGCAATAAAGAAGCCTTTTCTGACTTCCTCTGCCTTTTCTATGCACAGGTGGAGCTGGAGGTGGCCATGGACACTATGAGCCCAAACTACTGCCGCAGTAAAGGGGAACAGATTGCTCTCAACGTTGATGGCACTTCTTGTGAAGAGTCTAATTTGTATTCTGTGTGAGTGTTGAATGCATGAAACAATATCTGCTTCACTGTGCCACACAGATTCATTTTTGGTCTTTTAAACAGAATCTTTAGATGTGTTGTGATTTGTTTTTGTTTGGAGATATCCTGAATTAACACATTGTTTTCTGTTTCCAATAGAAAAATGATGGATAAACAAACCTTATCATCTATCCAAGCAACTACTGACACATCTCGCTATGCAGCTGCCATTTTCCGCAAAGGTGAATTTATGTGTTTCAAATCAAAATGGGGTTTTGATGAAATTTGATTAAATGGCTCATTACGGGATGAATGGAAGCTCTCTTGGTAGCCTCCAGTGTAGATTCAGTGGTTATTACACTTGCAGGGTCTGAAACTGCATAACGGATAAATGAAATTGAAACTGAATGAAACCTAAATTGCATTTATTACAAGGCCAGAACTTAGAGACTCAGGAGAAGTTTCCATCCTCAGGCCATCCGAACCTTAAGCACAAACGATATTGACTTTGTACACATTCACTCCTCTACACTCACAAACACATCCTAACACATTACACACACACACATGCACACATGCCCCTGACTTGCAGCACTTTATACATCCCATACTACTTCATGGACCTGTCTTACATCTCTCCACACATAGTATTCCTCTCCACCACCCATCAAGCCAAAGACCTGACAACCTAAAACCCTCACCTCCTACATACACACAGCAAAATGCATGTGACTTTCCTTGTATCCTTGTTTTCCGTTCATGCTTTCTACCTTTGACTGGGACAGATTTAGTTTGGCTTCATTTTCACAACTCTAACACCTGAATAAGTCTCCTTGGTATTAGTTTCACAAAATTATGCTGAAATCTTATTTGTTTACAAAGCACACCTACAAAAGCTCTAAAGCAAACACTCCCTGACCGTTTGTTTGACTTTGTTGTGTGTTGCCAGGTGAGTTCCACCTCACGCCACTGCAAGGCATCCTCCAGCTCAGGCCCAGTTTCTCGTACCTGGACAAAGCCGACACAAAACACCGTGAGAGGGAGGCGGCCAATGAAGGTAGGACATGCTACGTTTGTTCAAGATTCATTTATTCTAGTTAGCATATGGTGAGTTGGATTTTGGGACCAGTTCTTTCTGCTGAGATCTACAGCACTTCTATCAGAATAGATTAGTGTCACAAGTCACAGATGTAAACTTACATTCACCATGAGTCTCACATTAAAAGCCTTTATAGCTGATCAGACGTAACACATTTTGTCAGCAGAATTGAGTATGTATATGTATATACATGTCGTTGGGAAATTTTCAGTGAAAATGAGTAGGTTTGTTACAAAAACACAATTCACTGGCTGTGATAAGGTCTGTAGGCAAATTAATGTGGAGTTTAGTTTTTGTGTGAATTGTGCATTGGGAAACGTATAGCTATTAAAAAATTATGCAAGCTTATAGGACTCAAAAAAAGTGTGTCGTGTGTTTACTGGCGAATCTGCTGTGTTATCGTAGCCGGTGGTGACTCCTCTCAGGATGAGGCAGAGGATGATGTCAAGCAAATCACTGTAAGTTTTTCTCTCTTTCTCTCTCTCTTTATGTATCTATCTATCTATCGATCTATCTCTATCTCCCCCCTTTCTGTCATACCCCCTGTGGTCATACAGGGATTAACCTGTGACCTGTTCGTCCCCAACAGGTGAGGTTTTCTAGGCCGGAGTCTGAGCAGGCTCGCCAACGCCGTGTCCAGTCCTATGAGTTCCTGCAGAAGAAGCAGGCTGAGGAACCCTGGGTGCATCTACACTACCACGGCATAAAGGTACATCAACTTTTTGTATCCTCAGCTTTTCAAGGCAATGTCTTCTTGCAGGTGGATTAAAGACAGACCCCTGGTAGTTCTCTGGGAATGGCAGTGTGGTATTCTACACTCAGCTGATTAATGTATAGCTGTGGACACATTTTCACATGGCTGTCAGGAGGAGGTTTCAGTTCAAACTCATTCATATATTCAGTTCAAACTCATTCATATTCAGTTCAAACTCATTCATATATCTGTGTGCACATTTCAATTTGGCCAAAGAAAATGCACATCTGCATGTGTTCATGTCCACATGTTATGTGAATTGGACATTCATGGTCTGAATCAGACCTCTAATCAGAGCAATGTAATGTTTCTGGACACATGCAGGTAGAAATGCTACAAACAACTGTTTCCATTAACTTTGATCACATTATGTCCTATGTGTGTCAGGAGCTAATCCACTCCCCTCAAGTGGAACAGATTTGTCTCACTCTGTTTATTTAAGTTGTTAAAATGTGCATTAACGATTACGATGGAAACCCATTTAGGGGTTTGGAGATTTTAATCTGTTTACACTGATTTTTTTGAACACTGATCTTTCTCAAAATTAGTTGAAACAATGAAGTGTTTAGCAAAATGTGTTCCTACTAATGACTTGATCTGATCCATGTGCAAAATATAATTTAATCAGAAAAGGATGTGTTCACTCATTTTGAATTTGAGTTACTGGTGTTTTTGCAGTTTGGATTTCAGATTTGGTGCAGCGTTCTAGAGACCATTTGCATTCAAAAGGACACATTTGTAGCATGATTTTATGCACTTCTGAAAGAAGAATTTTGGAGAGTACGTGTTTGTGTGTTTGTTGTGTTGAATATCTCTAACCCTGCTGTGTAGGACGGACGCTCTGAGCATGAGCGGCAGTATCTGTTCTGCCAGAATATGGCCGCCACAGAGAACACGGAGCTGGTTAAGACACCCAGGTGAGTACAGTCAGGGTTCTGACACTAGTCAGGTCAACTATGATGAGATGAACCGTCTGACACTCTCATAGGCATGTTTAAACAATATTCATATTTTACACTAGGGATATATTTAATACATCCACTATTATATTACATGATTAAATAATATCTTAAATCAACGGCCCTGCTTGTGTTAAACTATTTGCTATTATTCTACAGCGAGTACCTGGCCATGCTTATGCCTCCAGTAGCAGAAGAGAAGATGTGAGTAGGACACTTCTTGACCTCATTTGTCCTTTTTTTTTTTTTTTTTTTTTTCCTTTTTAACACTAGCGCACCCTATCCTGTTGGTTAACAAATTAAGATATGAAGTAGTAATTGTGAGGTGTTGAAATGTGTTGTGCTTGTTGGGTGGCATCTAGTCCAGCGGAGCACCACTAAGGTTTCAGAGAGTGAGTGAGTGAGTGTGGTTCAGACTACTGTGGAGGTAATATGAGTCCTTATCCTGTCTGTCCGTCTGTGTGGTGATCTTCCAGTGTGAGGCCCACTGGCCCGAGCAATGTGCTCTCTATGGCTCAGCTGCGCACGCTGCCCCTTGGTGACCAGGTCAAGACCCTCATGAAGAATGGTGAGCAAGTGTTGTCCTCTGGCACAAGCCTGTCTAGTGCGGCAAACATTTTGAGGTTCTCTGTCTGCAGTTTTTTAAAGTGATAAATTATGAATTTTTTAAATGATAACTGGTGTTTGGAATGGAGACAAAGCCATCATTTTGATGCAATGTCACTCTATGTTTGTGTTATGAGGTGACTTTCTAACATCGTGCTGACATAATATTTTTGATGATCTTGACTTAAGTTTGGACCACAACCACAATCTACTACTAATGCAGTATGAATGTGTACAACCTTGTCCATCAGTTAATGCAAGCAAATGAAAAAAAAAAATGATGAGCATTTATTTTAAATATATTTTCTTGGCTATCATAATCTTTTATATATATATATATAGTCATTGTCTAATTTCTCTCTATTTTCTTGTACTGCAGTGAAGGTGATGCCATTTGCCAACCTCATGGGCCTGCTGGCTCCTGGCACAGACTCCACATCCGTCCTGCGCTGCATCCAGCAGGTGGCAATGCTCGTGCAAGGGAACTGGGTCGTCAAGAGGTGAGACACAAAAGTTTTTTTTTAGTCCCATAGCATTCAGTAACTTGTGCAGTTTGCTTTCTAAGACTGTGTGTATGGGTCTGCATGTGTTTTGTTGAAAGGGTAATGACTAAGGACGTGTCTCGTAGCATATGTGAATCAGAACAGACAGTGCTAAATTGCTTTATTACACTGCACTATATAATGCTAAAGAATGCTCCATTCACTTAAGTGGGACATCCCAACGCTCTACGGTCTTAATGCTTTTAATGGACCGTTGCTAAGTATAACAGACCTGTTATGGAAAGTGAAACCGAACGTTGCTATAACCAATCAGCTGGAAGCTGTTGTCCATCGTAATCATTAAATGACTACGATAGCAACGATAAACATACTTCGTCCGTAGGCAGCAGTGTAGTAAGTGGGATGACGTTTTGCGAGGCGGTCAATATCGTGAATAACTCCCCTCTGAGTGATTCAAGCCCTCTGCTGGCGGCAGGCTCCCGTCACTCTGTCGGAAGTCATTCCACGATAATGACCACTTCGTTCAAATGGTGACAGTCAACCTCAACTGACTTTTCTGTGCAGTGATGTGCTCTACCCAAAGACCAGCTGCAGCCCCCATAGTGGCGTGCCTGCAGAAGTGCTCTGCAGAGGCAGGGACTTTGTGGTGAGTCCTTACAGCTCATGGAGCTGGTAAAGTCATCTGAAGTGATGTAATACATTTCTTGTCTGTGCCACCACCACAAGCTCACACTGTTGTTGTTTATTTCCTTCAGATGTGGAGATTTACTCAAGAGCGGTCTGTCCTGAGGAAGGAGGTGGCTGCCATCATAAAGGTACGGATGAAGACGCTGCTTTACCATTTGCAGTACTGCCTTGTTAACACTAGAGGGTGCTATAAAGCAAGGGATGGTTTCAATGTGTAGAACCAATGATGAATATCTGTATGGTTTTGTATTTAATAGGCAGTAAATCATTTACTGTGTGTACAAATTTGCTGTGTAGTGAACAAGCAGTAGACTAATGTTGGGTGACCTCAATAACATTAATAATATGGTTCAGTGGATATACACAGCCAAGGCTTTGCATCATTGTTTTACCTGTGCTCAGTTCATGAGAGGGTTATTTGTGTGACACTTTTGAAATGAAATGCCAACCCACCAGCTGCCCCCAGAGGACGTGAAGGACTTCCTGGAGCAGATGGCAGTCCCCAGGGTTAACCGTGGCTGGGAGTTCCTGTTGCCCAGCGACCATGAGTTTGTCAAGAAGCACCCCGATGTGGCGCAGAGGCAGAACATGCTCTGGCTGGGCATCCAGGCCAAGTAAGACGAGCACAGAGCATAGAATGAACAGATAGGCACTCGTCCTCACTTAGCCAGAATGGGCAAAGGTCATGTCTGGCATCAAGTCTTTGGGGTTGGTCACTAAAACTGATTGTGTTTCTCACAGGCTTGAGAAGGTGTTCAGTTTCTCCAAGGAGGACTTTGCCCCAAAGAAAGACTCTCAAGCAGGTGTGTGTTTAGCCCAGAATAGGGTTCTATCTGAGCCGTGTTGTCTTTCTAAATTTCCTCTCCCATGCTTATCATGATACGTCTGTCGTTCACATCTGAGTGGAAATCTTTGTTGGTTATTATAGGCTTTTTTGACGGTGGTGTAGTTATCTGTGATGCACTTTTGCCCCGCTAGTTGTCCAGATACGACTGGACTTTGACACTGTCTTAAACCCAGTCATTTGTTTGAGGTCATAATAGATTGTATAATATAATAGTTTGCTGTGTGTTGTTTGAGGCTTTGATTCCTAAGTGTACACAATAAATAATTAACATAAGATTAAATAGATAGTAAATTGATATATACCCAAAATATAATATTAAGGCAGTAATGAGCAATGTTATCACAGTTTCCTGTTCACTTTAATGTGAATTTGTAACTGTAGGAATTTGCTTCAATAAATCTAGTTTTCATGTTATCACTGATATTACCAAGCTCATCACAGTGCAATGGAATGTTCTATGTATGAGCTAATGTGGCACGGGATAACCTAGTTTGACCTCTTTCAGAACCGGTTCATGTGAGTGGGGAACAGCGTCTGAAGTCTGCGCGGGAAAATGCCCGTGATAACCAGGCGTCACTGCAGCGGGACCTGGACGCTCGTCGCAAAGGCCCCGGCCCGGGCGTCAAAGCTGGGGCCTCCAGCGTTTCAGCGTCTGTCTGCGTCAAGCAGGAGCCCCTCAGCGACTCTGAAGAGCCCATGGACACCTCGGAGCCCGCAAGCTCCGCTGCTGCCGTCTCCAACGGCTCCGTCAACGGTTACCCGGGTTCCCCCGACCCCCAAAATGGACACACGGTGCCCGGGCCGGAGCTGCAGGACTTTGTACGCTCCACCTTCCGCCGGCACTACGTGCTGACGCTCAGCGAGGTCAAGCGGCTCTTCAACCTCCACTTGGCCGCCCTGCCGCCTGGCCGCTGCCCACTGGGTGCTGTCTCGGACCGCGCGCTGCAGGACGCCATCCTGCTCAACCAGTGCAAACAGATCCTGGTGCCTGTGAGTATGCACCGTCAATGGGCGCGGAAGGCTGTAGGATGTAACTGATTGTGACTGAACTGTAACGATTTGAGGTCTGCGTAAAAACAGCGTTTGCTGCTGGTGTGAAGTTTACATGGCAGTCTGGATCCAAAGACGAAAGATGCGTATTAAACCACAACAAGCCATGCAAATGGATAACGTGGGAAAGAGGAAATTAAAAGGATGGTTAAAATGAGAGGATTTTAAGTTGCACTTCAAGCTGTGAGATCCTAGAGGCTTTAGTGCTTAAATGCACCATGGAGAGAGCTTTGTTGACAATGTCCTAAATGTTAAATGGTAAACTTACTGGCTCAGTTTTTGTCCAAAAATGCATATAGTGTAACTCTCAAAGAAACTGATTAACAATCTTTGAGATTCTCCTCGGGATGCCAGATTGAAGCATAACTGATCCCTTCAGCTATTACTGTAGGAACTGGAGAGTTGTATTGGGTAGGTGGTAGTGACCTGTCTGACTTGGGATTAAAAGGGGTTAAATCTGGTGATCACATGAACCCCTGAAAAGATGGCAGGAGATGGCAGATCTTGGCTAACTGTAGGAATTCCATATGTTATAGTTCTTTTGATGGCATTTCATGACCTGAATTTTATGTGCTTGTTTGAGCTCTTGCCGTCTTTAGTTTATTTAAAGTAACAGATGGCATCACAGGAAGTCTCTGACAATAGGGATCACTAGTTTAGTACAAAGGTCACAGTCCAGCAAGAGGTCATATTCCACAGTTGTGCCTGTGTCTGTGTATGTGAGAGAGGGAGAGATATGAATGAGGGACATCATCCATTCGGACACCCAACCATGTACAGTGGACTTTCAGAAACGTACACCTCCCTCTTATTTGCTGTTTGTCATGAGGCCACATTCTTGGTGAGATTCAAACGCAGATGAAACAATATGCACTGATCTCAGGCATCGTCTCAAAGGAAAGCAGACAACCCTGTTCTGTCATATTCCATGCTATGAACCCACATATTCTATTAAGTATCTTTGCTTTAGGATGATGGGTATTGAGAGGTTTTTTTTTTGAGGTAGAGGTAGTATTTCAAGAGGTTGATCTAGTTTGAATGAAATGAAGAAGAAAGATGTTAATCTGTACTACAAGCCTTCCACATTCTCTCCCTCTTAGAGCTTTCCACAGACGAAAGCCAGATACGTGTGGCACAGGGAGTTGTGAGATCCTGCTGTCTGTATTATTTTGGGAATGAAGGCCAGGGTACAGTACGTGTTTTGTTATAATCTGTTCGGTGCGCGACCGTTATGCCTTTAAGTCGCCAGTGCTTCTCGGTTACGTCCTGTGCATTCACTTGAGCCGTCGACCGTTGGAGACACGGAATGCCCCAGCAGCCCCTCCTGCTCTCATTATTTGTTTGAATTCTAGCTTTCTCCACCATGCATCATGTTTCAAGGGGTTTGTGCTCTTGCTGGTGGCAGGTTGTTGCTGAGTGACTCGGGAAGGAAGGAAGCTTCTGGAAAAAGGGCATTCTGCTCCAAAGGAAACGGTTTCACCAGGAATGCTGCTGGGCAGGTCCCCTGTTGTCCGCCTCCTCAGCCTTGAACCGGGAAGACACTCATGACCCCATTGAGTGGCACTTGGGCTCTTAATCCAGTTTTGTTTGTGGTGTAAGACCTGTGGCTAATCCTTTTTTGACCATGGGATGGTCAGGAAGCCAGGCTTATGTAATCGCTATTAAAGGTCATGCAGTGACAAGCACTGTAGCCTGTAAGGAGAAAAAGCTACAGACGAGTAGGGGAGGTGTTTTTGAAGGAGCGCACTTCATTAGTTTCACGCCTCAGTCGCTTGACTGGTCTGGCTCTCTGCTCCTGGGATGCGAGCTATAATTACACCTCAAGTGAACACAACTCCTGCCAATACATATGGCGTAAACTTAAAACTACACCACTGCACAAAGCCAAAATAAGTGCACTGTAGAATGTGCTGTTCAGCAAGACTCTCTGTTTTATGGGTGAGTGTCATCTGGCCCTTGTGTTTTGGACCCATAACCCAAGTGCAAATTCAAATGGCAAAGGTGACCGGTGCATTTATCATCCTCTGGGTGGATTTTGGAGGGAGAGCCAGCCATTAGTCATTTGCCACTCTGAGTAACACAGATCTAAAGCTGTGCACAGTGTGGGAGTGTACCTGCTTGGATTTCTTGACAGTTAAAACACAATATATGACAAGAGATGCTGTAGGCTATCTGAATTTTTTCTCGGTTTTGGATGCCGTTTTCATGGAAAAAAAAAACCAAAAACGTTACTCTTTTAGCCAGGGAGTGCAACAATCTGCAGTGTAATTGCATTAATTATGCCCCCTTCGTTTGTGTGTGTGTGTGTGTGTGTGTGTGTGTGTGTGTGTGTGTGTGTGTGTGTGTGTGTGTGTTGTGTGTGTGTGTGTGTGTGTGTGTGTGTGTGTAAAATTGATGTCCTTGTCTGTCTCTTCCTACAGTTCCCCCCTCAGATCAGAGCTGCTACAGATGAACAGAAGGTGTTTGCCTTGTGGGAGTCCGGAGAAACCTTTGACAGGGTAAGACTCACTGACAATAATCAAAACCTCTTTAGAAATTGAATTAGATATTACAAGAGGGACACATGTAAGTAGTATGAACCTTTTTGTCAGCATGGTGCCCAGTGCTGGAGTGATAGCTGTAAAATTTTTCCAGAAGGCCTCATATCTACACTTCACTCACATCTTCATGTCTGGGCAGTCTATATGTCAGACAGGTCACTTGAGCTCAGTGTTGAATTTGGCCTAAGAAATCTTCACTAAAATATTACAGTTGTCAAATAAAGACATGTAGTCTTATTTTTAGAGTTTTGTTTGAAGAGGAAGTATATGCTTTCTCCTTTAGTACCGGCAGATCCTGTTTGAACTGTTCATGAAGAATTATCGAATCAGGAGAAGTGTGGTGCAAAGTCGTCTCACTCAGGAACTGGGCGACAACGTCACCAAAGCCGACGTGGACCGGCTACTCAAGGTGACCCTCCAGAAAACACACTGGGGCCACACACACACACACACACACACACACACACACACAAAATTCTATGATGGGCACGGAAGGAACTGTGTACATAATATGGTCATCTTAAAACCTAGATGCCCAGTTCAATGTGTATTTGATGCAAAGTGAAAATGCTTTTGATATATTGTAAGATGATGTATTACATTTGCTGTGTGCTGTAGACTCCGTGTTTGACTGTATGCTGCGCTCCTCCTCTCTCCTCCTCTCTCTCTCTCTGCAGGAGTGCTGCGTCAGCCAGGGAGGCATGTGGTATCTGAGAGGTACCATGCAGTCATGACGATAGGAGGAGGAGCCCCTGCGGGTTCTGTCCGTCAACTTCACTCTCCCCCCCGCCCCCCTCCTGCAGAGCCTGGTGAGAGCAGCCTCTGCCTGGAGAGGCAAAAGCCGACCTGCGCACGAACCAATCACTGTCCTCGTGCCGTCTCTGGACAAGCCTGTGATTGGGTGATCGAAGAGGTCCACATATTTTTTTTTTTTTTTTGGGTGCTCCCGAAGACGTGCTCTTGTTAACACAGCCAAACACATAGCCAGGGTCAGACACGAGATGCTGAGAGTCCGAGCTAAAACCCCTGAAACCTCACTTACTTCACAGAAATAAGGGCTGGAGCAATGGAGCCACCTGTAATTGAAGAGAATGAACTGGTGACAGTTGAGCAGTTGGCATGAATGAGTTTAAGTGATACTGTAATCTTTTATTTCAGTTCAGTTATTTCAGTTTCAACAATTGTTTTCATTTAAATTAAAAGTAGTAAACTCGTGTTACAACAATAATAAGACTGCAGAGTTCGATTCGTGGCCTTCTGAAAGTGAAAGCTCACATTTCACAATTCTGGTTTGCTTTTCTGTAGGCCTTACGTGGAAATCATGTACTTTTTTTTTTTTGGTCTCTTTCATTTGTTTTATTGACCATTGGATTACATCACAGTAGAATTGTGCATTTGTGGAGCTGGTTACCTCACAGTTGTTTTCATTCTGTTAAATTCTAGCATGCAAAGAATGTTTGACATAACCTTGCAGAGTGAAAAGGCGTGGAAGAATTGACTGAAATTTGCCCATGCATTTGTGTTAATAAATAAAAATACAAGATGTGAACCAATTGAAAGCTCTTGATAGAAACTGCAATTAATAATCTGGTTTTCCAAGCACATATCTAAGACTGTTTACAAAGACCAGTAGAACTCTTGGAAAACGGCAAGCCAAAAATCCCAGAGACAAGAACGAAGGCTGTCCTTAAGCCTCTTGGATTGTAGGCAAAAAACAGATGGGGTCTTCAGCATTACGCTGCAGGTCAAAGGGGAACTGCTTAAATCCATGATCCCTCTGATCAGTAGTCAGAAAAAGGAGATCGTATTATGTTGCGCCATTATTGAATGCCCTTTGGGAGTATGTTAATTTACAATCACATGAAATAAGACAGTTGGTCAAGATTTAATCTGGCACAAAGTTTGGAAACGTTTTTTTTAACATTTCAATCGACCTACAGTGTTGTGGCACTGACACTGGTAGACTTCTAGATGGTGCTCTTTCGTAGAATTCATTTTCCTTATAAATTGGCTCTGGCAGTGAGCTCCGTCATGTGTGATCCTCTTTCTTCAGCTTAAGGGAGTTATTTAAGAGCGGTCTGCCGTTCCCTCTGCCAACAGAAGCAAAACCTCGTTTTCTCCAGCTACTAGTGCCCAGGAAAGTGCCATAACAGAACCTCAGGACCTCAGTGAGATGTTTCCATGACCGATTGACTGGCTTCATTCTGTTTCATGGTCTGTTTCAAACCATTTGGGATTTCTTTTTGCTTTCTTATTGTTATTTGACCTTGTGGGTAACCAGTTTATTTCATTGTCCTGTATAAACAATTGAACTTATCGGAGTGATTAAGGAAAGCATTTAGCAAAGTGACAGAATATAGAGCTGCTCTCATGTTGGACCTTGAGGTGTTGAGTGCGACCACTCGGCCTCCAACTCCTCAGTCAAGAGAAAGTGCCTCCTTTACATTCAGGAGAAATATCACCCTCATCAAACACAGCGTCACACATTGTCACAGCGAAGAGCCAGTTATCACCGGTTAAAACTCCCCCAGCATCTTGTTTACAGTGGGGGAGACCATAAGTTTAGGCACCAAAGACTGAAGTAGCCATTTTAAAGATCATTCCAGAACACACACCCCTATCCTCAGAATGGTGCAATCATTCTGCTTCCCCTCACATTGCCTCTGAAAATGTTATTAAAAAAAAAAAAAGGAAAAAAAAGACATTGAAGTGATCGTCTTCACACACTCATTTGTCACTTGGCTCAATAAAATAAACTGTACAGAACTAAGAGTAATGTATAGTCTCCTGTGGTTCTTTTCAATTTCGTGAACTCTTCCTGGACCTGGCATCAACTTTACTGTTGTCTGACTAGCAATAGAAATATGCATTTCCATTGTGTTTCTATCAGTGTGTGGATGTTTACTAGGCCACTGACAGCCATATCAGCTGCATTAAAAGCATGTATTTGCTGCTCACCTTTGGACATCAAGGACCCAGTGCATTCATTATCATCTCAGTCTGTTGTGTTTGGACAAGGGTGAACCCACTTGCATACACTTGGAACTTCAGAGAGGCAAAGAGCCTTCAGACAATGAATTATGCAAGCCAGCCAACCGAGGCACCCCAACAGACACAAGTCTTGCACAGGGCTTTGTCATTCTCAGCCACTTCCACTGGGCCTTGGTGTGATGCTACCGGCACACAGACTGACTGGAGAAGAGCTTGCTGTGGAACCAGTGCTGATTTCAAAGTAGACTTATCCGTGTAAGGCAAGACAACAGCTGGAGTAAAGCTAGGCCAAGAGAACATATCTGTGTCTTACCAATAGCCATTTTATCTTCAAAGGCTCAGAAGGATGTGGTGGATGACTGTGTGAAGCTTTTGCAAAGAAAACAAACCACAAGTCAAAACGATTTTTGTTTCCCCTATTATTCAGAAGACACATTCAGACAATAGTGTGTCATACAATGTCATACAATGTCATACTGTGAACAGTTGCTTATCTCAAGTCATAGAAACAGATGTGCATTGGGTCCATTAAGCGTTATGCAAGTAGACATACATTCACATTTTGAAGGAACAATTAAAGTGAGGGAACATTTAAACACAAACAAAACATACAAACAAAAACTACAAAACAACTGCAGTGGCCTAAAGTGCAGTGAAAAACAGTGTAAAGCTACATTTAAGTTTGGAGTAGGCTACAATTGACAGTATTGACAAACATTGTATATTGACAATTGTCAGTATTGACAAATGTAGTATATAACTTGTGACATAAATAATTGAATGATTTCCTGAATAAGTCAAGATCCAGTGTCTGCTATTTTTTTTTTTTTTTTTAACAACAAAGTTTATGGCTATGGCGATATTCTTTATATTAGTGCACCCAAAGTCAACTGCAGCATTAGAATAAGGACGTGTTTGCCAAAGTCCAAAACTAAACTTCGATCAAGCTTAACCACCACTGATATCTGATCCTGCTAACTTTGATTATAACTTGCTGAGCACCATAATATTCAAGTTGCGATATACTAAGAAGCGTTTCAAATGTCCCAATAAACAAAAGCTAGCAGGACTGCCACAGTTATCCCTAAAGCAGAGAAAACAATTCCAACCCGAAAAGCTAGCACACCATGCTGTACATATTCCAATTATTGACTTAAATATGAATCATCCCCAACTTACTGAGCCATTCCATTCACATGTTGCAGCACATGAATCCATGAACAAGCCCTTCAAAGCCAGAAGGCAAGACCAAATTCAAGTTTGAGCTTGCTAGCTCGTACGTACATGATTCAACGCATCAGAAATCCTCTATTCTACTGATCTCTATCTAGTTTTTAAAAAGTGCAATTCTACAAAGAGAGCATAGCTGAGGTTGGTTTGTTTCAAACACTTTGGAGAAGGCAGAACAACTGAGTTGATAGAGTCCACAAATAGGCACTGGTGTTAAAAGTGCAGTTTTTTCTCTTTTTTCCCTTTCTGTTGTTTGGGCTGACAGTACTGTCCTTGCTGCTCCCACCATTTGTGTTCAACTCAATTCCCTTAGGTCTTCAGCTAAGCACTCAGTCTGATAAGACACAAGTAAATGTTCTTCGTGAGACGCTTAGGATCTGCTTCCTCACTCAACGTGCTGAGGCTTGGTCCTGTTCTGCTTTATGTCCGCCTTCGACCTCTGGATGCACTTGAAGATCTCGTGGAAGAGCACCTTGTACTCGGGCAACTGCGCGTCCTCCTCGACCCCCACAGCAACAGAATGGGTGCCAACCATGCCAGAGGCATTCATGCGCATCATCGTGGCCGTTGTGGAGGCGGCGGAAGAACCACTGGCGCCAGCCGGCGTCTGCACGGCCTTGTGGCTCTGCGCCTGCGCCTGACCCCCCTCACACCTCCGCAGCAGGGCGTCGTACTTCACCTGGAGGGCGCTGTACTGGGCGTCCACCTCGTTGAGCAGCGAGATGCCGCGCTGCTTCACCACCTCCGAGCGGCCCAGGCAGGCTCGCTCATGTCTACAACAGCTAATGCCAACGCCGACACTGTCAACGCCTTCTTCGTCCCGCTCGCCATCATCTTCCCCGTTGCCGTCCCCCTCGTCGGACACCCTCAGCTGCCTCTCGCTGCTGCAGCGTTTCAGCTTGTCTTGGCCCGCTCCCCGCCAGCACCCAATGCCAGCCCTCTCAGTCGACAAAAGGAAGAGGGCGTCAGGCAGGCTCCGACCAGCCGCCGCGTTGCGGGCCCCATCAGCACGCCACAGCTCGCGCAGCTCGGCCACCTCAGCCTCCGCCTCGGCCAATCGTACCTGGCAGCCCTCCAGCAGTGACAGGCGCAGCTCCAGCTCGCCGCACTCCCGCGCCAGCACGTCCGCCTCGCGCTCGGCCCCCTCTCGCCGCGAGCGCTCCGCCGCCAGCTGGGACTGCAGCGCCTGCATGGAGCTTACTAGAGCTTCGTACTCTGCCTCCTGGTCAGGGTCATCCTCAGCCTGGCAGAGATCTTCATCATCGTCATCAGAGGCACTATGGAAATGCTGCCTACAAACACATGAAGTTAAGAATTTGAGAAACAGGTTTATGTTTTGTATTGTAGGGATACATTAAATCCTTAAAAGGTTAAGCCACAACCGAACCCAAAAATTTAGCCGAATCCGACTACCGCATCCTATACCGAATCATTTCTGTGATGCACAGATCAGCGCAGTAAGCAATACTGCTCTACAACAACTATGGAGGATGATATGAACGTATGACATTCACACATGATATTCACATTTTTTTGGACAAATGTTAGGCTAATTTCAATGTAAATATCATGTATGTATAGAATGTGGTAATACTCTTACTCAGTATCGCCAGTGTTATTGTGACTTCAATAATGTACCTATGTCTACAAAAACACCCTTAAGGAATTACAACCACCTATAGTGAGCTGCCTGATGCAGACATGTTTACACAAATCTGTGATGGTGCAGAGACAAAACGGGATGTGTCTGGACAGCAATAAACTTCAAGCAGTCAGGTCAATGTCTGTGGCACAAACTAACACACCGAGACAGATTCACTGGTAAAGCAGGTCAGATGAGCAAAGTGAATGGACAGATTAGTCAAGTGAATGAACAGCCTTGGGTTAATTCTGACAGCAGTCAACTTTGGACACATCACCGCTCTGCAAGATTTACTCTCTCACAGGTAGGTAATCCATTTAACCTTGTGACAGTTTATCTCCAGAGATAGCCATTAGCCCCTAAATGTTTTGACTCGTACACACTCTACATTATGTGGTTTATTATCGTATAAAGTGCAGTTTGCTTCACTTTAAGAGCTTAAAAAGGGCACTTAACACTTCTAGAAGCTTGGGAGAGTTGAACTGATTTGAATCTGAGGCCAGAGGCCAGTGCTATTTTAGCACCTTTACTGGCCTTCGCTGAATTTAGCATATAGGATTAAAGAGAAATCTCATTGCCATAGCTGTCCAATCCAGAGCAACAAATTAGAGATGGCTGGGGACAAACACTACATGGGAACAGGGCAGTCTTGTTTATGTCTGGCTTGCTTTTCGTCTTATAAAACTTACGTCACAGCAGACAATAACAACAAACAGGAGAGAGATGGTCCTTATCAAATTCTTAAAATGCTCAATAAATAACACAATTAGTTTTTTGGTGACTGGATCTATTTAAATACAAGCATGTTAAAATGGAGGATGTGGCACTTTGATTGACAGATTAACTATCTCTTACCTGGAACTGCTACTGTCTTTCCCTGAAGTCTGGCTTCTGGAGCTGCCTGGCCGCTGTAGATCGGCCATCTCTGCAGTGGATGCACTCAGGTCCACCACCTGCCGCTGGAGCTCATCCACCTGCGTCTGCAGCCCCTCAATGGTATCTGTGAGCCTAGGGAGGGGAAAGAACACCAACAATCCATTAGCATTAGCATGTTAGCCAACTGTCCACCTGGACCCAACTGCCCAAAAGGATCAGTAGGAAGTAGCACATTCAGGCAAATATGAGAATCACATCATTATGCCAAGCTGTATGTACTTTAGACTGCAGCACATCACAAACTATACCTCCAAAAAGGTCTTGCATGCAATTAAACATTATACCAGTGTCAAGAAGGCCAATTGTGCTATTGTGTGGTGTTACTGTGTATTAGCAGGCCTTCAAAAGTTTTCAACCAAAAACTCTGACCTGAAGTTACATAATGAGCCTCTAAGCAGTGCTTAATTTTTTAATTTGCTATTCTGCCTCACCCTTGGATCTTGTGCTGGGCTGCCCGGTTGTCCAGCACCAGTCTGTGGTTGCTGTGCTCCAGGTCTCGCGCCATGTTGTCCAGTTGCTCATACACCTTGGCATGCTGGTCGTTCACAGACCGCAGGAGGTCCACCTGCTTGGAGAGGTACTGGAGAGGCAAAAAATGCCAGAAAAGAGTAAATATCGGTAATTATGTAAATTGTGGTATTCATATAAGGAAATATAAGACTAGGTCAGACTGAAATGCCACAGACTTTTTTACTATCTGCTCATTAGGAAAAGGACTGAACTTTGTTCTTGTCATCATCAAGTAACATCAGTAACCTGAAATACTCAACTCATTTTCTCAGAAACAATACTGAGAAAATGAACGAAACACATGCTAGACTAGTCAAACAGGTATGTCGCCATCATCAACAAGTGCTGTATTAACCTGATATTTCCAATTCTATTTTGCCCTCTGTGGAATGTGGAACATATTCAACACAAACTCAAAGGTCAGGTTATTCTCATTAGTTCTGAACTCTGCTGCAAGTGCAAGTCAAGGCACACCCATGCAAGAGAAAGCAGTTTGTCATTAAACTTTCATGTCATCAATACAGGTTGTTCTGTTCTCCTTTGAAAATTCTTAGTCAGCTCATCAAGAATCCCTTGCTATCAAGACCAAAAGAGATAAGATAGCCAGTCCCTATTCAAAATATTATTGTCTGCTTCAGCATGTCAAATGACACAGAACAGACTTTTTTCTCCATTTCTATGTTTGAAGGATTGTCCATTTTCTGACAGCCCATTTTATTTTTCATCAGCATTGACAAAGTATACAACTGTTGAAAAACGTGTTTGGAAAACTCCATACTTCAAGTTTTAAACAAGACTATTTTCATCGGATGGCATCTGGAGTTTGTTGGGGAACAGACTCGCTACTGCATTCGTGCGTGCACACATACAATGATTAAGATGCCGAATACAAATTCTTCATACTAATTAAGGTGAAAAATATGTTAACAGAATTCACCAGAATTTCGAACCACACACATCCAGCAACCTAACAATGCTTACAGTTTCATGACATTCCCTGTTGTGAGTCTTAATAGTCATTTAATTTCTGCCATGCTTGGGCATGTTTATGCTGTATTGATGCTTACTGTTCAGCACTACGTTGCACAAAAGTTGCTATATAATTTCTTTAATTGAACGTAAAGAGATTTCTCTCTGGTTATGCAAGCAAGTAGATACTCCAACTTGAAATTCAAATGCAATATGCCTTGCAGCCAAGCCCACACCCAACACCGAGTTGAACAGGGAGATGAGTTACAGTCCATCTGTCAATAGTGGCAGCTTTTACTGTTTCCTTCAGTAATGAAACACGCAAGAGAGTTTAGCACTGTCAGTCACTGTGGTTTAGAGGACATGCCATGATGGACTTCTCTTTGATTTGACCTTATTAGGGAGATTGAATTCACATCTGCAATTTAAATGAGTACGCTCACCCGTGTTGTAAGTCTGTTAGTGATGGCCTTGCCGAAATATAATTAGATCTAACATGAGGAGCATATTAATAAAAAGCTAATCCTAATTAGATAAACTAAATTTTATTATATAAAACCTAAATTTTAACTTGATTGTTTTGACTAATATTAAGTTGAACATCACCTAGCCTGAACACAGTAGACTGTTCTAAAAACGAGTAATCTCAAATGCCTGCAGTCAATAATATTTCACTAGTAACACCTCAAAGGGCAGTAGGCAGTTTGTGTGATGAGTTGTCCTTTTGTGCAAAAGATTCTATAACAAGAACTAATTATATGCATTCAATGAGAGTTTTAAACCATGAAAAGAATATTCACCTCAATTTCTTGCAGCTGCTCCTGATTGGTGCCATACATCTGCTTAAGGCCTTCCTCCAATTCCCGATTACGATCCAGGAGAGTCTTGCCCAACTCAGCTGCCAAATGAAGATCTATGCCAGTTACAGGCAAAAGGAGAAAATTTTCAACACATAGAAACGTCAAATCTAAGGATCATTCTGCACATAATAGGCTTTTCAAGCTCATACAAGGATATCTCTGTAGGCGAGGACAAGCTATTTATAAACATACCAGCCAGGTTACAGTCGCGTTTTGCAAAACACAATAAATTGCCATTTTTAAAATGTTCCTCTTGACAGATGTGAGAAAAAAAAACCTCACTGAGTTCAATTTCTCCACCTGCTCAAACATTTGCTTGTTAGGACAAGAGCACGCCAGAGCATGTGAGTGTGAGACACAAGGAGCGACGGGCAGGCCCCTGGCGTGTGTATAATAACTGGTATGTCACCGCGTGATGCTTTCCATGTCTGGACATCATCAACATCAACATGAAAAAATTTGTTATGCAGTGTAACATTTTATCTGAATGCCAGCCTAACCTCAGTCCTCAGAGACAGAGGGTGACTGTCAAGCAACACCCAGTAACGTCAACCAAACCCAACATAAGGCTCGCTTGCAGGATCGATTTCAGATCTTTTACAAATCTACCAATGCTCAAATGCTTAATTCATTTCAGTTAATATTTTTCTGCTTTGTTGTGAAACTGACATTGTCAAAAGGGCGCAGAAAGCAGAAATTGGAGAAGGTTTCTTTAACAGAGATCTTACGCACGGAACTCGGAGAGGTTAGGCTTAGGTCATTCCTATTTGTCTCTTTTAGCAAGATCAGCAGCATCACGAAATCTAACGTTAGGTGACAAAACCAGCGTCTTCCGCCATCAGGTTTTGTTCCTAAAATGTGGGCTATTATGAGAGGCTACGCTGTAGAATTGTCAGTAACGTTACTCGCGCTAATGTGTCAATGCCTATAACAAATATTTCAACTGAATAAAATAGCTTATCATTGATCAATGTTAAACACCATCGTTGCCCCTCAGTTTCCTTTCTAAAGTAATCAATGCGCACCCAAGAATCTTTGAGATGCGGGTAATTGCCTAGAAAGCTGTCTGGGACTAGATTACAAATTCGTAACATTATATCCAACGGCTGAGTGAGCTTCGGGTTTATGCTGCTATTCAAGTATAAATCATTTAGAACCATTTAACGTTAGCCTACCATGCTCGAGATCTTGCTGGTCGAACCAAGGTTCCTCCTCTTTAATTTCGAATTCCTCCTCAACAATCATGTCTGTTAGCATCTTCTTTAGAAAGCGTTCTCTCAACTCAGGGTGCCTGTAATTGTTACCGCAGCATGTCCACTTAGACTGGTTTCTGTCTTCGGGTTATCCGCTGGCGTTATATCCTCAGGCGCGATTCACAAGCCGGTTTCCGTTGTGTGTGTAGAAGAGCATGCTGACCTGCTGAGCACTGCCTTGGTGCATGACTGCAGAGGGACTGAGGGCAGCCTCACAGCACCCTCCCCTCGGCAACGTCTTAGATACGAGCTATAACGTGGCAAGCCCCTCGTACCTTTGATAAAGTGACGCAAGCCAAAGGATGTGTCGCAAAGTGATGGTGATTGGCGGGCCGCTTTATGACTTTAACCTGTGTGTCAATACCCTATTCATTAGGAATACACACATATGAGAATATGAGACTACATTAACTTAGTCAGAAGAAGATAATAGCCAGATAGGCAGTCAAAGCCATAGCCTAAATACATCGTAGACCTGTCCAACTTAGCTAATTTTTGAAATTCTGTTAGACCCCCTTATCAGTTAATCCTATTAATTGTAAGAGTCATTTTCTTGGTTATTTGCGCTCCCTGCTGGATAATCACAGTACGCACACAATAGTCATTATATTCACAGATACACACCTAGGCTATTTTGAACACGCCTGAATCGAAAACCGCTGTAGAATATTTTCCACACAGCTTTTTACATCGTACACAAGAGAGCAAGAGCAAGATGAGAGCATTGTTGCTGGGCAGTGCAGTAAAGCCGCGTTCCCCAGCATCAGATCCGCCAGCAGGTGCACCTAGGAGCACAGATGGGCTGTTAAAAATATTTAATCATAATAAAAATGAAAAGAAACACATATTTGTAATTTGTGTATGTCACAAAAAGAAAAATATAATAAGAAAAAAATAAGATATAGTTTGTAACAAAATAACTGTAACTTCTATTTTTGTATTTGAAATACGTTTTCATTAATAAAACCCATTTATAAACCCAAGTTTACTGTGAAAAGAGGTTAAATCCCTAGCTTTTTAGTTGGCAAATATCTCACAGACACAAATATATTCATATCCAATGTAGACAGCAACAACAAAGATGCCCGACAGGTAGTAGAGACTGTTAAGTTATAAAGTGGACACCTTTGTGTCATTGAATAAGGCCTGTGGTAACTCCAGAAAACTCAGAGGCGTGTGGCATTATGTACACCCAGTCATACTGCATACAAATACACATCATACTTCACACACAGTACAACACATCAGTAGAAAAGCGACGGCAAAAAAATGATCTTAACGTCTCATTATACTATGGTACGTAACAGGGTGTTACTGTAAGGGTAAGAGGTGGGAACATTGTCCCCTCTGTTGTATGTACTGGTGTTATGAACGAAAGGTTCATTGGTAAGGGAAGAGGTCCCTGAAGATTATAATTAGGGGTGTGCTGCTGACTAAGGCATCCATAAACCCAGGGACCTGATCTGACCCTTGGTCATTTCACGACCCTCTCCTGTTTTACCCTCTGGCACTCATTTCCCGACACTCTCTACTGTACAGTTTGATTAAACTGTTATCAGATGCCTGACTATTGGCTAGATGTGAACTTTCCCTCAAGCACCCTAACTCTTTATGTTAAAGCTAGGGGTGAGAAATGATGGGTGTCAATACCTTTGTTGATTCTGCTTGTCAATCCAATTGTTTATCAATTCTCTTATCAGTTCCTTACTGTTTAAGGTATTCTACACAACTTTTCAGTATCAGCACATAGGCGTATAATATAGTCTATACTACTAAGGTGAACATAGCATCTTATCAGAACTGTGTTATCCATTTCAATTTTGTATTTAGAGAGACCCATTGACCACGGTCTGAAAAGCATGCCGGCATAAGAGGATAAGAGGAATTGCTAATGTCAAAGCAGTACGATTCCAGTGAATTTAAGCATTTAAGCATTTGATTCTCGTTTCTACTCAATTCCCTGTTCTCAACCCCCACCCCTAGTTAAAAGGTTATTCACCATAAGCACCTCTGGTAACCACTGGCATGCTCTTTGAGATATTACTTACTTAAGGACACTAGAATATAAGCTATTTCACAAATCTGCCCTATAACTATACTCTCTCAGGGACCACATATATATATATATATATATATATATATATATATATAGTATTTTATAATAATTACAATTTACTTTTAAATAATTACAATTACTTGAGTTTTTATTGCTGGGGATAACTGGAATGATAAAAGACTTTAAAGACTTAAAATATCTCCTTCAGCTTTGCTGTACCATCACTATATGGAATGTCTTTTGTGGGGGCTCAATGATGGGCCCTCTTCGGATGCATCACTTTGGATGTCTTCAGGAGCAGGGCATGATGTACAGCTAGACTCGTCATCAGAGAGCCCTTCGGGGTTCCAGTATATTGTAGAAATTTTCACCTTCCTCCTCCCTGAAGTTTTGGTGGTTTCATCTGGCAGCTGTTGGAAAGATTGGTTACTTTTTTTGCATGGAGGTTTAGGGCGTAGCGTAGAGTCCATCTGCATTTTGTCCCTTAAATTAGTTAAAGTTCTTGAGCTTCTCAGCCTGTTTGGAAGAGGTGAACAGACAAGGCTTCTCTTTTCCTCAAGGCTTGCAGCAGTGGAGGATGTGGACATAGTTCCATTTGAAGAGCTTTCAAGCTGGACCTTATTCTTACTCTGCAAGTCAGTCCTGGGCAAACACTCAACAATTTTGCTGTGCACTACACTGACTGGTTTAGTGTTTGCAGACTTGTCAAGAGCAGACAATGATAAACACTTCCTCGCTCGAAATGACCTATTATTAGTAGGGCTTGCTGGTTTTGATAGAGACATCAAACATTCTAATACAGGACTATTTGCCTCAAGCTCAGGTGATGCTGTTGAACTAGTTTTAGTGGAACTGTCACTGTAATATACATTATCTATCACGGATGTAGTCAGACAAGTAGAAAGAAAGTCTAGTTTAGATAATGATATCCATTGTCCGACATTTTTAAGGGTAGGAATGTGATTTATAACATTAAGCTCTGATGCTACTGCATTAAGCCTTCCAAGTGTGTCATTGTCATCATCATCAGACACTGATGAGGTACTGGCAGTCTTGAGTGAACGCGGTGAGATACATGTCTAGCCACTGAAGCACTGAGCTCACTTGACACGTGGTTTAACAAGTCCTTTATGAACCATCTCTCCAGCAGTATCTCAGGCTTACTTGAAGAGCTCTCTAGTGTAACTTCCTGTAAGGTGACTGGTTGATGTTCTTCAGTCTTGAAAACATTGCTTGGGGACGAAGGAACACCAGAGAGATCAGTACTTCCATCTGCTGGCAACGCTATCTCATTTGGAGAGACCTCCTTTCCAGACACTCGGCTGGCATCTGAGCATGGTGAATCAGGAGCAACACTGTCCATGCATAACTGAGTCCCCTTGGGTTGAGAGCTCTGGGCTGAATGTAGTTGGCCAAGCATGGCTGGTGACCAAACACTCTTTTCTGATGAAGAAACAAAGGGAGCACTACTGACACCTGCCAGAGTCTCAACTTCATCTGAAGACATGTGTGGACTAGAGGCTTCAGGTTCCTTTAAGGAGACAAACCCATACTCTTCTTTGGACCAGAAAACTGACACATTGCGAGAGAAGCATGAAGCACCTGCGAAGGCCATCGTTGGTGGATAAATATCGGAAGATATTTTTGCCCCAATATTTTTGGTTTTGCTTGCAAAACCAAATGACTTTCCATAGTTCAGTGTTTCTCCTGCAGTGTCCTCTCTGTTCACAGTAGGAGAACTGATGGCCTCCACTACAGACTCACTCTGGCTTTGAGTAGCAGTGGATATAGTGTTGTCCAGTACAGTCTGAGTAATTCTAGCGTTCTTGTTAGCCACAGGATCGTGTTGGTTGGCAGGCAGTTTCACTTTGCCAAGAAAAGGCAATTTTGGATTTGCTGTGTCTGATGGCTGGCTCAATTTGGTGTCTGATGAGGATGTCCGCTATATAGAAACAAGACAAGTATTAGTACCATCACTCATTTGGAGGTGTGTAAAGGGTTAAGACAAGTGTATTTTTGCATATGAAAAAATCTGTTGTCTCTACCTGGTCACTCAAGTCTTGTCCTCTAGGTGGTAGAGGAGGAAGACGTTTGACTGTGGGCCTCCTTTGCATGGGTTTTTTCAGTGGTACTTTTGCTGTAAAAAAAATCCAATTTGTTGACAATTACTTAGTATCCATGTCAATTAAATTAGCAAAAAGTGCACAGTACACACAAACGCATTACATTTATTTGGAAAGCAAGGAATGAAATACACTTTTCCAAAGATATATCAGCTTTGTAGGTCTATTACCATACATCCATCTGTCATCTGTCTATATGATCTAGCTCCTTTTATCTCACCATCTAATTATGTCCATCCATTGACCTAATAACCAGCAAATCAACCACTTCAATTGACATAGTAGCCATATAGCCTAGCAACTACCTTCTCAATTGCAATCTGACAAGTGCCTTAGTAGCCAGCTTGATTACCCTTGTTGATATAAATATTATATCAGCAAACACTGTATGGACACTTACATCACCATAGCAACCATCATGACTACCCTGGGAACATTTTAGCAGCCACTTTCATAAAACCAACACTGTGTGGCACACCTAAGTAGATGATGGCAGTTTTTATATATTATTTGTTTATTTATTGCATTTGTATAATATTATTCATCGAGAAGGGCACTATGCCTAGTAGGACTTTTATTTTTGTATTATTTATCTAGAACAGCACTACCCCTCTTAGAACTAAGCGTGTGACACAGGTGGGGCGGTTGTGTCCAGGTTGCTAAGGGGCAGACCACTGCTCAGCACTCAGATGCACTTTGGATAAAGAACTGTCAACCAGCAGCCTGTGTCATCTCCTTGTTTTTATTCACCTGTTTATAGGACATCTATCTTTTGTTGCCTCTGTCCCTGGGACTTGTAACAATTGCAATCAACAACATTACTCATTACTTATATTACTTGGGTAATGACAATGGAGCAACTACAATAGCAATCAACATTATCACCCTAGCAACAGCATATCAACCACAAAAAATTGTCTGAATCCCATTCGTACCCTTTACCCAATTCTCTTTGCAGTAAGGGGCTAGGGCTAGGGGCACGGGCTACCTGGCCCTTCACACAAAACATTTCCATGACCACACTCAAAACGAAGGGTTCAACGCACATAAATTTCAGCCAGGTTTCAGCTGCGGAAGATTAACACCACTTTGGCCAATGGACTTTCAAAGGAAACATTTAAATTCTGTATTCATAATAAAATGTAGTATCATGGTAGTGTTTTGTGTTGTATTCAGTCTTCTGACCAGAGGTATAGCGAAGATTTTTTGTATGCAATATAATATATAAAGTTAACTTCTCAGTGTATAGTGTGTGTGTCAGAGTTTGGAGAAAGGGGTGAGAGAACAACACTGGAACAGTAGGCTTTCCTCTATCAGCGAACACTCAAATAATGCGCACTGGGAACAGCATTCAAGTAGATGGATTTAACTAGAACGGTAGGCAGCAAACCAAACGGTGAGACATAACCAGAGAATATTAGTCTATGCACCAGTTAGGTGTAGCCAAGGTGAATTAGGTGTAGCCAGCCAAGATCTACTCTTTGAAGTCATTTTAGGCCTTGCCTATATGATCATGTGAAGCACACATTGTCCACCTTCCAGAATGAAAGTTCTGTGTTCAAGGCAAGCACAGAAAAGATATTAACTCAAATTATACAGACTAATATTGCTCAAAATAAATTTCTCATCTAGCAAAAGGTACACCCATTTTTCGTAGTTTAGCAGAATCAAAGGAATGGAGAACCTACTGCCCTGGTAAATGCTCTACAACTGGGCATATTCAAAAGTGTGCTGAAAATTTTTTGGCGCATGCTTCGCACACACATTCCTGCCTGTCCATCCAAGTTGGTCTCTGTAATTTTCAAACCCTGGCTACGGCCCTGGTTACCCACACAACATCCTGGCAACCACTTTGCATGCACCTGCATTTCCAATTGAAAATCTCAGAAATGGATGTTGCTTTACATTATATTAGTATTATGAGTTCAATGCAGCAATTGCAGCAAATTCAATTAATTTAGCAGCCAACAACATTAAAGCATTATGTTAATAAATAACAGCAGGTTTTAAAACCTCTAAAAATAGGAGAACAAGGAACTAAACTATTTTATGTGATTACTAGTCTCTCAGGCTGCCAGCTGGGGGATCACAGAATGATGTAAAACCAGATCCAATCACAGTGAGGTGCTTTGCTTTTCACTACAGCCACTTGATGTCAGAATATCAGTATCAATATTATGCCTGTATTGTATGGAATTTACCTGAGGTTGATTCACAGAATATGCGATTCAGAGGTTTTGTTTGATCCTTTTTGATTACCCTCTTCTTGTCCAAATCCCTCAAGGTTTTCATCAACTTATTCATTTCTGTCTGCTGTATTACATCCCTATGCGCTAAAATGATTTTTTCCTGTGCATAAAAGAAGAAACGTTTAGGAGGGACATGGTACAAACCACACCGTACTGTACTGTATGTGTCATGTCTAGTCGTCTCACCCTTTGGCTTCTTTTTTCCTGGATCTCTCTTAGGCGTTTGTTCCTATTGAATTCATGTTTTATTTGCTGTTCAATAAGACGTAGGTGTGTTCTGTCTTGTTTGCATGTCGGCTGCATCTGGGTGATTTATTGAAAACAATTTTTAAAATTCAGTTATGTCAGTTCACCATGTACTGTAGGTCTGTAACATATTTTATTATATCAAAACATAATTAGCCTAGCAACAAGCATAGCAACCTCATAATTAACTTAGCAACAGTCTACCAACTACCTTAAGTACCTTAGCAACAGCCTGCCAACCACTTCCACAGTTACAACCAAGTAACCAAAAGATCACCCAACATCATTAACATACCAAACATTAACAGCATAGCAACCACCATAACTACTCTAGTAAAAGCCTATCAACCACTTCCAAAATGACAACCTAGAAACCAAGAACCAAGGTCCTTGCTTAAACTACTGAGTGCTTTGATAAATCCAATTGCTTTCCTTTCTAAGCATACAATCTGGCTCCCCCAGTACTACCGTTCCTATTAAACAGTACTTTCTTTCAAATTGAAAGACCTTACCTATCAACAGCAGAGCATGTGCTATTAATTGCATCTATAGTTCTTATAGAAAAATGTTAGATCACCACAGATAAGATATTTGAAACAGTTCTTACCGGTATATTTGTAAATCGTCTTTCATTTAGAGTTACATCTTTCTCTTTCATGGTCTTCTTGGTGGATCTTTTAGGTTGCCTTTGAATTAACATGTGGGTTGAATTTTATTTTTTAATGTGAACAGTGAAAAAAGGGCATTTTCTGCATCCCAAACTGGCATGGTAAATGAATCCCTACACCACTTAAAAGACAATGTACCTCTTTTTCTTACCCCAGTTCAAGTTGTTGGTGTTCACTGTGTCTTGGAAGCTTATTCATTTGTAAGAACGTTCTGATATCTTCCAAAGGCACATCCTCTGAAATCAGACCCTGTTCTCTGAGCTCAAGTATTTTCCTCTGTCTTTCCCTCTATATGTGAAATAATAATTAAGCATTTGCTCTGACTGAAATGAAGCACATGTGAAAAACCAAACACAGTAGCATGATAGGTAGCCTACCAATAGTTTGATTTTAAAATCATTCTTGATGTCTTCCTTATAATCATGGTACACATTGTATTCCCTTTGAGTGCATATTACCTATGGGCATATGATAAGACAAAAATAATTTATAAATGACAATGTTAGCTAAGGAAATAAGCATCACAATTCTTTACAATAAAATGAAATATCAATCAAAGCCTACCATATCATCATCATTAATCAGATTTCTTTTTTTTAAATTGTTGTGAATGTCTTTGCGGAGAAAATGCTGTTTGAGATATGGATCATGTAAGCTGTGGTATGTGGGCCTCAATACATAGCAGTTTGGGTCCCAGAGATTGAAACCATACGATTGCAAGTAGAGCTGTGCAAGTAAGCAAAACAATACAACCTCATGATAATAGATCACATACAGATTATCAGACACAGCATAATCAAGCCCTGATCTTTCTTGTGTGAAAATAAGAAGCCTGAACCTACCTTTTCACCTAGTTTACCACGAGTAAATTTTCCAGCTGCCCCTGGCCGGGTGAGGGCTTCAGCCATTGGAGAATTGACTTACCTCCACATTGGCTACATGGATTGGCTACATGGAACCACTTGTCTAAAACAAAACAACAAATTAACTTATTTGTCTTTCAAACAAAATTGAAAGACTGCAGATTAAGACGAGCTGCCCCCTGAAGACCCTATGCTAGATTCATACACTGTACATCTCCCAGACATACACCCCCCCCCACACACACACACCCAACCCCCATGCAAAAAAAGCTCCAAAAGTATATATTATATGGTAGGTACTATTCTACTCGATTATTTTCTACTATAGGCTTTTACAAGATGTTTTTCCATCCTACATACTTGGACTTCTACTGGCCTCATCCTTACATTAGCCCAGATGCATTTATTGTGTAGCCTAGACATATCAATGGGCTGAAGTGTTAAACTCTTATTAGCTGTCTTTAAAATAAACACAGTAGGAAATATGGTGTAGTTTTTTTTCCATTCGCACTGCAAGTTGCTTTTATTTTAAGGACGAAATTATTTGATGATTAGAAAGACGGAGGTCATCTAACCAGGCATACGTCTGCAAAAATAGTACACGGAACAGATGCTCAAACACACTCTCCCTTCCCGTCTCACCGCCACTCACTCGCGCTGTTTCTGCCACTTCTTCTGACTACTTCGTCCACTCTCAAATGAAATTTACGCGATGACGCGACTTCATTCGAGTTCATATCACTCGCGGGCGTCCGGGAGCCACTATCTAAATACGGGAGACTTCCGAACCTTCCGGGAAACTTGGGATGTCTGATTTCCAGACTTCACACTTTTACATTGTTAATATTTAGCTTACATAAAATTCGTCATCGAATAAAGCTATCATAGATACCGTACCCGTACCGTACCGATACTGTAATTGAAACCTAGCAGTGAAAATGACAGTTTTCATACTGTGTTATAGTTATCATCTTGATTGTCACATAAAATTAGCCCCAATAAGTAGGCCTACCTTGCCCCTTGCTCATTCGGCTTCAATTAAATCAAACTAACCACACACATTTTAGGTCTGGGAGCACCGTTACATCATAATGGTTCAGTGATTACTTAATACAAGGCAGAACCTGTGGCTAAATTGCAGAAAGGTTCCAGATTCCTGGCTATAGAACAGGGGTCTCCAACGTAGGTAGTTCGGGAGCAACAGGTAGCTTGCCACATGCTTGAGTAGCTCTCCAAATGGTCAAATAAAATGTAAATAAAGCTCATAACATCGTCACAAAAGGTGTTAGGAGTGTTGGACAACAGATTCACAAGCTGCGAAGCTACTAGTTTAACTAGGCTAAATTTCTGAGTAGTGTGGCTTTAGCGAAGCTATTTCGGAATGTGAAGCTTTTGTTTAGTTATTTTTTGGCTGTGTAGTGTGGTAGCTTTCCCATAAGCTTCTTTTCAAAGCATCAGCTCACAGCAGCAAATCTTCCATTTAGGCCATGCATGGAAGATATATTTTTTTTACAATAATGTGATGCATTTGTTGCAAGATAGGTGCCGTAATTAAAAGAAATTGTCCACAATGTATGCAAAGATCAGTGTCTTCTACCACTCACGTGTGCACATTATAGTAAGCGGAAATAGTAAAGCATTATATACCAGCAAACTATAGTACAAAATGCTGTAGGCACTATAGGAAATACTGTATAACCACAGGAGAATCAAGCGCTTTTTCAGGACCTAATAAAGCACACACATGCACATACTATTCTTCCATTTGACCTCCTGGGCACAGAAGGTGGAAATAACACCCAAAACGTATTGTTTGAAAAACTTTTTACCTATATGAAAATATAATTACTTGCTATTAGTTAGTTACTATTGTATGTCTATTGAAGAGATCTGTTAGTTTGGTCACTAATAGAAGCTTAGCAGGAGGTTGGATCATTACATTTGTATATCGTTTTTTTGGAAATTATAAAGTAGCTTCACATGTAGTAAACTACCTCTGCCATTTTTTGTAACTTAGTTTGCTATATTTTATTTTCAGATAGCTTCAGTGTAGTGAATCTTCATCTGGTGTGGAATAACTTTCAGTTACCTACATTTTCTGAGTAGCTTGTCAAACACTGGGTGTTAAACCTGTTGAAATCTCAATTAAATCAAACCAGATATCACACCAGATTTACAGATTTGACTATTGCTATGGAAAATAAATGCACGACAAGACACTTCAGGTGAATGTTTGCACTATTTTGTAAGTGTAAGATGGTAAAGGATGTTAACATTTATCTTCAGGCCTACCAGTAATACTGATTCTGACTCTCTGACTGACTCTCGGCCATGTAGATTTTGTCAGAGTAGAGTATTTTTTTATTTTTTTTATTTTTTAAAACGTTCACCTTTTGTGGTGAAATGTAATCCGTATAAGGCCTACTTGAACGTGTCTGAAAGAAATATCCTAATTGTAGCCTACGAGACATAAAGAGAACACCAGACTGAAGATGCAAAGGAGAAACAACCTATGACAACAGGGCCAGGTTCAGCGGTTCCCATCCATCCCTACAGGTGACGTATAAAACGTTTTGCAACATTCTGTCATCTTGAACTCGAGGCTGACACGGTCTAAACGTTACACAGACCTTACCCCCACCCCCTCCAATTAACAAATTATTGGGGTATACTCAGACGGCCCTGACCTACACGTTACTTTACGTTTGAGAAATATTGAAACAGTTCCCCCTAGTGGTGGATAATAAATATCATCTATTTACCCTTGACGGACACTTTTTACTGTAACACGGGAAGTAGACGTGTTGTAGCAAAATTTTGAAATGACAGCAAGGCATCTGCACTTTATAGCATGGTGAACGGTTTGTTAAGATGAGGCATTCCTGTGATAAATAGACCTACTTAATTTGTATAGCGATGGTAACGCAACGGAGAGGCAATCTAAAAGCTAATGGCGCTTCTGCAATAGAGAAAAAAATTAAAAGGTAACTAATTTAGCTTATCTGTGTCATTGTTAAACTGAACAGAAGTTCGACAACATATGACACATTGTAATGTAATTTATAGTAGCCATCAGTCAACACTTTTTACCTGCAGTGGATGGCGATTTTTATCTTAACAAAATAACAGTAAACATTCTCCTATTTGCATTTAGCCAATAGAAGGTAAGCAGGAATGAAAGTGCCTATGTTTAGCCTATTTGCATTTTCTGTACGTAGGCTACTTTGATGTCTGTTTGATATAGCCTATTTGTCAAGCTTAGGAGGTTAGGCCTGCCACAGGAAATGAACCGTCAACTCAGGGTTGTGATGTTGTACCCATATAAAGGAAAGGATTTAATATATACATTCTTGACTAAGTGAAAATAGACAGAAGTATCACTCTAATGGTGTGTGTTTACTTAGTGGGAGTGTGTTTGCTCTACATTTCTTTTGTAACACTACGGTATGATTTGTGGTGTGGTGACTAGGGGAAATGCGCAGAGGCAAGCCTCAGCTTGGAAGCGGACAGTTGGCACCTTATTGTGGTGCACAGCCCTAACTGTGTCTGCCACACTGGGTTGGTTGTACTTCACTCTTGATGAAGACATCACCGAGACCCTGGTCTCACGCAGAGAGGTCCTTCAGCAGCCAAAAGTCTTTCCTGTACAGTGTTCAGAGGACTATAAGAATTACAAGAGCTTCCCAGGTGATTCTCCCATGAGTGCTAAACAGCTCTAATATCCTTCTATCTGTTTCACTCCATTTCATCCCCAGAATCTCCACCCTTTCACCTTTCTTTATCTTCTTTAATTCTTGCCTTCCCTTCCTCTCACCTCAATATTTGACTTGTAGAGTGCTACTGCTGAGGATCAGTCTTTCCCTTCTGCACATTAGCATGATTGGATAGTTGGTGCTTTATACTCATACTCTATACATCACATAATGCTGGTATTCTCATATGGTTAGGCTGCACCCCTCAGTTATGTGGAAGAGCAGTCACTGATACTGTGGTCACCAGAGAAGAAGCGCTGGCTCTTGGACAGTAAGGACTCTCTCTCTCTCTCCCTCTCTCCCTCTCTCTCTCTCCTTTTTGATAGTAGTGCATTTGTCATAATGCAGAGAAAAGGCAGTGATTTTGCTCATTCTCCCACCTCCGTCTTCTCACAGGCTTGCTGAAAGGGGTCTATCCTTGGGTGGATCTGAAGGAGGGGTAAGAGTTCGTAATGTAATACAACATAATCATATTCAAAACACTATTGTAAGTCTAGCAGTGTTATTTCAAATTAATATTTTAAAATATTTTTTATTTTCTCTTTTCTCTAAAGGCCTCTATCCTCGACTTGCACTCAGGTGCTCTATCCATGGGGAAACAATTTGTTAACATCTATAAGTAAGCAGACACACAGAATCATTAATACACTGTAAAAAATAAAAAGTTAGTAGTAGTAGTAGTAGGGTCAGCACAACTACAGTGGCCTAAAGTTGAGTAAACTTAAAAATGCTTCGCAGCTGGTTGCGTTATTGCGATATTTTTTAGTTAGCCTAACTTTTTATTTTTTACAGTGTAGATGAACACTGACTTATTTCCATCCTCCTCCTTACATAGGGAGCTATGGGGTACAGACTACGAAACATACCAATAGAGTCATATACCTCCAACAGCAATCGGTGTTTGTACTGTAACTGAAATGTATACTTTTTCTATTTTAAGCTTAATTCAAATTTATGACCTTAAACTATAAACAGTGTGTCAGTTGATGGTCTTGTCTGTCCCTGTGTGATTCTAGGTATTCTGGAGAGCAAATCAAAGATGTTTTTTCAAAGCAGGATTTTGAACTCTACAAGTAAGGCTTTGAGTAATACTGGAACTCATCTCTCCCATTTTACATTTAACAAATAGCTGTATGCACAGAAGATGTTTCATTGTTACAGTATATATTCATTACTGTATTTAGCATATATTTAATTAGCATCACCTGTATTCTAGATATCCAAGGTGCTAACATGATTGCCAGTGATTTCCCATCAAGATCGATTCGTTTCAGCTTTAAGGCCTCACCATAAACTGTTAGCCTACCTTATTTCCCTTTCTCAGGTACAAGCAAGTATCTGCATGTTAAAAGCAAGCAAAAAGCATGTTAGACCTCACCACTGCATCTGTGTGTTTGTAACTGAACACTGCCCAGTGTTATAATACTTGTTGAAACACTATGCTTTTGCACTAATGTGTGTAGAGACGTACGCAGACGCATCCAGGAGATGATCGCTGAGACGTTTGGCTTGGACTCGTCTAGCATGTACCTCACAAAGCCCACTTTCTTCTCCCGCATCAATAGCACTAAAGCCAAGACTGCTCATGATGAGTACTGGCACCCTCACATCGATAAGGTACAACCACCACCGGATAAAACACAAAACACACAATAGCATGGCACATAAAGTGGTTTATTATTTTTATATTTTTCCAGAAAAAAAATCAGAGGGAAAAAAATCTATGCCAAATGAATACATTTAAACATAAAAATTAAAATAAATAACTGTGTGCAGGTCCTACATACTTGTGCTGTATGCTTGAGTTGTCTCTTGATGTATCTGGCAGGTGACATATGGTTCCTTTGACTACACATCATTACTGTACTTATCTGACTATGGGTCTGATTTTGGTGGGGGTCGATTTATCTTCATGGATGCCGATGGGAACCGAACAGTGGAACCAAGAGCAGGTGAGAGATGTCTAGATTTAGTCAATGTAAGTTTTGAATAGCATTCAGTGTTTACTCTTTTCTATATATCAGGCACTGGGGTAAGCTTTTGCACAGCTCTTTTGATGGCTTATATTGTTTTTTTATATTGCTTATAATGTGTAGCCTACTTATACTTATACTCTGCCTGGAACAGAATCTGCACTGGAAATGTACTTGCACTGACACGTTTGCACTACGGTTACCATAGCATCCTCCTGCACATTCCACACTACTTCCACACCAAACAAATTAGTACCCTAAAAGGCACACATAACAGGATTTATTCTCTGTATTTTTATAATGTGTGTTTGTCATGTGTTTGCCATGTTGTGGAAGCTTGCTCCCAGATTCCTAAGTATCTATCTGTCTATCTAAATTCAGTCGATTAACAACAAGAAGTATTAACTAAGCAGACATTGGCTGACATTGTCTGCTGCTGTTCTCAAATGTCTAACCCTTGTCTCCCATCTGGGCCCATCTGTCCACCTCACTCTAGGACGAGTGTCTTTCTTCTCCTCTGGCTCAGAGAACCTGCACCGTGTGGAGAAGGTAGCTTGGGGGACCCGCTATGCCATCACTGTGTCCTTCACCTGCGATCCAGACCACGCCATAGACAACCCCACCCTCCCTTAGGGCAGCACTGCCAGGACATTAGAGTCAGTGCAGGTCTACAGAACCTCAGGAGCAGGGACCATAATCAAAATTCCTTATTTTATGTAAACACAAGCATTCAGACTGGAATTTTAGATGATGTGATATTGTGGTTTTCCTTGAAAAAATGAAATCCTCTCCTGTGGAGAACCAGTCCGGCCATTTGTATCCCGTAGGATAGAGACAGGTTTGCTTTCTCCTTGAGTGTGTGAATGCAGCACACATAGAAATATGCGATCATATTTTTTGATTTGTAGAATACAATAAACTATCTAAGTAGGCTTTAATTAGCTTACATGCTAAGGAACTATCATAATTAACTACCATGTCACACTGCAGGATTCTCTAGATGCTGAGGGAAAATTAAATCCTCTCCTGTGGAGAACCAGTCCAGCCATTTGTATCCCCTAGGATAGAGACAGGTTTGCATTCTTCTTGGGTATGCTGGTTCCAAATATGAATGTACTTTTGAAAAGATTTTATGTGGGGGGAAAAATAAAAGAAAGACAAACAATTACTAGTCCTTCCAGATATTTAATTCCATCTATAAAGTACTTTATTAATGACTTGGGTATTGTGCTTCATTTGTGCCACTACAGTCATAGCAACATCACAGAGCTAAACATTTGTAACATCAAATATAACAAACAGTATTTGTTTCGTTTTTTTTTTTCAGGTTTAATATGTGTACTGTTCCTAAAATTCCTCTAGGCTGCACAGTCCTCAGATATGTGTCTTGCTAGGAATCTAGGAATATGATGTGTACTTTAGTAGACTCAATTAAAGTAAGTGTACTTTGCCCGCCTCTGCTAGAGGGGGGAGGAAGTCTAACGTATTGCCTGCTGATTTTGTTTTTCGTTATATATTGACAGTAGATCAACAGAACATGGAGATTGTGGACAATTTACAAATGTCATGTCTTGTGATTAAGGGCTACATTGTTTAGAGGATTCACATTGCAGTTGAAGTTAGAATATTTCATATGTTTCCTACCCCTGTAATTAGGCTGTGACTCCACCGAAGAGATTGTTTTCCATACAGGCCTTGACAATCAACATGGAAATTTCCCATCGGAAATTCAGGTGATAATTGCGGGATGTTCGGCAGTGTGTGTCCCCCATGGAAGGGAGCTATGCTTTTATCCCATAGGCCGGAGTTCAGCTAAAAGCAGTAATGAATTAAATGTATTTAAATTTTATCGAAAAAAAAAAAGTCTGTACACATGTTTGCAGCAAGTATGACTTTGGTATGTTACATCTGATGAACAAAACCTTAAACATAAACACTATTATCACCTGGGATAGCACGTTTCAGAATTCTGTTAAGCCACAAAATCACAATTTTTTTTTTTTTTTTTTTTCAAATTATGATGTGAATTATCTGTCTACTATAAGCACTAAAATGGCAGAGTCCAAAGGTAAGTAATTGCTTTGCTGCACCTTTCATCATGCAGCGGTGGACTGTGATTAACCCTTATATGAACACTTACTCAGCTATAGTTATTCAGTATAGCATGCTAAATATTTTTGAAATATCCTATTATTCTTCCTTGAGTGGCTGTTTCTGAAATTGCATAGTACTACTGTACAACATGCAGCATACAACCTGGGATATATGACTGCTAGTTTTTCTACTGTATATTGAGATAATGTGTGTTCATTGTACTAAATACTGTTGATTTTATAAAATTGAGCGTTTGTTTCAGTAAATGACCTAAAGTGAGTGCATAATTCAAGTACACATTCTCATACAAAATGACATCTCCTGGGCTCCGTACATGTCAAATGCACTGTGTACGCTAGAACAGCAACATGCCACTTTAGAAACAGCTAATGAATGCAGTACACATAGGAATATGCAATCATATTCTTTGATTTGTACAATACAATAAACTGTCTAGGTAGGCTTTGGCTTAAATGCTAAAGAACTATCACAAACATTGCTATATTGCATTTTAAGTTATGTTACCTTTTGAATCATTATGAAGTAACTACCATGCCACACTGAAGGATTTAGTTAATCACTAGGTGCTGAGGCTCTGCACTTTGAATGGGCTGAATATAACCCATGTTGTACATAATATTCTATCATCATTATATAAATCATTCTCACTGGCCAGTGCTTGACACCTATATGTTTTGGAACAGGTTAAGTAGAACATTGGAGTCTTAATTACCTTGTATAGTTTGTTGTGGTTTGTTTTAATTGTGTATGTGTACTGGTTTATTGGTGGATAGAATTTTGTTAGAATACAGCTTTTTTACTTTTTTATTCACAGGTCTAGCACTTAGGTCTTCATATGATCAGTTCAGTTATAAACCTGGTGAAGATGCTATATTATCTTGCTGTCTTTGTCCTGAAACAAGTGCTGTTGCTATGAAGATTATGTGGTTTAAAGGCACAGACTGTATTTACTTATATAATAGTGGCAAGGTAAGAGAGAAAAATGACTACAGGGGCAGATTAAGTCTCTGCTTGGAAGAGCTGATATGTGGGAGGATAATTCTGAGACTGACCAACATGAAAGAGCAAGATGCTGGAAACTACATGTGTAAGGTCATCTATGACGGAGAATGTAAGAAATGTGGTCTACGTGTAAACTTTAGCCCATACAGTAAGTCACCTCCTTTTTGACAACAAACTTTCTTTTTCTGTCAGTTTCTTTACCATATTGTTATTACTATTTCAATTATTCATTTTATTTTAATAGGTAACATTTTTGCCATCTATCCATGTAAGTCTATCCATGTCTTTAAATATTAAATTAAATTTAGACTATTGTTGGCTCTAAGTTTACCACAACTGTCTTTACCATGTGCCCATTATGTAATTTAGTATGATGGTCATTATGCTTGCTTATTTATTTATTTATTCATTCATTCATTCATTTATTCTTTACATTTTATTTGGGCTTTTTATTCTTCTCATATCAATCCAATCCTTACCGCTTCATTAGATGAAGGACGTGGAGAAAATGGAAGTGACCGCTCAGGAACTTGGTAAACTTGTTTAGGCTGCTCAGTATTTAATAATCTCAGAATAATGATCCATCACCCTGCTTGGCACATATTGTACGTTCTCCTTTCTCAATATTCACAGGTTCTGAGCTTGTCCCTTCATATGATCGACACATTTCTTTGGCCAGTGAAAATCTTGTGTTTTCTTGTCACTTCTCCCCTGAAACTAATGTTATTGCCATGGAGATCAAGTGGTTTAAAGGCACAGATTGTATTCACCTGTATAAAAATGGCCAGGTGAGAGAGGGGATGGGTTACGAGGGTAGAGTAAGCCTCTGCTTGGAAGGGCTAATGAAGGGGAGGATATCTCTGACGCTAAGAGACCTATATCCACAAGATGCTGGAGTGTATGCGTGCCAAGTCACCCCTGGGGAGTGTAATGAGTGTGTCTTTCGAATGATATATAGTCCCTATAGTAAGTATAAAGACTTTTACAGTAGCAATTTTTCTATAACATTTGTTAGATATAAAGACATCATTAAAGTGATGAAACTCATTTAATTATCCTTTTCCTTTACCTTGCCCAGACCAGACCTATGTTATTTACCCATGTAAGTACTCAGCATTGTTCAAAATGAAAGACTGCCTTGGCATCTTTTGTTTTTCTGTGTATGACTGAAGTTGATCTCAACTTCAAGTGCTAACATTTAATACACAACACAAAACACAATAGCTGAGGTAAAATTGTGTTGCTTAAACAAGGCCAACTGTAAGAGGATGTACACATACAGCATAATGCATTTTGCATACAAAAAGACAAGGCACACCACACTCTTTTTCTCTTTAGATTTTAATAGATGCATTATTTTCCCCTACAGTTTCACGAGAGACAGGCATTACAGATGAAGACAGGGTGAAAATGGAGGCATCAGTCCAGGAGCTTGGTTAGTAATAATTAGTTAATTTTATTATGATTTACAGTTTTTTGTTACGTTGTCTTGTTATGTGTTTTATTACCATGTCTTCTTTTCAAAACACACTTTAACAACAGCAGTACTGCCTGTGAGCCTGTAACAAAAACAATTCCACTGTGCTTCTTATGGATAATATGGTGCTTCTCAGGAGGGGACTAGGCAATCAGGCAAAAAACGATCACCGACAGTCAGACTCTGATGATGTCTTGGGGCATTTTAACGTTTGTCTTAGGACTCTGACAAATGAAAAAGATAGTTACATCTCTTGTGCTCCTGTAATCGTTTTTTGCCTGGTAATTTAGCAATTCTATAGAGCCCTTGAGGAGTTCATTGCAAGAATTTGGGGATCTTACTAAATCGTGTGCACATTTGAAGAGGACATAGAATTAAAATCGTTTTACCTTGTCTTTGTAGAATAACAGCAGTCTGTCTGCATTCAAGAACATACGAAAAATTCTAGACATTCTAAACCACTCGGTTTTATGTAAATTTCTGCCAGAAATTGGGCAAATCTGGACAAAGGATACAACTGACACAATTTGTGTCTCACTGCCAGCCCCTTCCCTCCAAGCTTAACCCTGCCTTAATGCCTAGCCGTAGTGTGGTTAAATGATCACTTACCTCAGTGTGTTCTCCCAGGTAGCCCAAGTGAATACAGCCCAGTAATCATAAACTTAGGGTCAAAGGATGCTGTCATGCTCACATTAATCCTTGCATGGCTTTACTAGTAAATAGAAACGTTTCTATTTTCATGTCGGCTCGATTGAAATCACAGTGACAGTGGCAGATTCCCTGAAGCCTTCAGCCATATAGCCTGTATATATGCCTTTGTTTTTGATTTATTTTCAAATGGGATTGTATGCTTAGTTAGCGCAGGAAACTTCATGGGCAAGACCATTCCAAATAACTTCAGAAATACTTAATTCTGGTTGTTCTTCCTCCATTTTGGTTCATTTGTACATTATCCATAGCTGTTAGTTTAGGTGAAAAACTAAAACCTTGTTCCATTTGTGTTTATGTAGAGACTTCTTTTTGAGCTGTGCGAGTGCAGCAAAGGTAGCCAACAAGCATAAAGCACTTGCAGGGTGTAAAACCACCTGTTAAAAGTTCCCCACCCTAAAATAGATTAAAAAAAAGGTTGCTGTGGCATTACAGATTCCATTCCAAGTTCCATTTTAATTTAGTAAAATGTGCACACGCTTCCTTGATACCCAAATTGCGTGACACTCAGGTACGTACAATTCTGTTCAGAGTGGTTAACTTTCAAAACAACATGGCCTCCCTGTAAATTTGATTACATTTACTTAAGTGTAACTTATTGCTCAAAAGAGCTGTATTGTATTAAATATATATAGAATATATGTATTGACATTGTCAGGTTCTTCACGATGGGCTGAGAAAATCAAGGAAAAAGACCAGGAGATTGAACGTTTGACAAGGAGACTTCAAACGTATGAAGAAGAAAAGAAAACAAAAGCATATTACATAGAGCAACTTGTGACTGAGAATAGCAGGCTTCATGCTGCCCTGGAGAAGCTGCAACAGAAATATAGCAATGGTAACTGAACACTTTAGCACTCTAAAGATGCAATTTCATTGAGGTGATTGCTTGTATGACTTTAAAATGTGCTTTGATATAGATGTCAATTTATTGTACTGATTTGTGATGCAGCATTTTACACAATACATTCTATTCCAGTATTAATTGACCATTTCAAATAACAATGTTGATGGATTACACTCTGCATTTCTTAGAAATGAGCCAAGCATAAGTGAGGATTCAAATCAGTGCTACTACACAGTGTTTAGATATGAGGCAGATTGATTGTTACCCTAACAGCTCTAATGAAACATTTCATTTCATGCGGCAGTCGTAGTTTGTAAAAAAGACTTGTGATTGAAAACTTTGATCCCCGATTGGGAAAGTGTTGATTGAACATCCCTCTCCCATGTCCGTGACTGAGATGGCCTTGAGCAAGACACTTAACCTAACTGCTCCCTGGATGACGCAGCAATGACTGCCTCTGCTCCGGCTTCAAATCACTGCTCAGTATACAGTGGGAACCAGAAGGTTACATACACCTCAGAATTTTTTTTCTGTATGCTTAAGTATAATGTACTGTTCATCAAATCACCTTAAAAAGCAAGACTACAGTTTATAACTGAACATGGGGACAAAGGTCATCATTTCTGGACACATGTCTTGTTGAGTCAGCATCTTGTTGTGGGGCTGCCTTGCTGTAGGAGGGACTGGCGCACCTCACAAAATAGACAGCATCATTAAAATTTTTTTTTTTTATGGATATACTGATGCAACATCTCAAGATGATCAGCCACGAAGCCCAGCCACAGATAGCAGGAGAGCCAGTATGCCTTGGCTGTGAATCATATAAAGCCTGCACCTCAAGCAGTTGGGAATCATAGAAGCCTGCTCCTCAAGTAGTTGTGACCAGTTCCTAGCCTATCTTTTGTGACTGATTACCTCAGTCTGAGATTGAGCTTGGTGATGAATAGCTGTCATCTCCAACTTCTCCGAAATGGCATCACTGAATTTAGTTCAAAATGCTTCTGTTCTTTCTTTCTTTCAATTTTAGATGTTAAGCCCGTCTCCATCACATAAGGGCGAAAGTCCATTTTTTATTGGTTCCCAGGAAATGTGCATGACCGATAGACTGGGCTCAATCCTAGGGGCGGAATCAGCGGTTGTCTTTCAAACTACCTCTGCATGCACTAAAATCAGTCAGAGCAATGAAATCTCAAAACTACCAAGCATTCTGGAGCAAAACATGCTGCTTAGTGTCCAGATTCATCAGGAAGAATAGGTCAAACAACCTCTTGACAGATGTGAGAGAGATAAGAGAGATGGTCTCTCATTAAGAGGGATATGAAAGGCTTATTTGTAGTGATTCCCTCTCAATGTGCAAAATAGTATTAAGTACTTAGATATTCTCATTTTTCTACATGACATTTGTTTTATACCTAAAATATGTTGAATGAAGTTAAATACAATGTCTGATTTGAAGGAATGAATGAAGTTAAATACAATGTCTGCAAATTTTTCCATGATTGTAGGTAGATAGATAGATAGATAGATAGATATCATGTGTTAAGCTAATAAGAATTTTCTTCTACCCATAAAGCCATAGGACGGAGTCCAGATGGAGACCGACCTTATAGTAAGTTGATTGTTTTTCTTCTGAGTAAATATCATCATACATCATAAGTCTTTAAGTTGATGTTATGAAACACGTTACTAAGATGTGCTGAGTTTGTCGAGCAGGTTGTGAGACTTACATTTGTGCATTCAACAGACGCTTTTGTCCAAAGCCACTTACAAAAAGAGGATTGGCATTCAAGCTACAATACAATTAAAACTTACTAAGAGTACGACTACATTTGCTGGATGTGAAAGAAAGTGTTCCGGTTTGAAAATGCTTAGAATCGCTAACTTGTCTGAACAAATAGTTACCATTGCATTACATTCTGGTTTCAGTGAAAGAAGAGAAAATGGAATAAGAAGTGCATTCAGGAATGGTAAATATTCTATGATAAATATTCTGTTTTATAAGACTTTTTGAGTCTAACTCGCTTTATAATGACTCTGTCAGTCTCTCTGAGCTTTTAACCACCTATCTCTCCATTGTCAGACAAGATAAGAACATTAAAAAATAAATGGATTCATGAAGACATGCAACATGAAACGATAAATGATATTATTATCAACATTAATCTTTTGGAGACAATATCACTGGACAGGACAGTGAGGTGAACAGAAAGGAAGAAAAACTACCCTGTACAAATGACTGAATAACAAAAGTGCCTCACATCAGTTCGAACTGAATTGAGACAAATGGAGAGAAACTTACTGTCTTTCTGTGACTCATGTTGACCAGGACAAGGTGTTATCAAAATGTAGGCCTCTAATATACTGTTGATAAGTGTCATGTGATAAAAATGTAAAACATGCCATCTGTGCGAGGTTTCATGTAAATGCAAATGTGAGCTTGGTGCTTTTGAAACCAATTAGAAAAACTAAAACAAAAACAAAGGATCGGAGAGAAACATGACCAGCAGCATCCGTGGAAGATCCCACAGGATAAACAGTGGCTTAATGATTTGGTTTTCATGTGTGGCTTAATGGAGGACTCCCTTCTCCCCTAAACACAACACTTCAAAGTCAAAGACAGAATTATGGAACTTCAAGACTTCGGTACAGTCGCTGTGAAAATGAAACTGCATCTGTAGAAAGACATTCACTTACCTACTTTTCAGTCATTGATACAGTACCATTCCCGATCAAAGCACACTGACTTACTGCGCGGAGCGCATGCTGTGACAACTGAATGGCTACACTAGACTCAAAAGAGGTCTATGTCTAAGAGGTGTATGTGTAAGAGCATGCTGTAGTGTATGTGTGTAGTGAGGTACAGTGTATGTGAGTCATGAAGTGTAGGTAGGAGTGTGGTGCATTGGCTACACAACCCTTAAGGTGTCCATATTCAAAAAACAAAAAAACGGACTACTTGTGTATGCTGTAGCTGTAAGCATTTTGTATTTGTACCCTTGAAGCTGTCAGTCAATACTGTAACAAGCATCTTTTTTGTTTGTTTAATTTTTTTTTTTTTAAACGCATCTTATGTTTTTTTTGTTTTTTGTTTTCATACAAAATACTGTTCAGAACTTGATAATTTTATATTTTGGCATTAAGAAATGATATATATTTCAACTGTGAAATACTTAATACAGTTGCTTGCCCACTTATTGTATAATTTGATGAAAACAACCAATTCAATAGGCTGTGAGTGTGTTTACAACCATCAGTTAGTTTGTCATAGACCACTGAGTTTGTTCACTACTAACAGCAGAGCTGACAGAGGCTGATATTACTCCTTAACCTTAATCAAGATTGGTTTTTATGGTTTGTATATCAGTATCCCATAATTAGAATCAAAATGTAAAGTCCGGGCATGACCGATAGACTGGGCTCAATTCTAGGGGCAGAATCAGCGGTTGTCTTTCCAACAGCCTCTGCATGCACTACAACCAGTCAGAGCAAAACAGCAAATGGGGCATTCTTTGAAACTAATACACACAAAGCATAGACTTTAGAATATCAGCAAACATACTCAAGCTACAATGAAAATTCACTTAAAATCTAACAATACACTACCAGCAGCCCAATGTTCTGTCAGACAGGGTGCTTTTGCAGGTCTTGAAAGGTATGGAAATTTGAAATGCCAGGCATTAAGTGTGACTTGTGCAATCAACACATCTCTTTCTCATGTCACAAATAGCAGTAAGGAACTCTCACATTGGCCATTCAGGATAAAGTTTATGTGTGTGTATGGTAAGTAACATCCTACACCTCGCCTAAGTTGTTGTCTAGGGCGACCATGTCTGCAATTTAATCAGAAGATAGGCTACACAATATACTTATACCCTTACAATTTTATTCATGATTCAGAATATCGATTATTTTAAACTAAAGATAAGTAGTAGCCTATAGTCTGATTTAAATAAGAACTCTTAGTACCACAGTAAAACTTTCGTATACTTGGCTATGAATTAGTGTATAGTCCTACTTCTACTTAAATAATAAGGAAGTAATTCAGTGTATTTTACCTGCATTAGCCTACGTTAAACCTAATATGCACAATCGCTGACTGATCGCAGTTGCAGAAGGAGGGCGAGCTAGGGAAGCAAGACTTGTGCATTAACAGAGTTCACTGGTGTGTAACTGTAGTGTATTAAGAAAACTCGAAGTTGGGAAGCGCGCCTTATTTCTTAGCATGGCCATCGCTGCCCACTCCATGTAAAAAAAAATTAAAGGCGTGGCCATACAGGAGTCTAGCCAAACTGGTTACATTTTAAGTGGCCCTCCCATGGAAAATTCATATTGCGTGGGTGCCCAGGAACGGAAAGGTGGTAAAGTGATGTCGTATTGTGTTAGCTTGTGTCTTTTGTTTTGTGCAAAGTAACTCACATTCTTGAATTTGGTCTTATTCTAGATGTCGTAGTTGTTGGTGTTAGCATAGTGTTGGCATAGTCCAGTTTGGGGAAACGGGAACCAATCTGGTTTGACAGAACTGTTAGGGCTAATGCTTTGTGTGGTGTGATAATCTAAGAAAGGCAATGGAGCTGGAAAAACTGAAAACACAGTTAGAGGAAAAAGACAGAATTATACACGCAATGTTGGAAGACATGGGTCATAGACTCTCCGAAACTGAAAAGGAACTCTTGGCAAAGACCCGCGAAGTGCAACATCTTGAACTGCTTATTTGTAACAGCAAGCAGAAAGAACGTCAATCATCGCCATCTACTGGTGAGTATAAACCACCACAACTTTCTTCATAACTTAAATGCATTACAATAAATGCGTTTCCACTTTTGGAATTTGGAAATTGTGTTTTGTCGAAGTGGACATGTTGTCGAAAATTAAATAAAATAATGCGTTTTGACACATTAACTTCAACTGAATATTTTAATTTTATGCAGAGCTGGTTTCTAAGCCTGCCGCCAGTCAAAGAAGCAGTATGGGGTTACCACCTATTAGTAAGCTATTTGTTTACCAATGTGCCATGATGCTTGCTTTTACACTTTGGCCTATAATTTAATTGCTAGGCAGCCTAATCATTTAATTACTTACTTCAGGGCCTATAATAATCATTATGTAATATTTATCATTAGTTTCTTTGTGTTAACACTGTTGTGTTTGCTTTTTCATTACAGTGGGCGGAGAGAGTCCCAATGAAGTAATTTCTGCTTCTCCTGCTGTGCCTGAACTGAGACTGGTGCTAATGGGGAAAAGAGCAGAGGACAAGCGGGGAGTAGTAGAGGCCATATTGGGTACAGAGGTGGTGGTTCCACAGACCCAACAGAGTGAGAGCAGACAGGCTGTGGTCGCTCAGAGGAAGGTGAAAGTGGTGGACACTCCTGACTGGTTCAGTCCTGCATTTTCTCAGAGGCTGAGACAGGATGTTCGGCAGTGTATGGAACTGTCTAGCCCAGGGCCCAATGTTTTCCTCCTTGTCGTTCCTGTGGACGCCCTTGAAGGAGAACAGGGAGATATCCCAAACAAAATGGAAGACATTTTTGGTGAAACTTGCTGGGAATACACAACGATTCTCTTCACCAGCACAGAGGCAATGGGGCAGACAAGAATGGAGGAGTTTATTAAGAGGAACCAGGACCTACAGCAGCTTGTTGAGAGATGTGGAAAAAAGTGTCACTTCTTTGACTTCAGTGCACGTGACGCAAATGTCTCTATTCTGAGGACAGTAGAAAAAGTGATGAGTGGGAACAGTGATGGGTTTTATGATAGCCAAATGTACCTTGTGGCTGAGGCACAGTTCAGAGAGATGGAAACTAAGATGCAACAGGACAAGGATCAGAGGAAAGAGAAGAGAAAAAGGATAGAAAAAGAAATGGTACAACAGTTTGAGAAAACTTTGCAGGAATCCCTGAGGAAGTTGAAAGAACAAATCAGAGGACATGAAGGTGAAATTCAGTCTCTCCATGAAAGAGTGTCATTTCTGGAAAGAGAGGGGAAGGAAGAGAAGAATGAGGATAAAATGAGAGCTATAGAAAAAGAACTGGAGAGAGAGGCTGCAAAGAGGGAAGAATTGGAGAAAAAAATGAGTGCACTGAAAGAGAGGAGTGAAAAAGAAAGAAAGGAAATGGAAGCAAAACACAAAGCCGAGATGGAGGAGCTCAGGGAGAGAAACAAAAGAGAGGCCAGGGCTGTCAGAGAGAGAAGTATAATGAAGATGCTTCTTTCTGATTGTCACAAGAGGATTAGTGCAAGCATACCCTTAGTGGAAAAGAATGTTATCCCTTTTCTCGGCGGACATGGGAAACTAAAGAGCCTAATACAGATAAATAAAAATAACAATGAGAGAGAGAGAGAAATGCAGATGCAGGATGACAAAATACAGATGGAAGATATGTGTATGGAGATGGCCAATCTCAGTCAGGCTCTCCTAGAGAAGATTCGCAATTCAGCAGAGAAACATTCATATAGAACATCAGAGGAATAATTAATAATAAAAGCTTTTGTGCTTCACTTTTCTAATCCAAGTGGTAATCATATGTTGTATCTAGTGTATGTTGAATGTGGTCCTTAGAATTTCATATCACTATTTTCTAATATTTTCATTGTCTTATATACGTATATACAGCTTATGTATCTTGTACTCTATAGTATGTGAGGTACATGCTATATTTAGATGACACAGGGGTGATAATTATATAAAAATATAAAAAAAGATATAAATGTGAAAATATGATTACAGGTATATCCATTAGAACAGTGAAAGAGCCTAGTCATTTTCCTATTGTAAGCCATGAGCAAGTATTTGTGTGCTTCTTTGCTTTTGTTTTTTTGAGAGACATGTTTAAGGGCTTTCATGAAAATATATCAGCTCTCCATGTAATACAGACAGGAAAAAAGTATATAAGTATATGAATTATGACTGCAGTGTATTTCAACTCAATAAAACCGGTTAGAACTGAGCCAAGCATTTGTTTGTTACATTAGTAAAGCCAAAATTTCTAAAAACATATGGTATTTGGCATGTCTTGTTGGTAAGGTGTCATCAAATATGATTCTTGGTGCCAATTAACTTCAGAGATGAGGATTTGAAATTTAAAGGAGCCACATGTAAGATATTATTGAAATAACTTTAAAAAATGCCCTTAATGTATCATCAGGGGTTGAGGAATAACCTTAGATTAAAATATTATCTTCACTGACAACAACAGTAGAGCCTGTAAATCCACTGCTGAAATTTGCATTTGTAAGTCCTGTTTGTGTTTTGGGTTTTTGTTTTGTTTTTTTGTTTTGAGCCACCTACCAATCACACTTAGAAAATGGGTTGGAGGAAAAGCGAATGCCTATAGCCTGAAATAGGAGGCAGACATGGATCATCGGAGAAGTTGGTTCTTATTTACAGAATTGTTAGCTAAGGTAGGCTATGTAGTTAGTAGTTTTCTACTGTTAGATAGAAAATAATCTGAATAGTGCTAATTTGCTGGGGAAAAATACTGTTGCCTAAACAAGATCACAACAATCAATCAACTAATTTGCAAACTATTCACTTACATGCAGAGCATAGGCTATTTGGAATAAGGCCAATGTTTGGTTTAAAGCAAGATCACAAAAAGGGGGTTTGATATGGGAATATTCTGGTTTAGTCTATTTGCTCATTAGGCTTTTCTGAACACAGTGGTCTGCCTGGATAACTGAAATATAGTATAGTAATACTAATGTATTGTGTAAACGTGAATAAATTGCGTTTAAAAGTTGAGCTGTGAGATGTTGTGGGTTTTATGCAAGAAATCCACAGAAGATAGGCTATTTCACAGCTGCAGACTGGGCAGATAAAATCGTAATGCAAAATGATTAAAAAGGGGTTATTGGATCATCCGAGGACAGTTTGTGCCCCTCTACTTCCAATTGCATGCAATAATCACTTGCCAACTTCTCGCACTTCCGCTTGATTATTATCTCCCTAGTCCTAGTCTGGATTTGATCCCATTGAGCCTTGTTGTCTCAGGAGGCATTTTAACCTGTCCAATCTGCGAACAGAGGGAGGTGTTGTGAATCCAGAGCTAAAATACTAACAGTCTATCAGTCTATAGAGGCTAGCTACAGGCTATCAGTCTAGCTATCAGTCCAGGGCTGATCCAGTCTTTTTAAACTTAAACACCTCTAGCAAGCAGTCAATCAATCCTTTTAGTACAGGCGCTTTTCCATGAATGTTCGAGATTTTACAAACCAGAAATTCAGAATAGGCTCTATGCCAATGAGTTTAGGCTATATGACCCAATGCAACCCGAATGCGTACAATATTTTGGCCAGGAATAATTGGAGTAGCCTAGGTTATGCTGTGATTGAAGACCTGAGCAAACTGAGGGAATGATGCAAGGTGGCCTACCATCGTCATGGAACTCTGCGATAGGCAGATTCTGATCCAGCAAAGTGCACGATAGCTCAGGGATATGACATAGAGATGGTCCAAAACGGAGACTGCCAGCTGAGGTTTTGCTTTGACTGACTAGGTGGCTCACATTAGGCTACTTAAGAGGGGTAGCCTACACTTATAGCCTATTAACTAATTTTGATGGAAGCCTGAAAGTTTAAAATAAACTGCTGCAGTAGGCATGCTTTGGCTTTTGATAGAGTGAGTAGCCTGATATAGACTTGTTGGATCAAAAAGCCACGGCATAGTTATACAAACGTTTGTCATCATTATATTACTAAAACGTGACATGACAGTATTTTTTATCTAATCTCTTTTGCAAAGATCACTCAATCTCAGGGTTTATTTAGTTAGATGTGAACCAAGTAACTTCACCTACAGATGAGGAGAACATGTATTTCATTACAAAGTGTTGCATTGTCTTACAAAGTGTTGAGTGTTTGCAAGCAAAGTTTGGCTACAACTAAGATGTTTTAATTTAGTTGGAAATAAGGATGAGCTGAACTCCAGCACCATCCTCTGTTTGCTGTGAGCAGTTACACCCTTTGAGCAGTAAGCTTCCTTTGTTTTATGTACAACAAAGTCTTTGGGGGGTGGGGGGGGGGGGGGGTTGGAGTGAGACAATTAAGGTTCTCAAGCTTCCTTCTTCTATGTTTGTAACTACAGAGAGTATTTGTTTTGCTTAAAGAAACAAAGAAAGTTGATTCCAGAGAGACATGTCATGATCATGAGGGCATGACCTTTGATCTCAGAGGCAAGACTACAGAACACAAAAGTGTCATGAGGACTCAATAGATTGTAAGAAGAGGTAATTCACTCAAATATTTGATGGAAAAAGGCCTCATGGCACCTGCTCTGCCTTATCTAAAGAGCTGTTTATAGAGAACTGCTGAACTATTTCTTCGGCTGTGGGATCACATGCCAATCTGTGTCTTCCTAATCACACACAAAGCCTTAGTCAGACAATATGCTTCTCTCTCTCTCTCTTTCTTTATGTGTGTGTGTGTGTGTGTGTGTATGTGTGTCATTTTTAGATTTTTTTTTTAATCACCCTTCCCACATACTCTAAAATCTCTTGATAAAAAGTGAATATAAAGAAGCATTGACAGTTCACTTGACATATCACTTATTGCTTTGTATTGGCCATTTTTAAAATCAAGAGATTGTATTAATGCTGTTTTTAACTGCAAAGATCTTAGATGATAATGCAGTCTTCCAAAATAAAAAAAAAACACAAAAGAGGGGAAAAGAAGAGAAAAGGGGAGGTTTCTCAAGACTGTCGCAAGTGGAGTTAGAAGAGGAAGTTTAACTACCATGTCCAATCAAGTTCTTAGTTTCTGTGACCAAAAATCACTTTGGAGAACATGACAAACAGGTTCCATCACAATCCTGTCCAGGTAAATGTTGACATAATGCACGAAATGGAACCTCGATAGAAAGTGTCTCTCAGTCAGAGGAATCAACCTCCAATGTCAATACGCTGTGAACGTGTCACTAACAGTTGCTATAACGTGAGTATTTCATATGAAAACATACATGTATATCTATACACAGTATATGTGCATCTGCATGTCAACACAAGATATTTGTCATCTTTTTCCTGTATAGGTTGTTCTGCACTCAATTTTAGGGTAAGGAGAGACGGCCTCCAGTCTTAATAGTGAGTACTTCACCTTTCAACTTTAATCCTGGATGTTTTCAATTTCTATATTTGCCAGAAATGTCCTGAAACATGGTTTAATTTACAAAATGCAGTTTTATTTTAAATCAGATAAGATAAATATATTAAGATAAGTTATGGTTTCTGCTGAGATGGTTATCTCATCTAGTTGATACTGTATATATGAATATGTGAACTGTGTGCAGTTACTTTAGCAAAAAAACTGAGTGACAAAATTTGCAGCATTAATCTGTATGACAGTGTCTCCAAAACTCAGGCATACTGTGTGGAGACCAGTGTGGTTGCCATGGAAGTGAAGTGGATGAAGAGGACGGACTGTATTTACTCGTATAAAGCTGGACAGAGGACAGAGGGGAGAGGCTACAAGGGCAGAGTGAGCGTCCTTACTGAGGACCTGCAGAGGGGAGACGTGTCTCTGAGACTGAGAGATGTCATACATTCAGAGAGTGGACTGTACAGGTGCCAGGTCATTCATGAAGACTACAAAGTAGAGGAAACACTGTGGTTATATGTCAAAAGAATCCGAGGTGAACCCGAATTACTGTAGCCTGTGTGTATCCGTGTGTATCTGTGTGTGTGTGTGTGTTTGTTGACATGTATGTGTCATATGTGTCCTGTACTATTTTACAGATATGTTTGGCTTTATGTTTTTTTTTCTTGGATTTTGAATCTTGTAGACCAGTGTCATTAACTTTGAAATCAGTAAATTAAGTTAAAACATGTCCATCTGCTGCATCCCTCTGTTCACTATTAATATTGCACACTCCCCTTGACACCACCTGATTGTTCCATCTAGATAATAATTGCCCTTTGATGGGGCACATTTTGTAGATGCAAGACCTTGACTCTCATCTACTCAGTTTGGAATTTATTGATGATGTTGAAGTTCTGACCTGGAGCGCTTTTTTTTCAATGCAGGTGCAAAAGCTTCTAGAGGAGAGAAGAAAAGAACGTGGGACTGGGTCTGGAGAAGCTGTGCCAGGTTGTTTTCTCACTACTTTTTAAATAATGCTCAGTGTGAGACATCCTGCTGAATGACATTGAAGATGCTGTATTTTTTCATGTTATGTCATTTTATCATCCTGTGGAGGTGATTTGTGGATGCCAGGAGAGAGATGCCCTCTTATGAACCATAGAATAAATAATGTCATGTTGACACCATATTGTGTGTCTTTAAAGAATGTGAATACTATGGCAAACATATGCTAAACCAATATCATTGATTAATGAGCTAATTGAGGTAAACCACTCCAATGACTAACCTATTCATTTGTAGAATTAAGCCAAATGCCCAGCAAGTCAGAGAGTGAGGAGAAGCTAGATGAAACCAGACAGCTTCTGAAACAACATCAAAGACTCCTTCAGGATAAAGTCATGGAGAGTGGGAGTGGAGTCGGGACAGTGGCTGGGAGACGAGTGACGGTGGTGGTCACTCCTGACTGGTTCAGCCCCTGGGTCTGCCAGGTGAGGCTGAGAGAGGATCCTTCATCCTGATCATTCCCGTGACACCAGGCGCTTTGGAGGCACGGGCAATGGCCGAGGATGTAGAGAAGGTGTTTGCTGACACCTGTTGGAAACACACACTAATTCTTTTCATCTGTAGAGAGGAAATGACACAGGAGAACGTGGAGGTGCAGCTGCCAATGGGATGCCAGGGACTTCTGGAGGTAGTGCAAAAAAGCGGGCGTAGGTACCATCTTCTGAACGTGAATGGGAAGAACAGTAGTAACCAGGTTGAAGGGCTTATGAAGAAGATTGAAGAGATGGTTGAAGCCAACAGTGAGAGTTTCTACAGCAGTGAGACCTACCTAGAAGCAGAGGCTCAGCTCAGAGAGATGGAGAGAATGATTAAAAGAGAGCGAGAAGAGAGGAAAGAGAGAGAGGAGAGGGAGAATATGGAACAACTGGAGAAGGAGTTACAGGAGTGTGTTAGGATAATGGAGGAGAAGATTCAGGAGAAAGATGAAAAGATCGAGGTTCTGGAAGTGAGGATAAGCGGCCTGGAGAAAGAACTGGAGGAAGAGAGGAATCAGGAGCGATGGCTAGAGCTGGAGAGGCAGCTGAAGGCAGAGTCAGAGCAGAGGGCTGAAGCAGAAAGAGAGATGAACGCCTGAGAGAGGAGATGGAGAGAGAGAAGAGAGAGAAGGAGGAGAAACACAGACAGGAGATGGAGGAAATCCAGGAGAACTTTGAGAGCCAGGCCTTGGCTGAAGCCGAGCGCAACCTCATGAAGATCATCCTGCCGGAACTCCTCAAGCTGTCAAACACAAGGATGCAAAATGAATTCTGTCAACAGCTGGAGGAGAAAAACAGTGAAATAAAGAGACTGAGACAGATGCTGATCCTGGAGGAGACTCTGAGGATGGACAGAGAGGGGCAAATGGGAGTAAGACCAGCTTTATTGGCAGTCCTGAACGCGACCAGAAGATATACATCCAGGTGACTTCTGCAAAACACCGTACATGTGTCATGGCAGGTTCCAATAAATGAGAGACAGCAATGAGAATGTTTTATTCAATGAGAGAAAGCAATGAGAAATGCAATTATTCAATAATAACCAAAAAAGAAAATATGCTGTATTTCTTCTAGCTGAATGGTAACCAGAGACTCAGACGTAGCAATTCTAACTTGTATGATGCAGTAACAAAATGTTGTCTTGTTTACCCCTTAGCCTTTTTATCATGCCATGAGTACCCACTCACTCATACGTGTTGATGATTCTCCAAAAGTATAATGTAAAACAACTGATTATTAAATGAAAATCATTTGACGTGGAGTGCCACAAGTTATTGTCTCCCGGGAAAATTTGTTGTAGTGCACACGTACCATTTTATTGACGGGCTTTATATGAAATGGCTGAGAATATTTATATTATATTTACCTGTTGATCAAAGTTCAGTTTCAAAGTACCTCGTCAGGCATGCCTTCATTTGGATTGGCTATCATGAAAAATTGCCTGGATTTGTTGTCCATTGCCAGGCATAAGCTTCGGTTCTCATCGGGCCCTATCATGCCGCGGCGCACTGTGCATTCGCGACATGCGCATGGTGTCATTACTATTCTGTGCCAGCGCATCGTTCATTTTTTCCGGCAAAAAATCACGTTGTCTAGATAGCAGATGACACTGCGCCGTCACAGGTGTGTCAGCGAAAAGAAGAGGTGTGGTCTGGCGCAAAACGTGCCAGATGCTATTATAAGGACGCAAAAATTAAATCCGCCAGTGACCAACAAAACCCTGGTCTGTCGTCAGTTGCGCATTGCTGAAAAGCTATTTTAGGGGCACACAGCGCTTTGGGATATGAAAGAGTGCACAATGCGCGCACACCCTGCTTCTCTCATCAGCAGGTGAGTGCAGCAGGGTTTATACAAAAGTTTTTCATGTGGAGAAAAAAATTATGGAGTCCCTGGAAATATGAAATATAAATGTACATCACATATCACAATATTTATTAATTTGCGTTGAAAGCTTTTGTTTCCCCCGTCTTCTAACATCATTGTACCGCTTTCGGGTTCGGATGTTTTTGCCAAAGGCGGAAGACACAACTGAGGATATTTCCTTCCATACTTCCTTGACCCGTGGAGGTTTGGGGGGATTCTTTCCATCCCCGAAGATAAACTTTCACGCGCTTTTACCTAACGCACTAGCAGATCGGTCTCCTCCATCGAAAAATGCTCCTGTCTTCCGGGTAAATTCGCCACTGTAATAGCAACACACCATGGAAAATGCGCCGCTGGCTTTAAAGGGAATGAGAGTATAAATCCTGATTGGTTAATTGTATGTTACACCCAAAACACACCCATGACTAATGAAGCACTTTAAGACCAACCCTTTTGAACCAAGCGCCTGGCGCAATGTTCGCTTTTCCCGCCGTCAAAATACCAAATTGTGTCGGGCACGCCCCCAAAGCAACTTGCGCGACAGACTTTAGACAATGCGCATATGATCGTGAAAATAGAGCCCATCGTCTCTGAGCTGGCACGGCCAATTAGCGAACAGAGGGAGATTGTAGAGATTGTAGAGCGCTACGGGCAAGATAGATAACTGGCAGGAAAATGTTGTTTCTCTGATATATCTTGCTCCGCTCTTGAATCTTTGATTCCAACGTTGATTTCAAAGGATGCATTCCAGCACGTAACATACGTCACGACCGTAACAGTAGCGATTAGTTTAAGCAGAAAATATCTGCACACCGTGGAGCGAATACGTGCCAATTGACAGGTTTCAGACGCTTTGCACGTAGTACAACAATGTGAAAGCGTCTGATGAATCAGACTGGTATTAGTGTGGACAAGTTATACATTTGGACAGTAATGTTGAATGATGTATACAGTATGCTGGTTTTGAGCAACATATGCTACCATCCAGATGCCATATTTTTAGGGAAGGTCTTAAATCTTAGCCTACATGAAAACAATTCCTAAATGCATTCTATACAAAGTTATAGCCTACATGAGTTGGCTTGCAGTTTAAACCTGTCAGGAGATTAAAAAAAAAAAAACACACTTTCCTGTTGGCACTTGTGATCCTGTACTGGGCTACAAAGATTATTATTTTTCATCATCTTGCCAGGTAACCTCAGCATAGTGAAATGTCCTTGTCTTTGGCAATGGTTTGTGTCAATGTTAGCATTGATCAACTTTTCTTACCTTCTATGGCCCCTGTCCCAACTGTTCTGAGATATGTTGCCTGTAAACAAGTTGGAGATTAATGTAAATATCCCAAATAACATTTTTTTTCTATTTAATAACTGATATGTTGTCCTTGGACTATTATCAGATAAATATATTGCCTCTATGTTTTTTTACTTGCAACATGACAACTTTTTAAAGTTAAACATCAATTGTATTTAAGTGGAATCAATTTACTACTGTAGAGCAAACTATGTCACAATTTTTTTCCCCCCTCATGTCATGTGTGGTGACTGGCTGTGGTTGTGCAATACCTAGCTGTACTGTGTTCCTTGTTGAGATTCTATGTGTGACGTGTGTGGATACTGCTGTGACGTTGGACTGATAAGTAAGACAAAGCGAATGGAGAGGAGTAAGTAATGTGAAACTTATGTGCTGTGATGGCGTAATGGTTAAGGAGCCTGGCTAGCATGCAGGTAGCCTGGAAAATTGTTGGTTTGAATCCTGGCTGCCACCGTTGTGCCCTTGAGCAAGGCACTTAGCCCTAAGTTGCTCTAAGGGAGACTGGCCCTGATGTAATTGATAGCTGACAAATGTATGTTGCTTTGGATAAAAGGAATCAGGCAAATGTAATTTGTTTCCAGTTAAGCTTTGTCATTCTTATCAGTGCCCAGACTGCTACATTATCCCCCATGCTTTCCTTTCCAGTTTTCCCACAGCACAGGGACCTTTAGATTCCTACCTGCATAATCCCTGGAAGGGGTTTATTTACCAGACATGCTTATCTGCTAGTGTACAACTTGCAACTCATGAAACATGATTTATAAACGATCACAACAAGCACGGAGGAAGAGAGCTGCTGAGGAGACGCGGGCAGTACTGGGCAAGGAGATGGTTGTCACACACAGGTTAGCACATCCACACAGACCTAGTGGAGTAAGAGAACACTGACTGAAGTTGCACAGAGGAAGGTGACAGTTTTGGACACTCTTGACTGGTCCAGCCCTGCATTTCTTTTCTGCTACAGTTTCAGGTATTGTGGCACACACACACACACACACACACACATAGAGACTTGTTGCCACTGACCATATAGACACGGGTGAGGCAAATGTTCAACTCTGTAAACTCAAGAAAGGCTGGGAGAGCGGGGGATCTCAGTATCACAACATGGTATGCAAACTGCATGGAAGCAGAGAGGAAAAGGGTTATAAGAGCTCTCCAGAAAATCACTGGACTCCACCTGCCTACACTGTGTGTCATCTTCAGAGCACACTGCCTTAACAAGGCCAGCAGCCTCCTGAAAAGATGAAAAGCCCACCCTTCTCACTACCTCTTCTCCCTGGTGCCCTCAGAAAGGAACTACAGCTCCCTTACAGTTCGCAACCCCAGACTGAAAAACAGCATCTTCTCCGAAGCCATCACTGAACGTTCATCCCCTCTTATACACACACCATCTCAGGAATTTAGCCATCATATATAGCTTCACATCACTGTGGTGTGCAATACTGAGTCTGATGTACTACTCCTGCATGATAGCTGAGTCCGATACCTGAACCCCACTTTTGGGAGTCAGTGTGGCTTTGTTTAAAAAAAAAAAAAAGTCTGCTAAATACTATTCAACTTTACCTTTACTGTGCTCTATGATGCCCTTGTTGTGTTGTTTGTTGCAAGTGTGGACAAGTGGATATGTTGCAACAAGGCGTACGTGCATGAATGATGAGGGTGTGAGCGTGTGGTATCGTTTCAGTTTTGGGTACAGCAAATCTCATCGTACTTTCTTTTGCTCAATGAGAATAAAACATTCTAATTCTTCACAGAGACAAACATTTATTTTTAAAATTTACAAAAGGTAGTTTCCTGGAGTAGTTATCTTGAAATGCAGAAAATCATGCATGAGTCATTAGGATATGAAACTTTAACAGAATACAAAATGTGACTATGACACATTCTATGTCCTTCCACGCTCTTCAATGGAGAGTTGTAGAACTGTATTCTTGGCTGTCAAGCCAATCACATCCGCTCAGGTATTCACACTGAATATATATAAAGTTAGTGGTACACAAAATGCTAAACAGGAAACTTCAAATACATTTGTGAGGCATGTATTTATTTTTGCCAGTGATTGGCTGCAACTGTAGGATTTCTAAAATGAAGTATTTACGCTCCTCTTTTCAGGATCTCAAAGATTATCTAAAGCATTACTATAAACCATAAACTAATGATGTTACGAGCTGTAAAGGAAATGTTGTTAAAAGGAAATGGTGTTACGAGCTTCCTGGAAAACAAATAACATAAAATGCTAAAATGGATAAGAAAAAGTGTCTGAGATGGACAATGTGAAGCTACGCAAGAAGTTAATTGATGGCTTGCTTTATCACAGGAATATGGAAAACTTAGTTCATGCTTTGCAGCTGCTATGAAATGAATGACGCATTTATAAGATGACATTAGTTGTATAAAGTTACATTGGCATGACAGCAGCTGATCATGATGCATGCTCTGCTTGGTCTTGGGTGCTTTTTCCATAAAGACTTGCAGAACTGCATTCTTGGATGCAGCCAGTCATGCCAATCTTATCTGTTCTGTACGCTACTGAGTCAGGCACGCTAAGTGTCCCTGGCAGCATGCATGCTAATCTAAATGCATATCTCTACATTTATTGAATTGTTTGTCGTGTAATTTTGGTTGCAGTTGTCTATGTACTACACACATGCATTCAATCTTGAAATGGTTGTGAATATGTACAAAGTAAATCTTTTTTCTTGGGCTTGCAATTCTCTTTACAGTGGGACTCATTCACTGAACACTGTTACCTTCAAAGCGCTTGCCTACATTACACTAGCTGTACTATGCACAGTACACAGACTGGTGAAATGATCAGTGCACAAAATACAGTGCATTGTTGTCACATTAGCCTAGCCCCCCCCCCCCCAATTTAATAATTTAATAATGGCATTTATGATAATTTATTGATGCCTTTGCATCATTTATATTAATACATCACAATTTGTGTGAGCAATTGGTTCTTACAGTAAAAGTGCATAAAGTAAGAAAAGTAAATGATATTTTTTGTAAACTTGGGTTAAAAGTTCACACAGAAGATGTTTGTCAGTCTGAGATAACAAACAATCATGCCTGCTACCACACCTGAATTCATTCCAGGTCTTTGTATGCATGCAACTAAAACCCAGGACACTGTCAAATGTTTTTTTTTCTTTGTGGTTGAGTGTCACCGGATATGATGATCAACAGGTTATTTTACATGCCTTCACCAATGATGTGGAAGAATTGAAAGGAGCTGAAACAGAGTATGAGGAGCTGACAGAGGCTTTATACTTTGTTTGAAAGGAACAGAACGTAAGAAGTCATAATCAAGAGGAAGGTGTTTAACGAAGAATAAAATAGGCAATCACTATTTTTCTCCATTTATCTGTTTTTCTGTGAGCTCCAACAGATTAAACTTTGAGAAAAGGTATGCCAAAAGTGAATGAAACTATTTTTATAGGAACTTTTTTTTTCAAACACTGATTTGTAATATAGTTTATACTTTGTTCAGTTGAATAAGCATGAATGTTTTCTGTGTGTTTAAATACAATCTAAAATGGGGCCTTACATGATTTCTCAGAGTAGGAAGACCTTCGGCTGAAGGCTTCAGACTTGTGAGTATTTCACACTTGTATTTCACATGCGTGATTATTTCAGTATTTAGTACAGTTGTGTGCATGTAGTAAAACTTGGGATTTTTGTAAGTGTTCAGATACATTTCTACGTAAGAATTTTTAAACTTTTGTATTCTATTCAATGGAAATTTCATTCACTAAAGTGATCGCAATGACGTAACATATATGTGATGTTTAAAGCAAATATTTGTTCCACTTATAATGTCTATAAGTTTGTAAATTTTATTATTCATTGGCCAGATTGAAAATTTTGAAATTTTTATTTGTTAGTGTGTTTTTCTTTTGAACATTTTACTCCCCAAAAATGTTACTGTGAGTTGTGGGCACATTTGGTCGTATGTGTGTGTGTGTGTTGTGGTATATTGTCTCATTTCAATATATCTATGTATATGACTAAAAAATATCCACACTATGTCATTTGTGTGGGTTTTAGAGTGATATTGATAAATGTTCTATTTATGATACTCTGCTCTACAGTCGAAGAGAGAGACATGGATGACACCAGGTCCAACGGTGAGCTAATTGCAACCAATCTTAACAGCTGTTTTACAGCTTAAAAAATGTCCTGTTGTGAGTTAATGATAGGCCTAGATATTATATAAACCCTGGGTAAAAATAATTAGTGATCTTTTCTTCATTTCATTTTAGTCTATATTTAGCAATTAACAATAGATTTTGCTAATAACAATTAGATTCTGTTAAAATATGTGTCATAATGTATGCACATGGGCATGTCCACAGAAGTCTTTAAACTGGTGGCCCCCTCCCCTGATGACATCCATACTGACCCTGGTGATGATGTCACTCTGCCATGTCACCTCTGTGTGGTTGCCATGGAAGTGAAGTGGCTGAAGAGGACAGAATGTATTTACTGGTGTAAAGATGGACAGGGGACAGAGGGGAGAGGCTACGAGGGCAGGGTGAGCGTCCTTACTGAGGACCTGCAGAGGGGAGACGTGTCTCTGAGACTGAGAGACGTGACACACTCAGAGAGTGGACTGCACAGGTGCCAGGTCACTCATGAAGACTACAAAGTAGAGGAGACACTGTGGTTATATGTCAAAAGAATCCGAGGTGAGCAGTTTGTTTTTGTGTATTTTTATGTGTGTTCATTTGTGCACACACTTGTGAATATTGTCCTGACATTTGAAAAACATTAGCGAAACGCTGCTCGTCTAGATGTGGTTCACTTTCAAGTTTTAGTGCCATTTATTGTGAAGAGAACTGAACATTGGTATGTGAGAGTGCATGTTATTACTGGACTGTAAGATGGTGGGGTCATGTTGCTGTGCTGCTACTTCTGAGCTTTTGGTAATATGTTATATGGTGACCACATGATGTCACCATTTCCAATTTTACTATCTTTTCATCTATAACTTATTACCTTCCCACGTCTACTGAGATGACTTTAAAAGATAAATCGGGGTAAATCGACCCACAGCCCTGTTGTTCAAGGCCACAGAGTGCCTTATTCAGTTAGCATTAGTTTACAAATTCGGTCTATGTTGTACCAAATTGCCAACAGCATGCTGTGACCTTGAATAGCAGAGCTATGGGTTGATTTATCTCAGACTTATCCTTTAAAGTCTACTGTGGTGTGCCTCATCCAGAATTTATTAGAGCAAGTCACCTGTTTCCTGCAAGACCAGCAGCAAAGTCTCTTGTCTGATAATGTGATAATGTAGAATCAGGCAAATGAAACAGTCACTGATAAAGAAGATTTTGAAGTTGCATTTGCATTCTATATGTTGCATGTGTTTGGAGAGAGGCAATGAGAGAGATATAATTTGTTTCAGAGAAAAAAGTCCCTCTGAGGAGAGCCAACAGTGCAAGTGTGTTCGTCAAACCGAATGGTAAGTCAAATGTGCACTATAGTTTCAGTAACATTCTGTTAATTCAGGTCAGTGTCACTATTATTTTGTTTCAGCCATCATGGGAAACATTTAGCATGATTGAGCTGTGTGTCAGTTGGAATGTAGCCCAGAAGAGCTTAGAATAAGAATAGTCCAGGCCACTCATACAAACGTTTGACCTATAGAAGATATATTTAGCTAGGAAAGTGTCAGTTGGAGGTTAAACTCAAGAACAAGAAGGCACTAAGAAGGCTTCAGGAAACAGGCTGTTCTAATCTTTGTGTGTCTATTTGTCTGTCTGCAGTGGCGGGACAGAGGACAAGTGAGAGTCCACCAGAATGTGTGTCTGTCCCCAAGCTCGTACAGCAGCCAGTTAGGAGGACCAGCATCAGACAGATGCTACGGAAGTCACACAAAGGATGATAATGGATGACAACTAGAGGGGCACTGGATCACTTTCCGTTCCATGAAACCTAATTGCCATATCTTTGAGGTGATTAAAGGCACAGACACGATTAAAAGCAACAGAGCGATTTCAGAGCTGTGGACTTAGAGGTGTAGAAACCAGAACTTTACCCTTCAGCTACACTGAAAGAGAGGGTTGTGGATATATCACTTAAAGAAGATTGAGGAACTGACATTACGCTGAATACACTATGGACTATGTTTGGGAGACCAGGCCTTTTTTGACTATGCCGTTTTTCTGGATATATTTTGTTTTCACGTGTGTGTAATACAATCTGGGAGCCTTCGTATCATGTCCCAACACATTATATCTGTCACACTGGATTATACAGCGTAGATGTAGATTGCAAAATACCGTTTCAGAATAAGCAGGTGTCCATTCGGTAGGTGAAGGTGAAAGTTTTTTCCGGACCACTCATGTCTTTGTTTACACCAGGTGCTTTTAGACTTTTTGACATCTCTCCCCCATTTACTCCATCCCTCTCCTTCTCCACCTCCTTGTCCCTTCAAATGTTTGGGATGTTATTTACCGCTGCTTGTAGCTTGTAGCTTGTAGAGCTATTAACAAACAAATTTGAAATTTATTTTCATTGCAATTACTGTTGTGAAGTTCTGTCCCTGTATTGAATGTTAAAGCATATTATGCGGGTTCACCCATTGCATTATGCTGGTTTGCCCATTGTAAATCTCATGTTCAAGTGCTGTGGATGCATCTGTTCAATCGCAGATAAACAGTACCAGAGAATATTAAAAGTAAGCAATAAGCCACAGCCACTACAACAGCCTTCAGTGGCTTATTTAAAATAGTTAGAATCTGAATCAGAATTTATAGTCATTTTTACAGGTACGAGATTAAAAGCTTTGTTGGAAAAAGCTTAAAAATGCATAGCAATCACATAAAATATACCATAAATACCTGACACAGTTTCTTTACATGATGGCCCAGCAACGAGAAATGTAGCAATTTATTTATAGTCATTATTCTGCTAAAAAAGTATATTTCCTCTAACTAAATGGTTGCCAAGTAATGCACAAACGCAGCCACCGTAAGTTTTGTAGGGAACAGTAAAATTATATATAGAATGAGTGGGTCTTAGTTGTGAGGTTATGAGCATTTTACAGTGGGATCTAACTCAATTTAGCCAATGACAATCAAGGGTCAGAACTATCCATTTTAGATTCTTTGATATTTATCAACTGAGAATTTACAAGGTTCAAAAGTTTTCCTGAGAAAAATACAAATTAAAATTCAAAATATATTTGAATATAATAAATATATAATAATAGATGCATTCTCATATTTGTTTTTTTTTCTTGTTTTGTCAACAAATTACAGTGTGTGTGTGTGTGTGTGTGTGTGTTTTGGGTGTGTGTGGGGGAGGGGGGTGCAAAGTTCAAACTTGCCTAGGGCACCAAATGGGCTTTAACCAGCCCTGTACACTATAATGTACAAAAATAATTATCTCATTCCTACAAGTAATGCATCATGTGAAGTCCATGTTACCTGCATCGTCCCATAGACTCAGATCTGTATTTGCCTGAACTCACAACACCAGAGACTGCATGGTAAGGTGTTGGTTTCACTATATTGTAGGTTGACTGAACAGCTGATAAAGATTTGTATGGTATGTATGATCATTTTTATTTTTTAATCAATAAACTTCTATTTAGTCAATCTACAATGTGTGTTGTGTGCTGCCTGGTGTTTGCCTTGCATGTGGGTATTTCCCTCAGCAAATGTACATCAAGTAAGTGTCTTTGACAGCAAAAAAACCTCTTTTATCATCAGAATATAAATAGGTTGTCTTGCCTAGTCTGTCACCATCCTCCGAGAATAAAAAAGCTTCTCACTTTTCTTACATTTTGTCCCAAGGTGCTATACACGTGAATTAAGAAGATGATAACACAGAAACGTATGTTCCCTTCATTCCATCTTCAGATGAATAATCCATTGACATCAGAGACTTTATTCAGGTTGGACAAATGAAGTACAGCATAAGACTTCTGCAGCTGAAAATCTAAGCTGCAGCTGAGTGGGTATGCACTTTATTACATGCTGAGATGAAATATTCTAAACTTAAGGAAAAATATTACTGTACTGCTGTTTTATAAAGGAAAACTGCAGTTTTTCTGTAAGGGACAATGAATTGGCTGGTTTGCATTGTCATAGATTATGTCAGTCATGCAGTGTTGTAGTTTAGTTTGCCGTAGTGGGTATACTGTCTGTGATGAGGAGCCTGAGGTGCTGCCACAGCTAGCTACTACTATTACAGTGTTGTCAGTATATGTTTTACTGGATATAAGCAAACCCAAGAACTTTTAGGTGGTTATATGGGGTATGCCTGCATACTATGTAGACTACACCCCTGCTGTCATGTTCTGTTCTCAGAGCCAAGTGATCTGAATCCACCACGGGAGGGCACTGCTTTTCACTGCTAAGAGGACTCCACTAGCCTTTATTACTGTGCCTAGTGTATTATGCCAAAATACAATTAGTCTAATTATTATCCAAGGTTTGTGTCATAATACTAATTAATAATATAATTATATTTACTTTCTATAATACTAATAATAATAATAATAATAATAAAAATACGAACATGAGTAATTTCAGTTCAAATCAGCAATTCAATTCCAACTGTTGATTAGTGGACGACTCAATTAACGGAAATCAGAGCGTGGATGTAGAGGTGGGAAGATTACGTGTAGGATGGGGAAAAGGGGGCGGACCAAAAAAGGCTGGAGCGCATCATGAGAAACACGCGGAGCGGTTAACACGCGCACGGAGAGGAGTCGCGCGCTCCCAAAGCACCCCCCCAAGATGTGCACCACGAGGGATGTCCAAGCACCGTCAGACCCCTACAGCGTGCTCGCCCCATGAAGGAAACGAGAAACGTTCTGTGTTTATTAGCTGATGAGGCTATTTGTGTAGTATTTTCTGGGCTGAGTATGCGGGAGTCCTGTAAAATAACATTGGTTTTTGGAGAGGCAATTCCTTCTTTCTGAAACTGTAACATTTCCTTCAGGGGACCAAGGCTCACATCAGAAAGGAAGAGATGCGCTGTCGTGATGGACTTTGGTTGTTGCTTCTTTATGGGAAAGTGTGTCTGGTAAGGAGACAGCTACTCTTCATTTGTGTCTTTTCGTACAGCGTTACATTTAATTCTTTGACGGCAAGAGGCCAAACCACAAAACACTCACGCTGTCTCTGTAACCGGTTTGCACATGACTGTGGAGAAGAAAAAGTTAAGTGTAATTGTATTAATTGATTGCAACGTACTTACTGTATACATTATATCACATAGGGAACAAAACACAATTGCAAAGATATTATCAACCATGTTTAATTTTCTAGGTTGGCTACGTTGTTAACTCGGACAGCACGAGGTCACAGAGTAGGTTAAATGTCAAGGTGTCAAGTGACGGATGACATTTGGAAGGTCCCACTGGACAATGTTAGAATGGCAAATCGTTTGTAATAACTTGCATGTTATTTCGGGGAATTGCACACGAGTAGTCCATTCAACAAGAGTTAATTGGGCGGACATCAAAGAGAATTGTAATTAGACAGCTTCCATCTAATGTTGTATGGGAAATCAGTGTAGGAAATTAACGAGTGCTGAAAGTGAGTAAGAACCTAAATCTTAGGTAGATTACGTACCCTAGCCGACTGAATATATTTTTTGTGAGAGGGATTGGGAATTCGGGGAGTCATGAAGCAGACCTTCACTGATGACAGCAAGCCAAATTGTCATGAATGATGCGTTCGTCTTGACTGTGCAACAAAGAATTTGTAGGAAACCCAATGAGAGAAATGACTGCCCGGAATCTCCAGACCTTATTAGAGGCCATCAGACTGAGTCCCTGTTCCGTTTGAGTTGCCTTGAATTAAATTAAAACCATCAGTCATTATCACCTGCTAACAGGAGTAATTGGTTTCCGCTCCGGACCTCCCACAGTCGGAACATAACAGGAGCTCAAAGCAAAAGCCCCCTCACCAGTTTACCGACAGCAAAAAGTAGCCAATTTTGCAAAGCCTTTCTGCTGATGTTGATGTAAATGCACTAATTGCACAAATGCTCTCGGCAATGCAATTAATTAATTTATTCACAGAAACTAATCTGTAATTTTTGTATTTTTTTTTAAACTAACTGATCAGTTTACCTTAGATGAATTAAGCCTATGCATGTATCGAACAGGCACAACATTCACGGGAAAAAAAAAACAAAAGCAATTAAAAAAATATGAATATATAAAATAAATATATAAAATGTGAAATACTCATCATTCACCATAAAATACAACATGAGTCATGAAATATGTATAATTCTTTCTAACAGTGTTTTGTTTTTCACGGTTTCTGTCTTTACCCTGTCACCTGCACTTTCAGCAGTTTCACTTCCTTTCTCTCTCCTCTCTCTCTTTCTGTCTCTTACATTCCCTCACACCACCTTTGCATTATGCTTCGCATTTTGTTGATCGTTTACTTGTCCCTGTCCTCCATTTATAGATGGCTCTTGGATACAAAGAGGCCAGCAGTGAGGAGTCTGGGACCCAGCTCTGAGCACCTTTCAGCAGTCTCACTTCCTTTCTCTCTCCTCTCTCTCTTTCTGTCTCTTACATTCCCTTACACCACCTTTAGATTATGCTTCTCATTTTGTGGATCGTTTACTTGTCCCTGTCCTCCATTTATAGATGGCTCTTGGATACAAAGAGGCCAGCAGTGAGGATTCTGGGACCCAGCTCCGAGCACCTAAATCAGGGCAAGTAGAGGTAGCCTCTCCCTTTAAATCCTGGAAGTTCCATGGAAAGACTGAAACTTCTCACACTGTGTCCCTGGACCCATCTAAAGACCTACAAAAGCCAGATGCCCGGTTGTCAAGTCACGCCTCCGCAGCTGGCCGGGCCCGACGCCACCCCTTAATGAAGAGTGGAAAGCTCCAGAAGATGTTTGGCTGGGGAGACTTCTACTCCAACATCAAGACAGTGCGCCTCAACCTTCTGGTGGCTGGCAAGCTGGTGGATCACCGTAATGGCACCTTCAGTGTCTACTTCCGCCACAACTCCACGGGCGAGGGCAACGTCTCTGTGAGCCTGGTGCCACCGGGCAAGGCTCTGGAGTTCGACCTGGAGCGGCAGAGCGTGATGTACCCCAAGGACTCCAAGACATTCACGTGCCGCGTGGACTACGAGAAGGCCGAGCGGAGCAAGCGCACGTTGCCGTGCAACTACGACCCGTCCAAGACATGCCTGCAGCAACAGACACAGAGCCACATCTCCTGGCTCTGCTCACGGCCACTGCGTGTCATCTGCATCTACATCTCCTTCTACAGCACCGACTACCGGCTTGTCCAGAAGGTATGTCCGGACTACAACTACCACAATGCCCTGCCTTACCTGCCCTCGGGGTAACCATGGAGACCAAGACGAACACTGGACACAGACAGGAGATAGATGGTCACGATGAGGTCAAAGGTCCACAGGCAGAGAAACAGTATATTTTCACCCAGGGGCTTCCTGTTAAAGCTGTAGCAAGTACATGGCTTTAATACTTGGATCCACCATGAGGACTACATCTAACATGATGTTCTTACATCTGTAAATCAAATATGTCATATTTATCATTGAAGGATATAATATGTTACAAAAATGAAATTCTGTCTCTGATATTATTTTTTTAATTTCTACGACCCAATAGATGTTAACTGTCTGTACTCATGGCACATGACTCTTCCCCTAAACGTGTTACAATACCATGGATGCTTGCCTTTCCCTATAGTTATCACAGTCAAGCATGTAGGGGATTGGTCTAAATGTGGGTTTGGAGTGTTATTTATCAACCAATCCCATGTTTGATGAAAACAGAGTTTCAAATTGTGGTGCATAATTAAACAGAACACAAATTGATTTAAAAATGAAAAGAAAAAAAATCCAAATTTATAACTGAGCTTTGTGTTTTGGTTATTAGACCCTATAAGCCAAAATAGGTAGGTGGTCTTAGTTTGTCACACCCTAGAAAAATGTGTCATTATCAAATCTGAATGCATAAAAATGTCAAACATGTTCAATTAGGTTTAAAAATCATGAATGACTATGCTGTGGGCTGGTCCACTGTCTAATGAAGCTACACCCAATGAAGCCACACCATCTTGGGCCAAGTTGCTGCCCCTCTCAACTGCCCCATTACATTCTAATAAGGCCGGTTCTTTAGACAAATGGATGAGCTACTTAGTGAACAATACAGAAATTTTTACACAAATTTTTGCTTACAGCTCTTAAGGGGGATGATTATGGGCAATTCATTGCATCACTCGTACCCCATTTTAGGACTGCTTAAAAATAACAGCAAAGAAAGTTATATCCTGTTTAATGGTCAAACATCACAATTGAGTACAACACAGGAATCTTTTTTTATTCTGTACAGGATGCTGCAGGGTCATTAAGACCGGGATATTTCTCAGCTCTCATCTTAGCCCAAGTCAAATTTAAATTTAATTGAAGAGTATTTGGTCCTATCCCCTTTTAAATGTTACTTTCCTCTGGGAGAAGTAGGACATTGGGTCCAGAGCATCTTCTTGTCTCTGTAGTTCATTTTCAAACACCCATACACCCTAATAAACGTTGATCTGAAAGGCTGTCACGACTTTAGTATCATCTAACCTTTGTGTCCGCTTCAGCCTATGTTAGTCCATCTTTTTCTGTCTTTTCTATCTATCTATCTATTTATCTATCTGCCTGTCTGTCTGTCTGTCTGTCTGTCTATCTATCTGTCTGTCTGGCTGTCTGTCACACCACCTATTACTCTGAGAGAATACTTTCTTTATTGTATTGCTGGTGTGAGTTTAATAACTTTTTTCTGAACAACCAAGGACTGAGTAAAAATTTGATGAGTTCTCGCGCTCCTGAGGAAGCTAATCATTAAAGCGTGATTATGAGGCAATAGTAGGAGCTCCCCAGCTTCCCCGCCATCCAGCTGCTGCTGCTGCTGCTGCGGTCTCCGCTATCGATGCCTTTTTCAGCGGGGGCGCACAGCCAGTCGGCATGTTCCAGCCGCTCTCTGAACCAACGATATGGGGGGTGGAGGTGGGGAATGGGGTTGGGGTGAGGGTGAGGAATGGGTCTGCATTCTGATGAGCTCCTGAACGTGCCCCTGTAGAGTGGGGTGGTGTCAGGGGTGTTGATGGTTGTGTGGTGTGGGGGTGTTGGTGTTGGTTAGTGGGGGGTCTTGGTTGATGTTTTGGTGGGGAAGCGCTAGGTGAGATCATGGTGTACATACAGTATGTGAGTCTTAAGTCTCAAGTCTTAATTCCTAATTCTCTGTGTGTGTAGAGGTGTGTTATCATAAGGGAAGCTGTGGGAGGTATTTGCATGAAGATGGGTCGATGGTCTGGGTGTCTGAGGACAACTGAAAAGCAAAAGTGTCTGTGGGGGTATGTTATGTATTTGTGGGTGTGGGCAGTAAGAGTACCTTTTAGATGTGTCTTTGAGAGATTAAATAGCCATTTTGATTTACATACAAAAGATCAGAATACTGCCGGCACAAAACAATGAATGTCATAGGTGGGTTTGTTGTAGAACGGGGAGCAATAGCGTGTGCACTTATGTGTGTGCGTGTGTGTGTGTATGTGTGTGTATGTGTTGTGTAACACATTTGCAGATACATATGACATATCTGAAGGCCAAAACCACCAGAGCCAGGTGCTGTACCCTTTCTAAGTCCTTGGGTGGGCTCTCTGCAGGCTGTTTTATGTAAGCCAAAAGTGTCATTTCTCCGCATACTTTGATTTGGGGTGAATGAACCATGTTATTTGAGGTTCCTTCACCGTGGCAACAGGATTATTGTGATTAATGGCAAGATTAACCAATGAGAACGTGTCATTGGGTCGGGAGGTGGACCAGAACCTCCAAGCAGATTTTAGGCTGATTGAGAAATTTTGAGATCCTTTATGATTCTGGCTGCCAACAGAAAGCAATCAGAAGACTTGATATTAAGAAATGTGCTCAGAGGACATAACCTTTGTAGCATACTCTCTTTCTACTAAACAACATTAACAGTCCCCTAGCAGAAAACCCCAGTGCTGCGATTGTGGACGTGCTCAGTTTACATGCAGAGACTGGAGAATGGCATGTGTGTGTGTGTGTGTGTGTGTGTGTTGGGATGAGGCATGTTTGTGGTGATATAGAGGATACCTAACCCCCCCCCCAACATACACTCCACCACCACTACCACACCACACACACACACACACACACACATACAGTATTGGAATACACACACATATACACACTGCAACTTTGCCATTCTGATGTCCCCTAGACAATGGCTTTCTCCCATAATTAATCAAGCAATTATGTGCCCACTGAAGCTAAGCACTACACAGCATACACACAATGGACCAACTCCACAAAACTTCTCAAGGTGTGTGTGTGTGTGTGGGGGGGGGGGGGGGTACAGGACAGAATTATGGATTAGTGTGTGTGTGAGAGAGAGAGAGAGGAAGAGAGAGAGACAACGAGAGAAAGAAAGGAAGAAAGAAAGGGAAGGGAAAAACACTGAATGAGGAGTTGTTGAGGTGATGCAAATTCACAATTATGGGTCCTCATCTGTTCTCTGGGTCATCATTTATGTTATTGTTTGTTTGTGTTCACTAGTTTATTTTCTCAAAAGTGTGTAAATAAATCTGGGAGTATAAGGGTGTCTCTGAAGCCTGTGTATCCATGCAAAACTCAGTGTGTGTGTGTGTGTGTGTGTGTGTGTGTGTGGTGTGTGTTTATTTGTGTGAGTGCATCAGTGTGAGATCTCTAACAAGGCGCTCTAATTATTTCACATGCGGCTGTGGTGGTGGCAGCGGTAGCAGCAGGCGTCTTGAAAGAACAGCAATTATCTGAATGGGGTGATTAACTGCTCCCTGGCATTCTGCCTTATGGAGCGATGCTCGCTAGCTAACACCAGTAATTAGCTGCTGAAGTATTAGACTGCAAGGGAGACTTAAACGGTGGAGTCTGCAGGTGGATCTTTCAGACTCAACAAATCCCAAGATTAATTGTGAGACAGTAACAGTTCAATGTCAAAATGTTTTACACTGTTTTGGAAGTACAATTTTTGACCGAATGGCATGTTCACATGACATGGTGTGCATAAAATGTCTGAGTTTGTTTTCTTCTTGTTGGTGTGTTGTGTCAGAGGTGTCAACACAACATGTCTTAGCAGCAAATAAACTGCAAATAATGGCTTTCTCAGCTACATTAGGCACAGTAAAGCTTCACCTCTTCCTGTATGTTGAAACACATTATACTGCATTTTGTTGGGGCTGAACACAGCCAAAACCAAAATAATGTAACATCAGACACTAGAGAACTATAAAGCCTTATTTAAAATGTTGCTTATCCTGGTCTTGCTTCTTAAGTCTTATGTAGACTGTGGTCCTATTATAAACTGACCAGACATCTGAGATGAAATTTCCTTGGAAAAATTAATTAATATATTAATATAACATTAAACATTACATAAAACATAAAACATTAATATAAGTAATGTTTTAGCTTCAAAAATCAAAGACAAAGTTTTCTTGTATGTCTCAGAAATCAGGGTTGTTTGGTCACCCTACCCTAGTACCATAAATTCAACCCCTGAAAATTAGAAAAACAGTTTATCTCAACTCCACAGCTCTCAGCGTTCATTGGCTGTCATGCAAGTGAGTTTATGACGTGAATGTTTTGGAGCAGTGAAACATTTTGCCTTGAACAGTGGACAGTGATTTTTTTTTTTTTGTTCTTTTTTTTTTAAATCTTTGCACTGCTGTTTGCTCGATTATCACTGTTCTCAGTGTTTCAGTGACACTTTTTGCGTAGGCCCATAGCACATTGAATTACTGTGTCTGGTAATGTGCTAAAATAAACTTGAATTTGACATGGCATTTGAATTTCAATTTCTAATACATGTGAATGCGACTTATTATCCACTTAAGTGTAGGACCTCTGCAGCCAGCCCAAACACAACTAGAGCTATCATGGTGTTCATTAATTTTTAGTTCAATTTGTTTTGTTTTTCAGTTTTTATTTAAGTTTAGTTTTAGTTAGTTGATGGAGTGCCTTTAATCTATTTTTTTTATTTTGCAACATTAATCCTTTGTCCTGAATGGGTTAAACAGAATAAGAGCACCTTCATCTGAGCTGTTGCTTGCAATAAGACCACAGAACAGTGCAATGGCATCAACTATTTGTGCCTTTGTGTGTTTAACTGTGTAAATCTATTCATAAACAGTGAAAGAAACACAACATACTGCAAATGCAAAAAGACAGTTAGCTTTCTGCAGGCTTTGCACCAGGAAGTGATGGTAGCTGACTGATGGCTGCATCCTGCCTTGATTCGGACCATGTCTAGGTCATTACAGACTCGAGTTATCACCTCGAGCATCAGCCAACTTCTCCACAGCAAGATTCCCTGATGTATCCATAGCAAGCCATTCAAAAGAGAAGATACTGTTTTCGTCACATGAAACTGATTCAGAATTGATGAGATCCAGGCACATTTTTAAAGGTAAAGCTGTTTAAAGGTAAAAAGTCCGTAAGCCAGAGGGTTGGTTGGTACCATCTGTGGCACTGGCATTTAGTGATTTTTAGAATGGTATACCACCCTATAGTTAGAAAATAAATGGTACCATTGCATTGGTGGCAGCTTTCTGTGTGTGATCACTGTCTTTATGCACATTATAAGCCTATGGAGGGATAAATTGTGGGTGAATAGGGTAGCATTCTTTTACTTTTTTGTACTGATGTTTGTACATGCATGTAGATGATTATCCATTATCCACTGCAAAATTTGTATGCATGTTCAGCCATGAGCTAAGAGGGCTTGCAGTGCACCTCTAACAACCAAACAAACCTTTTGTGAAAAGTCTGGCTATGCTGAATATGAAATTGCATGTTAACATGGACAATTTTGGGATGCACTACCTTCACTACCGCCCCGAGGGTGTACATTTGAAAATCAATGCATGTCAATGCAATGCAAATAGTAAAGAGGACTATGTATTGTTCATGGTATGGAGGAAGCAGGGTACGTCTCAGGGTTTATCATATCACATCTACAGGATTTAAGCTTCTAGAAAAAATATAGGTTAGGCTGTTCAACTCTAGGGTGGCACACCTTGCCAAAAAACACACTGAGACTTACTGTCCTGAAATGCTACCAGTAGGCCAAATTTTGGCTCAAGGACTAATGCTTACAATGATCTGTTTCATGATGATCTGTCAACCAACTAAAGTTCAGTTCTGTTCTCTGCTTACTGTAAGCTGCAACATAATTTCTTAATTAATTTAATAATTTCCTGACAAAATTGAATTTATAAGAAACAGATCAGAATTCAGTACTCTCCAGACAAAGATATGGTAATTAAAAATTATTTCTGTAAAGCAAAATAGTAGAGCAAACTGTCCTCTGGTAAAGCCACTATCTACAGTATCTCTAACCTTGCGGTTATGAGAGGAGAGGGTTGTGAAGTGGTCTTTGAATCTCGCAAACCTCTGCATATTACTCATACACCAATATACTACACTACTAATATGTCTCTGACCCCGACAGTTGGCTGCTATATTGAATATGTGAAGTGTTCTGCTGGATGTTTTAGTGCTGTGAAGGTGACGTGATCTATTGTATTTCTGGGGGAATTGCCCCTAACAGGATTAGAAAGGATGGTTGAAACATGGCCACACATCATTCTTCAATATCTCCTGTGTTTCAACACCATGTTATGTCCTTTCTCACTATCCCCTACACACACACGTGTACGTACGCACACACACACACACACACACATACACACACACAGACACGGGGGAGTGTGATTTCTTCAAGAAACTGTTGTTCCAGGGTTACACACACACACACAGATACAAAAACACATTCACTTCTTCACTCTTCGTTCAGATACATACATCTCAGTTCCTCTTCTTCCGCTCTCCAGCTCTCTCACCTCTGAGTGTGACTGTTAACACCCCAGGCAAGAAGCCAACTGTGTCTGCCATCTGAATAGATTCTCACTACATCTGGCTTGCTTTACCTCCAGATGACATTGTAGTTTTGTCTTATTTACTGCTTGTGCTCAACACAAAAAGTACTCAGGAGGTGATTTTCCTTAGAATGACCAAACAGATTTGAATAAGTTATAATCATACATGCACACTAACATACAGACAAATAAACTGAGTGAAAAATCTTCAGAGAATGTCACTGCTGACAGAACAGACATGGCTGCTGTTTGCCTTGAGGGTCATACAAAGGCATCAGACTGTGACCGTGTGTGTGTGTGTGTGTGTGTGTGTGTGTGTGTGGGCCCATTAAAGGGGGATGGTGCAAGACTTCGAACGGACTGTTACATTGACAGAGGAACGATGGCTTCACGGGCATATAAAGAGCAGTGGCGTGTTTCACACATTCAGAGGCTATAGCACCATTACATCCCAGATGACATTCATTTGCCCTCTTAAACAGCATGGCTTGCCTTCGTCTTCTCCGAACACTCTTTGCTTTCTCAAATCAAACCTGTTGATCTGACTATACTTATACACAGAATTCCACATATATTGTATTGAGCACATCAAATAGAAAGGTTTAGCATATACAGTAATAATGAATGCCTAATGCTATGTGCTAAATATTGATTCAAGACAGTTTCTTACTTGACCAAGAAAACACCTTTTTTTCCATTTGCAAATGAAGGCTTGGCTGCCCCTACAGTCTACAGCAAAAGCTCATGATTGGAAGATCAGGCTCAGTGAAATGAAACTGTAAGCAGCTCATGCTTGAGCCACATGAAATGTTTTTATTACCTTGTCAGTCAACACAACTCTTCGAAAATTAACATCAGTGGTTCCTATCATTTGGTTTGAAAACAAATGACTGTAACGTGGACTAGAGGTATTGTTAGGATGTTTAGACAACCATTAAGAATCTAATTCTGGGGGAAGGAACAGGCAAACTAATTTCCTCATAACTTGGTGTGATGTCGTTATGTCTCAATCTGAGCTGGATTTACACATCTCCCATATTTTTCACATATCAAAATATGATTGCAGACAATGCGTCGGTGTGATATTACATCGGTTTTATTTAAGAATGATCTGCTTGGCAATCAGTCCACTTCAGTGAGTTTTGCCAGAACAATTTACAAAAGAAAAAGTAATTGTTAATCCCTAATCCTTAACAATTCAGCAAGAGCTGTGCTGTGGTGCTGGGGGCATGCGTCTTTTCATCACAGCAGAATATCAAATTTTATTAGACTCTTATAATGATCCTGGAAAATCTGCTCTGCGAGGGATTCCTCGTGGGCGAAGCAGATTAGAATGCAAATGTATGTAAATCCACCAGGTCCGATTCTGACCGCAGTCTGCCATAAAGATGTGAAGCTAATACCAACTGCATTACCTTCCAAAACCGACAACACTTCAAACTCTGCTTAAGGTAAGACCTGATTAACATGGAAATCCATGCATCCATGTGAGGAAAGTTGTGTATTGTTATTATTTGTTGTTGTTACCCATTTGATATGATTGTGGTAAATAACATGTCAGTGGTAACATGACAGAGGAATGTTACTTTCATCAGACCAACAGTAATAAGAAGTCTCAGAATCAGTGACATCAAGGAGTTCTTACTGTTTTTTGTTGACAGTGGCGTACTGGGCTATTGACTGATGCTGAAATGTGTTACTGGTACAATACCAAATAAAAGGTTTTCTACGTTCTCTCCTAGAATATCTCCTTTACCAAGAACCAAATGAAAGTTCTATACTCAGAGCCTCTCCTTCGAAGTGAAAGTTCAAGAGAAGAGAACTACGTACAACCAAATGAAAGTATACAGACTCTCTCCTATGTACAACAAAAGAAATTGCCTTTATTTTAAAAGAAAGTTCATTTAGAAACCCTATAAGCACCAGTAGTAACAGATATCTCTTCTGTTGAAAAAAGCAATGTGTTTAGAACAGAAGCAGAAAGAACTCAACTCACAAAGAAATTTCTATGTTGAACCTTTTGTGTGGTTCTATGTCTGAGTGAGAAAAAGAGGTGGGTAATAATGAGTCAGCTCTATGAAGCATCAGGAACTAATTCACACGTTAAGGTTACTCTCATGTTAACTCTCCCCCTACCCTGTCCCTTCTGTAATTAGCACCTGATTAGACTGGCAAATACAATGTGTGTGTATATGGGCGCACACACATATGTGTGTATTCTTGAGTGAATCCTCAGACACCAGGTCAGCCCCTCCTCCAAATCAAGCAGCTTGCCTAACTAAGTTCAGAGCCTAACAATACTCTAGTCACTGATCCCAGAGAGGGTTGAAGCAGAGTTAGAGGTGGCAAAGTTTGTTTAGTTCGCCGCTCTATTTTAGTTAGGGGGAAGGAGGAAAATCCCCCTTTATGGAGACCAGAGTCGAGCCTCATTGTTGTGACATAATGTGACACTTCCGTTTGCAGACCGGGACTATTCTCGTTACGTATTATGTTGCTATCTTGGTCAGTATTCAATGATCTTTGCTGATCCCCTGTATTTGGGTCCTTTAAATGGTTGATTGACAGTAGCCAGATGGTCGCTAGCTGTGCTGGGTGGGTATGCCTTAAGTGACTAGTGCTATTGCTAGTCAGTGAAATTAGCAAAACAGCTGCTAACACTAATTAGTATGTGGCAGTCTATAAACTCCATTCTCTATGCCTATCAGTTAGCATTAGCAACTGGTTCGCTATTCAGTCTATGTTGTACCACATTTTCTTTTTTTCACACTGACAGCCCTGAGTGACCTTGAAAAACAGGGCTCACCAATCTGGCTTCATTAAAGGTAGAATTTCATTCAATGCTTGCAGACTGTTTAACAATATATACTACCCATTAACCATACAAGAAAATACCATCATAGCAACTCTGGATGCAGAAAAAGCTGTTGACAGGGTTAACTAGAAGTTCCTGTTTTCCACATTAGGCAAGTTTGGTTTTGGGGAATCGTTCATTAATTTGATTTAAATTCTTAACATGTCATCTTCAGCCGCAGTAGTCACCAATGGACTAACATCACATAGTTTCACTTTGCACCGGGCAAGGATGCCCACTCTCCCCCTCATTATTTACCATCTTCATTGAAGCATTAGCCACCACCATCTGACAGAGCCCCCTTATCAACAGAGTTCAAACTCCAAATTTGCATCATAAAATTAGCCAATGACATTCTACTTTTCCTACAAGACCCCTCCAGCATCAGGACAAGAAACTATTAAACTCATTGACACATTCTCTAATATCTCTGAATGCTCAATCAGTGGGAATAAATCTGCAATCCTTCCATACATTCCAGCAGCTGGGATGTGACAGCCCCCTCATTACCTATTCTTCTATGCACTAATTATATCACATACTTGGGGATAAAGGTTTCCCCCAAGCTGACTTATTTGGTCTAACTTTTACCGCCCTACTCAACTCAATAAATGAAGACCTCCAGCGCTGGATGAATCTTCCGCTATCCGTCATGGGCAGGATATCAGTTGTCAAAATGACAATACTACCCAAAATTAACTATTTACTTTCAATGACACCAATACAGCCTACCCCCTCCTGGTTTAAATTACTAGACTCAACAATTATAAAATTCTGCTAGAAGAACAAGACACAGAGAATTCAACTGACCACCCTCTAAAAACCTATAATACAAGGAGGAATAGAGGCGCCACACTTCCACCTCTATGCATTGGCCAACCAGCTTCAGTACATATACAAATAGTTACATCCCACCCCTTCAGAAAACACCTGGTTAGCCTTAGAACAAACCATTTGCAAGGATCTCAGACTTACCTTTCTGTAGTTAATTAATCAAAAAACAACCATCCTTAAAATCATCAACAATAGTATCCAGTCTGACAGCCGGGGGAAAATGTTATCACATCACTAATTCACCTGTAACACCATCGAAACTCACCCCTATCTGGAACAATCCAGATTTCACTGTCAACAAAAAAGCACTTAACTCCCGCCATCTTGGCATCACTCAACTTCACCACATCATTCATGACAAAAGACTGGCTTCATTTGATTATTTGGTCCAGAAGCACCGTCTCTCAAATAAACACTTCTTAGAATACCCACAGATTAAATCAACTGTCCAAGCAAAAATTAATATCCAGGCAGCCAACCATAGACATTCCCCCACCAATCTTGGAATTGATTAACATACCCTCTCCCCAAAACATTCTTTCCAAAGTATACAAAATATTACAGTCAGAAAAAAACTAGCCCACCATATCACAACTGGGAATCAGACTTGTCCATTAGTCCCGGTGCCGACTTCTGGACTCAAATCTGTAAAAACATCTGCCTCATGACTAAAAATACCAATCTACAACTAATAAAACACAAACTACTTCACAGATTTCACCTCACCACACAGAAACTGTCTAAAATGGATTTTGCCTCTGTCTTGTGTTCTCACTGCATGCAAAACAACCCAGACACCTACATTCACGCTGTCTGGCATTGCACTCCAATCAATCGGTATTGGGCAAACGTCACAGAATCACTCACTACCTTCTTTGACTGTCAGATCCCAGCAACCCCTTCCCTGTGCATAGTAGGAGATACATCTGCAACCTCTCTAAGCACCACAAACAATAAAATACTGCTAGTAGCGTTAACTATCACCAAGAAAACAATTCTCATGAACTAGAAATCAAGAGACACTGTACACATTACCGTTGAAAAAACCTGTTAAAAGATTATATACTATTGGACAATCCATTCACTCCCAACATATATGAAATTCAAGATACACCTTCCCCTTGGTCATCTTTTATCACCTACTTACAGACAAGACCTAACCCTCTGTGCCTGAGATCAAGTATCAACTACATACATGCATATCCCTCCTTATCTGTTAATACATAGCCATATATATTAGGAGGGGGGATAAAAGCTTTAACATTTTTTTCTCTCTCTCTCTTTCTCCCCCCACTCCCTCCCTCTTACTTTCTCTCACTTTGCCATTTCTACATCACCCGTTCCTGTTCTATCTTAGCCTCTAGGATGGCTTGGGCGGTCCAATCCTGTATGGTTGTCAGGTGGGACTGGCTTTGGTTGGTGCTGCGCTGAAACTGGTATTTGTGGTTTCATTGGTCCCCTTAATAACATGTTGTTAAGTAACAACAAGTTTGGCGTGTTGTGTGCGGGGTGTGAAGGGTTGGTATCAGAGAGTCTTGGAGCTGGGGACCCTGGGCAGTGTGGTAGTCCTCCCCTCTGTTGTCTCATCATGGCTTACCTTGGGTGGGGGCGGGATGGCAGCATAGCCATGAATGGGTGCACAGGTAGTAATTTCTGTAAACCAAATTATTATTATTATTATTATTATTATTATTATTGTTGTTGTTGTTGTTGTTATATGTATAAATAAATAAATACATAAATAAAACTAATACTCTTCACATACTCTTCTGACACCCCCTTCCATGCGATCCAGCTTCTTCCTGGCCTGACATTAATTCAGCATTGCGCATATTTACTATAAGATGAGCGGGTCTGTTCAAATTAGGCTGGGTTACCCAAGGTGCCCTCTACAATGTACCTTTTAACCTATGTGAGTGGTTGTGTGCATGTAAGTATATGTATCTACTTGTGTTTGTGTGTGTGTGTGTGTGTGTGTGTGTATGTGTGTGTTTGTGTGTGTGTATGCATGTTTGTATGTGTGTGTGTTGATTATGTCCTCATCAACTTCCTGTGGCAGTACCTCATGGTCAACACAAGCAGATGGCTCAAGGGGTAATAAACAGCAAAGCAGCAATCCAGAAGGATAGCTCTCTCTCTCTCACACACACACATACACACACAGTGAACAGCAGAGCGTTTGTCCTACCAAGCCAGCTGGAAAGCCAGTGTGATGGACGTTGGCAAATCTGTCCTCCACTCCCCCAAACCTGTCAGGGAGATTCAACGCACACACACACACACACACACACACACACACACACACACACACACACACACACACTCAAACTCTTCCACTCCCCAAAACCTGTCTGTCTCTAAGAGAAACAGAGTGATGATCTATTTACAACATAAACACCAATTTTTTGTGCACACGTATATACACAAATTCCTTCAGAAGAACTTGGAACGATTATCTAGCCACAGCATGATTGCCAAGCTGTGTCTGTCAGGGAGAAAGAGCACACTCATGCTGTTGCAAGACACAATTAACTGTCACCAAATGAGTTATTTTTTTGGTACCCAAACATCAGTAGAAACTGGCACAGTTCAATACAACAACACAAGCTACTCCAACAGGTGAGAGTGTCTCTGATTCAAATGAAATAAACTATAAATAGAAGTTGTTTCCTTGCTATTTGAAGACACTGTTCCCTGATAGATTTAATTTATACTTTTTGCAAAACAAAAAAAAATTTGTAATTGATTTTTTTTCTGATGCTTTTATCCTCAATAAACAATAAACCCCATAGCCACTGTATAGATTCATCTGTTACAGGCTTAATACATAAAGCTTTTTACCAGGATGGCTAAATGGTTAAAGTGTTGCACTTAAGATCCTATGGACAAATGTCCTTGTGGGTTGGAACTACTCTCCTGGTAAATGTTTGCGCCCTGCAAGACTTTTGAAAGCAGAATCAGCTCAGGAACTTCTGATGGTTGATAGAGCCATCATTACAACCGACAGTTAAGGTGTTGGACTTAATATGCCCATGTGGCATTCAAATCTAAATTTTATCCAAATTTTACCCACCACATTTAAACATACCCTTCATAACTGTACAGTGAAATTATTGGGGTTAAACTCTGTATCTTCCTGTACCAGATTAAGGTGCTGGACTTAAGATCCAATGCACAAGTATCCTTGTGGGTTCCAATTCCTTCCGTTTGAGTTAACACATTCTCATTGATTTCACACATTTCTCAGCCTTTTTCCTTCTTGTTATGATGTCTTTTTTTTTTTTTTTTTTTTTTTTTTTTTTTTTTTTTTTTTTTTTTTTTTTTTTTTTTTTTTTTTTTTTTTTTTTTTTTTTTTTTTTTTTTTTTTTTTTTTTTTTTTTTTTTTTTTTTTTTTTTTTTTTTTTTTTTTTTTTTTTTTTTTTTTTTTTTTTTTTTTTTTTTTTTTTTTTTTTTTTTTTTTTTTTTTTTTTTTTTTTTTTTTTTTTTTTTTTTTTTTTTTTTTTTTTTTTGCATTTTGTCCTTCTTGTTATGATGACTGACAGTACTCACTCATCTGACCACTGATTATGTTGTTTGGTCACTGTTAGAGCCTTTTGCAAACAAAATGTGTGATTCTGGGCAGAGTGCTACTGTTTAAGCCATTGCATTAACTGATTTGAAAATGTGGATTCTGAAGTGATGGCTGTACAGTCAAATTACTGGGCTTAAACTTCATGCATTCTAATGCCAGGGAGGCCGAGTGGCTAAAGCATTGACCTTAAGATCTAATGACAAATGTACTTGTGGGTTCCAACCCCACCCTTGCTTTGAAAAGGGAGCAGGATGAAGGTCATGTGGCTTTGGCTGGCAGTGAGGATGCACTTGCACGGGCTCTGTCTAGCACTGACTTTGTCTTTAAGGCATTAGAAGTAAAAATCATTAAAAAAAAATTTCACATCTAAATCTACCATCAGCATACACTATAACACTTAGGCCAACTAAGCTGCCTGTACCAGGATGGCCGAGTGGTTAAGGCGTTGGACTTAAGATCCAATGGACGAATGTCCTCGTGGGTTCAAACCCCACTCCTGGTATTTGGCCCTGCACAGCTGTATCTCCAAATAACAGTGTTCTGTTGGCTGCGTGGTTAATGATTTGTGTCACACGGTGAGTAAATACACCAGATCCTGCTGTGAAAGGCTGATGTTGAATTGGAAATACAATGAGTTGTACTTGCACATTTTCACCATTCCCTCTGCCTCTGTCATATGTAAATTAGATGGAAGCTTGTGGCTCTATAAAGACCCTATAGTAATGTATCTCTTAAGTAAATGACTGCCAAGCTTGGTATTTAGATGACCACATTACCTTGCAATGCAAACACCAGTATGTCTACACACAGCCTCACAAAGCATGACAATTTCCACACTACTTACAACGACCACAAGTGAAATGACATCACTTGGGGTCCCGATCAGCGATTCTGGGAATGATACAAAGCTAACAAACAAGCAGAAACCCTGGAAATTTAGACATTGCACTCATCAACATGAACATGAGACTTAACCTTACTGTCGGTCACTGTGGGCACTGAAATAGTTCTAGTTGCAGTTATCTTCATAAATATTGTTCCTGGTCTGTGTGCCCCTTAATACAGCCATACCCTGCCAACCTGAATGACCTTAACAATGACTGCTTTTGTACCAAGATGGCTGAGTGGTTAAGATATCGGACTTTGTTGTCCAATGGACAAGAGTCCTTGTGGGTTCAAACCCCACTTCTGGTAAATGTTTAGGGCAATCATGCAGTGATATAGCACTGTTATAAGTAGGATGATGGTTTGGCTGGTAGTGAGGATGCACAAGAAGCTCTCACGAGCCCTTTGAGGCCAAAAAAGAATGATTTCTACCACACATCTAAAACACCATTGCCATGAGCATACACTATAACTTTTGGGGTCAACTACGGTTGCCGTACTAGGATGGCCGAGTGGTTAAGGCCTTAAGATCCAATGGACAAATGTCCTTGTTTGTTCACACCCCAATCCTGGTCTTTGGGCCTGCACAGTTATATCCTTGTGTGTTTAAGTTTATGTTGACTGTGTGATTAATTATTTGTCACACAACCAGTGAATACACTCGATACTGCTATGAATGGTTGCCATGTTAGATTTGGAATTGTAGCCTGCTTTATAGCTCAGTCACAGTAAATGGTGAGAAATAATTGATCGATTCCCTTGGGATTCGTTTGGAAGTAAAGCAGTTAGGATGCACTCAAACATGAAATGCATGTTATAACTGCAGAGGTTAATCTCATGACTATGCATTCATGGTGTTCCTGGATAGCTCACTAATTTTAATCTCATTAGCTTTCAGGGCCTGTGACTTATACATTTGCCTTGACTGGATGTCCAAAGCCTTAGCTGCAGAACAAAGATGCATGATTTATCTTAAAACATGTCTAAATAATTTGGTTAAATATATCTTCAACATCCATCATAACATCATAGTTTAGCCTCACAGGTTGGTCATGAGCATTAAGCTTTGGATTTATGAAGAACAAACACTGCCACTTTAAATGGTAATCAAAATCAGTATCAACTAGTACAGACTACCAAAGGTTCGATTCCCAAACCTCATGTTGCGAACCTGTGCCGCTTTGGATAAAAGCCTCTGTTAAAAAAACAGTCAACAAATGAGAAAATTAAACAGTCCTGCATCCTTGTGGAGACTTATATGTTTTTCACAGTCATTTTCACCATTGAGAAATAGTTTATAACCCAAGCTATCAGTACCACACATTGTAGACTTCTCACTAGCTATGTCAAGACAAAACGCTAAAAATGCCACAGGTTCAAATGGCAACAATTTTGTTTTAATAAAAACGTCTTTTATTGGCAATTTAATGGGGAAGCACTACACTACTCAACATCCTAAAGTGCAAATGGTGGTAGGGAAAGTAAGGAACGATGTTCATGTTTTTCACATATTTAAAGTTGAATCATTGGAAGTTGGACATTGTCATGTTATCAATTCAATACGGGGATCGGTGAACTATCGTTAGGTTATTAACATTAAAAATAAAAATTAAAAATTGTGGGACCAGTAGCTCCTTCACTTGGGAGTGAAAGACATGTACACAGTCTTGTATCTTTGCCTCAGAATAAAAGTTTATATGGTGATCATGTACCCCGTAGCTGGATTTCTCCTTTAGAGTTAAACGGGCTAATCATCTTCCAAAGCATCTTTAAGGTGGTCATGAGGCAAAAAGACTATAATGAAAGCACAGCACTTAGAAGTGAAGAAAAATATGTCATTATAAGGGATCACAGGAAAAAGAGAAATACATATCAATTGCTATTATTATTGTTGTTTTTGTTGTGTTGTGCCTACATCATTTCTGTACCATAAGAGGATGTCAGACAGTCAGGTCAAACTATGCATATGTGTGCATTATGACTTAGTCATTTGAAGGTATGCAAATGTTGCCTACCTTGAGATGGTGGTTTTCCTGGACTTAAGCCAAGAGCTTGCCTGTTTACAGGCCCTGCCTGACTGGAGTGCCCTTCACCACACACTCGTAAAGCCGCCAAACAATTTAGCAAATGTGCAATAAAGTTGCGGGAGGCGGCGGAATGACGGGAAAAAAAAGAGTTCCTTGATGTCAAATAAAATATTCCGCGACAAGAGACGTGCCTGCCAAGGAGCGGCACCAGTGCGATTAGTTTTCTAAATAGCTTGGCGAGCGCAGGTCAGGGGAAGCGATAGAGCAGATCGACGCGTCTAGTCATCTCGAGTGCAGAATTTCTCGAGAGGTAATGGCGTGGAGTTATCTAGGAATACTCATTGCTGCACTCTGTGTTCGCTGGAAGGTTCAAGTGCGAAAGGTTACATTTGAAATGAGAGACTCAAAGTCAACACTCTGGCTGAATAAATTCAGAACTGGAGCAGAACCGATAAGATGGAGAGACTGCTGAAATGGAGAACTAATCACAGAACCCTTGAGGTAGGCTGACAGTAAACTGCTTCCAGTGCACGGGAAACATGAAAATTGATTTGGTTTTTGTCTGTATACCTCCCTCCATTACTTGATATGTTTTTCTCTGTCTTACACACTCATTAACTCAAATCTGCCAATCTCTCTGTGGCACACGCATGCACACACTCACACACACACACTCACACACACACACACACACACACACACACACACACACACACTGGACTCTGTACTGGAAGATTGCAGGTCCTGCTCCCCCACTGACACACATGCTTGTTAAGGTGTTTGGGGAGCAGGAGGGAAAAGTCAGAGGTCAAGGGTTGTAAAGGTCGAGGTCACATGATTGCTGTCCTCAGAGGCCTTGGCAAAGCCTACGTGCATCCCATAATGAGAGGGGCACAGAAAGGTGAAAAAGATGGAGAGAGGGACGGAGAGAGAGAGGGAGGGAGATAGAGGGAGAGAGAGAAACAGACCATAATAAAGGGTGAGGAAAAGGAGAGAGAGAGAGAAAGACAACAACAAAGGTGTGGACAGGGGAAGATAATGAAGAAGGTGGGGAAAGAAGAAGCTAGATATCTAATGAATGAATAATGTAGGTGTGGAGAGAGGGATATGGAAGGCAGTGATGGAAGTGTGGAGAGGAAGAAGAGGAGAGATGAGAAAACGCAGAACAAAGGCATGATGAGATGAGAAAACGTGGAACAAAGGCATACAGCGAAAAAAAGGATACGGGAGAAAATGAGAGAAGAAGAGAGCTAAAGAAAAAGATGGATGAAAAAAGAAAGAGGGAAGACAAGGGGCATGGGGAGAGGGAGGAAAGGAAATAGAATAAAAGGATGAGGAAGAAAGAGAGAGAGAGTAAAAGTACAGCATAAAAGTAGAGATAGAGAAAGATGGATTGGATGGGTAGAAGAGCTTTACCCTCCATCCACACCTTTCTCAGATAGACAGAGAGAATGCTTTCATCACCTTATCATCCATTCGTCTTCTCCATCTCCTGCCTCTGCCGCACCAAGTTACTACACAAACACACACACACACACACACACACACAGAGTACACACAGAGTACACACACACACAAACGCAGAGAGGGAAGAGAGAGAGAGTACACACACAGACACACACACACAAACTGTAAAACTGTGGATAGATACCTTATCAGTGGCTCCAGGACTTCAGTGTTATTAGACTTGGGGGGCTGATTGTCAGACCTCACTTTGTGGTAAAACTGCACCTTATAGCTCTATCTGTCTCTTATACTGATAAAGATAAAGATTGCAACCCCCCTTCACCCCCCCTCCCCCCTGCCCCCCCGCCAGTTATTTTGCAGTTCTTCTTGGAGCAGTGGACACTACTAGGCCACCCAACCAAAATGCCTGCAACACACCATCTTCCTCTCTTTCTCTCTGGCTCTCTCTCTGCCTCTCTCTCTCTCATACACATACTCTATATATACACTAGAAAAGATATCATTTCATTCCTGCTCACCACAGGATACACACATACACACACCATGCAATCATCTGAAGGACATGGATGGAACATTAAATGCAGAGACACTATGAGAAGACGGTGGTTTGGAAAATGGCCCAGTGAATTACAGTGAAAGCGCTTCCCCTTTTGAATGATAGATGGGCAGAGGAGGGGACACATGCATCACCACAAATAACCAGCATTAGCCGCCTATGGGAAAATAACATCGCCTCAACCAGGCAAACTGTCATTTTTCATCAGCCATATATACAGAGGGAGCGTCAATGACACAACCATCTTGCCCAAAGAACACACACACATGCAGACGCACACACATACGCATGCACATACACATAAACACAAACACACACACAAATGAGCACAAAACAGACATCCTCTTTTAATATGATTTCAAAGAAATAAAGAGAAATAGATAGATCAAGAGAGAGAGAGTAAGGGAGGAGAGAAAGAAAAGCTCTAGAGAGAAAAGAAGAGGGTGGTAGAGAGGATTAATCTGGGATAGAGACTGATGAAGAGAGAGAGAGAGAGAGAGAGAGAGAAGAGAGAGAGAGAGATAAAGAGACTCATGAAAGATCTAGAACATGTGAGACCTCGTCTAGTCTTTGATGTCACATTACTCATGAAAGCCTGAGAGTTTCCAGTAGCCTATATTTATTAATATAGAGAAGATAATGGATGACTAGAATAAGACACACAGGGTGATCAATGAAAAAACCAATTATGTTAACGATGATGGGAACAACATGAAAATAACATGCAAAAAGAAACATTAACATTGAAAAGAGAAAATAACACAACACACAACCAATTCTAAATGATTTTGCGGGGTAAGGTCAAACATTTTACATAACTAGGAACGAATTAACATGGGGTATCCTTTGACAATAGAAACTAGTGAGAAAAGTCTGTTTAAAAGAGTCTCAGTGAAATGTCAGAAGCAGAGCAATCATTGACACAGCAGAGGTCGTATAAATCTTTAATTACAAGCTCTTTGGCATCTCTGTGTCAAGTGAGACAACTGAGAGAAATGTTGAGTATTCTTTTCTACCTTGACATCATGAGTGAGCTTGTGTGTATTTCATCTCTGTGGAGACTGACTTTAAAAAAAGACGGATAAAATATATTTTGACATAGTCTTTGCCCTCACTTTTTCTACTCTGTTTTGGGCTCTACCTTAACTCTGCAGGGTGAGTGTGTGTGCGCACGTATGTGCGTGTGTGTGTTACTATTGCCGTAGTAGAGGTGAGCCTACTTAAGGTTGTGTTCATGGTATGAACAGCAAAAAATATAAAAATATATTTTGTGTAAGCTTAAATTAGCTTTAGTCAAACACTTGACTTTGAAATTTGCCTGTCATTTAAATTCCTATCCTCCTGTCTTCAAAACTCAAATTTAGTCTCTCTCCGTCTCTCTCTCTCTCCCCCTCTTTATCACACACCACACACACACACACACACAGTGCTCTTGTTTTTAACTCCTCTGTGTGTCTCCCTCCTGCAGGAAGAGAGATCCCTGCGTCAGTCAGGGATGAGTCTCTCAGAAATGAAGATGGATTGGGTTCTATCCCAGAATGCCGAGGGGTTGGCAGTGATGACCCAGAGTGACGTGATGCACAGTGACCCAACAGGAGGAGGAGATGTTTCAGGACCTCTGGTGATGACTGCAGCAGCAGGCATAGAAGCAGAGAGAGAGACAGAGAGCGAAAAACACACACACACACACATACACACACACATGCACACAAGAATGCACAACACGCAGTCTCACTCACTTCAGAAATACATACACACGTATGCCCACCCCATCCTTTCCACACGCACACAACAGTGCACACACGCACACACACACACACACACCTCAAAATAGGCAAGTGTACACAGACAACAATAAATGTTTGCACCTTCTGAATCTACAGCCACTCTTCAGTGGTTTTTGTACTGCAACACCATGCAATGTAACTGGCCCACACACATACACATACACACACGCGCGCGCGCGCGCACACACACGCACACACACACATAGTCGTCTTGTTTTAACTCCTTTGTGTGTCTCTCTCCCACAGGAAGAGAGATCCCTGCGTCAGTCAGGGGTGAGTCTCTCATAAATGAAGATGGATTGGGTTCTATCCCAGAATGCCGAGGGGTCGGCAGTGATGACCCAGAGTGACGTGACGCACAGTGACCCAACGGGAGGAGGAGATGTGTTTCAGGACCTCTGGTGATGACTGCAGCAGCAGGCAGAGAAGCAGAGAGACAGAGAGCAAGAAACACACACACACACACACACACACACATACATACACACATATGTGTACACTGCACATACACACAAGAATGCACAACACGGAGTCTCATGTCTCACTCTATCACGCCTCACATATGCCCGCTCCATCCTTTCCACAAACACACACACACACCTCTAAAAAAAAGCAAGTGTACATAGACAACAATAAAAGTTTACACCTTCTGTATCTACAACCTCTCTTCAGTATTTTTTGTGCTGCAACGCCAATGTATTTCACACACACACACACACACACACAGACAAGGCACACGGCAAATGGGGGCAAGCAAACACATAAATCAATTTCTATTTACAAGTTTGATGTTACTGCACTTACAAACCAGTGAACTGAAAAGAAAGTATGACAAAAGAAGAGCACAAAGAGAGCGATAGACAGAGAGAAAGAAGTGAAAGAAGGAGAGAGTGAGGGGAGGAAGCAGAAGAGAGAAATACAGACAGTGACAAAGTAAGGGACAGGGAACCAGGGAAGACAGAGATAGAGTGAGAAAAAGAGAGCGAGAGAAAGATAGAGAGAAAGAGAGAGAGATGTCACGTTGCCCCATCCCAGTGCTCTCCTGATGGAAGCGTCTGCACAGTCATCGCTTTTCTTCCCCCTACCTCCTGTCTTCTCACACACCGCCAGAGACGATAGACGACATCACTTCCTGCCGCAGAGACAGACATGGACACGTATATGTCCGTCTCACATGAACGCTCCCACAGAGAGTTCCAGAACAACTCTCCAGAAGTTGTCACTGTCCCTTCACTCTTAAAATGATTGGTCTACTTATTCACCCACTGGCACATTACAAATGTCATGTCGAGAAGCAATGCTGAACTGACCAACATCTAGGTGTGGCCGGGAAGGCCGAGCATGCCCAAGACTGCACCAGTGACAAGTGGCAGATTTTCTATTGTTTGCTATGGTTTGACAGGGGAAAGCTATCCATTACTGCCAGAACATAGAACTCAAGCATTGAAGAGCATATGACATAGAACTCAAGCATGTAACTTGGTTCAACTCAAAGCCTGTAAATATTAGTTCAATGTATCCCATCAGCATTTTGGGCATTCAGTCCAGTCAAAGTGGCAAGATATTTTATAGGGGCAGGATGTTTTTTTGCCATTGTAATGAAATAAATACTTCAGGTCACTTAGCAACAAGACAGCACTTTGTTTGAATTCATCAGATTACTGTGATCCGAGCTTTGTGTTCCGTTCTGCTTTGCCACTCTGGTTTACTATTTGTGATCCCTGCCTAAGAACCAAATGTCTTTTGGAAGCTTTGGATGTCTTAAATTTTTCACAGCCAAGGACCTCTTGGATTACAGACACAGTGGTGGGATCCTTGGATTATAGACACAGTGGAGGGACCCTTGGATTATAGACAGAGTGGAGGGACCCTTTTTTAGCCTGAGATGGGGAGCCAATCAAAACTAAGCGTTCACCCCTGACAAGACGGAGGCGGGCTTAATGCATGTTTTGTTTAAAATTATGGCACACCCTGCTCTGTATCGTCTCCGCAAACGTCTTTGAAGCTGTTGGTCTGATTGGTTGCATGTCTATTCAGTAGTGTACAGAAGCATTTTGATCTACATTTGTTGATTCTGCCTCAGGGAAATGGGAGATAACAGCAAAGTATCCAAACTCAATCTCAGATTGCGGCAGTCATGACAACCAGACTAATTTGAGCCATATTATGAGCTCAAAGCACACAACACAACCTGTGCTCAGTGAGCTCTGCTTCAAGATTATCCTATGATGAGGCGTGTGTCCTCACCCAGTGAACTGGCTCGTTTTGAGACATATGTCGTTGTCTCATTGTAAGATGTGTGCCTCTACCCAGAGACACGTCCACACACATGGAGAGTTGTCCCATTGTGAGACATGTCCCCGGCTTCAGGGGCGGCCTGTTCTCTTTTCCTGCATTCTGCACAGACCTGATTTGTCCAATTAGTTTGTAATGCGAGAGCTAGATACTGCAATCTGTCCAATTCTGCCAACTCTGGGCTGCCCTGATTTGATTTTCTCTCTCTCTCTACCTCTCTCTCTCTCGTCTGAATGTGTGTATGTATGCATTCTTGTGTGTGTTTGTGTGTCTGTCTTGTGAGTTTGTGTATGTTTTCTATGTCATGTTGTGTGTGTGTGGTGTATGTATGTGTGTGTCTGTGTGTGTTCTCTGTTATGTTGCGTTTGTGTGTATGTGTCTTGTGTTATGTTGTGGTCTGTTGCTGCCTCAGCAATATATTTTGCATAATGTTGTTTTTTGTGTTTTGTGTTGTGCATGTGTATGTGCCACGAGTGTGACGAAAACGCCAATGCAACATTCCAAATGTCATTAACTCATTCATCTTCATCTAACCCCCCTTTCTCTCTCTCTCTCCATCTCTCTATCCCTCCATCTCTGTGATTATTTCTCTGGGGTAGTCAGCTCCCTCTGCTTCTTACCCAGGACGAGATCACATCTATCAATCTGCCTGCCTGCCTCTCCATCTGTCCATCTTTGAGCCTGCACACACACACACACACACACACACTGGCACATGTATGGCCAAATTCTCTGTGAAATGTGGAGTTTAAGAAGAAATCTCTGTGTAAAACAGTTATATAACAGTAGTTTCTCTGTGTGGAGAATATCCAGTGGTAGTATGGAAGTATTGGTAGTGGTGTTGCCTAAAGTCCACCACTGAGCAGCTCTGTACAAACTTGACCTTCACTTGTGGGTCATATGTCAGAGCAGTGCTCCTTAATTTTCTTACAGTATAACTTCTGTAGCCAGGCTAACGCCACCTAGTGCCACCGCTCGATATTACATTTTGCTACAGCACAGTCAGGGATCTCTTTATTAGCTTAGGTTTCCTTCTGACAATTTTTTCAGTGGGGCAGTTAGCAAGCAGAGGGCTCTGGCATACTTTTAAGTATTAGCATGCCAGTATAAAGTATTCACAGAAAGTATCTACCAACGAGGAAGGAAATATACACCAGTTGAGGGATTCCAAGTGAAAAGATGTGAAAGTGTTTAGTGTACCATGCTACAACTTCAGCATATAAATGACTAAATAAAACAAAACATTAAACAAAAAACCAAGACAAAATAATAGCGGAGAGCCAATGAGACTGACCAACAACCAGTCGACCTGGGGTCGACCCAAAGCTACAAGGCTATCTCTACAAAGCATGAGGCTTTGTGCTGTAGCTGGTTTTGTGCATTGGCATATGTGTTTTCTTGGACATACACCTCCTGACTCATTCTAAAACCCAGAAGCACACACACACACACACTCGACCCAAAATGTTGTGTTAAATACCAGTCAACTTTAACACTAATGGGAAAAAAAACAGTAACTGAAATAAAAAAAAATCATATCAACTGTAACAATCAACTGAATGTCACAGGCTGGCCACCTCTGAGACACCACCACCACTACCAGCAGCAGCAGCAGCAGCAGCAGCAGCGCAGACTGGCACGATGCCTGGGGAAGCTGTCGAGGATCTCGGTGCAATGCCAGCTGTCAGTGCAGTGCCAGTGTTGTCTTTCCTCTCCGTCTCTGTCTGACGGCCAAGCAGCATATGGTAACGCGCAGAGCCTGTTCTAAGTGATGACTGCTGTC